>JANRMT010062796.1:67301970-67353256 GCA_026402145.1 Polypterus bichir lapradei
TATATATATATATATATATATATATATATATATATATATATATATATGTATGTGCTTTCTTAAACTACCATATTCCAGTTATTGGAAGTAAAGTTTGTAAAGGTGGTGTTGCCTTAACATGTAGAAGTTGCTGACAACTAAATTGAAGAGACAAAAGTGATGACTATCAATTCCATATTGTGTTTCATTAATATGTTCACCAATAGTAAAGGCATCCTTTGATCCTACGTCAGACCCCACTACTCGGTTAACAAGAGACATGCTGCATTGATGTGTTCCTGATAAAATGTTGCTGGTCTGTCGAATACAATGCTCTGCAGAGCGGATCGCCTTGACAGTACCCTGTGATGATATCATCAGCCCCCATTATTCTTTAAGGTCAAGAGGTGGTAGCTATCATCAAATGGTGGTGGTACAGCATTAGACACCAAACTGTTTCTACATTTATTGCATGACAGCTTTTCATTACCCGTTTGCAAACAAACCCTGCGATATACGCAAATGCATTCACAAGACTCCCCATGTGAGCTGGCAGGTAACTCTGATCCAAAACATTGCCACATACATCCTCAGAGAAGAGGCAATATTTGCATTATCAGGTAGGACACCCGATGATTTATCTACCACAGATAAGGAAATTGTGTCATCGTGCACTGTAACATTTCCAGTGTTGCTAGGCGACACTCCAAAACAGACCATAAGATTTCAGAAAACACTCTCGAATTCAGCTGAAGTTGGGTTGCTGTCCCATCCACCTGAAATTGTAAAGTCATGGTGGTCTTATCACATTTAAAGTCATCATCCTCTGAGTTATATAGGAACAGTTATAAGATTAAGTGTAAGATACTCACAAGTAGTTACTCTGTTATGTTTCCGATATAAACATCAAAACACCCCTGAAATATACAAACTTTATATAAAGTTTATAAAAAATACAATACATAATACATAAACTAACTAGATGAAATAAAAATGATCACAAATGACATGGTTGTAATGTACAATGAAAAAAAATTACCAATAGACCTGTTCTGTCCTAAATTACACTTGAGATGTGTCAAAATTATTGCGATCACTGATTTGAAGATTTTTAAAAATACTGAGCCTTGTCTTGGGAATTTTAAATTTTAAGTCTCCCCTGGTGCTCTGATGGAATTAAACAGAAGCTTTAAGTGGTCCTGGCTGAAGTGATACATGCAAACATATTGTTGTGACTAAAGAAGTTCCAGAATTATCATGGTCAATATTAGTGATGAAGACAGTCACAGATTGGTACAACTGGGTCCTGCCCACAACGCTCTCTGAAATCTCACCCCTTCCACTCAAGCCCTATAAATATTGACATCCCCGGAAAGAGCAGTATCAGTTGAGAAGCAGACCTTCTGCATGACGGATGTTCCCGAAAAACTGATCAGCTTGGCAGCCAATAAAAACAGGGATGTCAAGTAGGCTACCCGGGCAGTTATTGCACCTCCTTTCTGTTATTGCTGAGGAGTGCCTGTTTTAGTTCTGTTCTTTGGGCCTTGCATTAATCCTAGTTATTCTAGTTGGTCCCCCAGCTTTTCCTACAGACTCCTCTGCTCATTTGCCCATTGACAACATATGCATTTTCTTGTTTTTTGCAGTACCCATATTTTCAAGCTGTTTTATAAATGAGACTCCACATCCTCACCATATCTTTAGCAAATGTGTTTATGAGGGTCACTGCTGCTAATGGAACAATCTCATTTTCAGTCCCCGATATACCCTTTCATTTGCCAGTTCACAGATTAAAGCCATTACATAGCAACATCAAGACTGCAATACTTTGAAAATCAATGGATATTGTGATTGTGAGAAGCTTTACATTTTATTGATTATATTAGATCTAGTTTTATTATTCTGAAAAAGGCTTTAGATGTGTTAGCTGTACTAAAAAGTATTTGTGCACTAAAATATTTTTGTCTTGATGATCATACACATACTTCAAATTTACAATACATAATAATTTTAATAATAGGTATATCTAAACTGCCATTTAAAATTCATAATAAAATTTGCACCACTGAATATCAAAACGTTTTAATATTTAAAAAATACAACCGTAAAAGCCAGTCTTAGAAAGTTAAAGTTTTGAGTTAAACTCATATTAAGGTTTGCTTAATTTGAATAGAATATAATTTCTTTCATAGTCATAGCTTATGGTATGGCTTTTCCCCCTATAAGTTAGTAACCTTCTTGCTATAACTGAGATACAGTGTGATAATAGTTGAGTTGTTTTTTAGAACAGGTCCCAGTATAGAGGGACTTGAAAGACTCATTTTCAACTCAGAAATGGGATAAGCGTACAGTTTTCTGACCATCGTTATGAAATGGTTTGGAAAGATCATTTTGAAATGGTTCAGAAATGATAAGTGAATAGTAACGATTTGAGATGTAACAAGAACTGAACTTTTCTTAATATTAATTTTTCTTTTTTTTTGCTATTTTAATTTTCTTTTTTGTGTGAACTGTTTTACTTTGAAACTTAACTAAACTTTTAAAAACGAAGATATTTTGCCTGTGGAATCATTTCTGTGTGTCAGGCTTTTGTTGGATCCCATTTTTTTTGAGTTGAAGCTGCTGAACGTTGGTAATTTTGGGAAAACGCAGCTACAACAACATAAGACTACAGGCAGACATAAAATTTAAATTTCATTTGTAAAATTTATTACTTAACATTGTCAAACAATTTGTCTTTATTTCATTTTTGGTTTCTGCCTAATTCTAAACTCAGAGTGTGTTTGTTTTTGTTTCCTTAAGAGGTTGGGACTTTTAAAAGCCATACTGTATGTCCGCTGCCCCACAATCACTCTCTGACATCCTAATGTTGTGTTCAGCAATACTGAGCCATTTATTTCTCATTAGCAAGAAGAAAATGTTCGTTATTTCATTTAACCAGTCTTAATCAAAAGGGACTCATATTTCTATTTTTCAGTCTCTTGCTGATGCAATGAGAAGTCAAGCAAAATGATACCTTTCATTGGCTAACTAAAAAGATTTCAATATGCAAGCCAATAAAAGATGTCATTTTGCTTGACTTCTCATTGCATCCACAATGGCTAGCATGGTACAATGCCCTTCCAACTAGTCCCTTGCTGAAAAAACTTAATCTCAGTTAATGCTATTTTCCATCTCGGGGTTGCACTTTCGTGATCCTAGCATTTTGTTGTAATCAGCTGGGAAGGGGCAGTCGTCAGGATTATTTTGAGCAATTAAAATAAGGGAAGATGGTAAACATAAGGGGTACGACAGAAACAATCAACAAACTAACCAAAGTCTAAAACCTAACAATCAAAAACCAGAAATATTAGTTAATGTGAACATCCTGTGAAAAATCCTATCAAAAACTCAAAACCCTTAGTTCTTATTAACTCCACCGACTGTTGTTTCAAGGTGGTCCAACATTAGGATAACGAACTTCTGCACAGCATGATCTTATATAGGCAGAGCTTGATGTCAAAGAAAAGGTATAGCAACTGTTGTGACAGATAGGGGGCACTGTCGTCCCCTTGAACCCTCAGACCAGACACCAGGTAAAAGTCCAATAATAATTTTTATTTGGACACAACAGTGCACAAAGCACCCTCCACTCCACAATTCTCATAAATAAACACCAATCAATAATCAATAAACAATCCTCCTCTCCCAGACGTGTTGCCACCCTTCCTCCCGACTCAGCTCAACCCTGGGATCTCCAACAGTCCTTTTTATAGTCCTTGAGCTGGAAGTGTTTCTGATCCATCAGTCCATGTGATTCTTAACACTTTCGGGTCAGGTGAAAACTCCTTTTCTTCATCCCGGAAGTACGTCATTTCCTCTGTCGTTGTGCCTAAGACGTACTTCCAGGTTAAAGGGAAAATAAACATCTCTGAGCCTCCCTGCAGCGTCTCCTGGCAGCCTCAACTTTATCCAGCAGGGCTGTGTACTAAAACTATATAGTCCATAATCCCCTGCTGGAATTCGGGGCATCTCCATGTTGCAGGGAGGGCTCCCTCTGGCGGCCTGGGGGTATTTGGCTGGCCATAGTCCACACTGTGTACGGCCATAAAATGGAAGTGAGCATACAAAAAAGATGGTACCATTACAGAAATGATAGTTGAAGTAAACATAAGTCCAGAAATGAAACTAATTTCTTACAAAGAAGCCTCATCAAAAACTTCACAAAAGGTGTCTGTCAAAAAAAAATATCAGTAACCATATTAAGAATAACACTGCCATTGAGAGCATTAGGTTTAATTATATTAATGTTTGCACAGTGAAACAATACACTGGTCCAAACTGCATGTAAAAAAAACATTTTTTATGTTGGGCTGATTGCAAAGAAAGTTAAGATGATAATGGGAAATCAAAGATTTAGACAGACGTTATTGCATTTTCTTCCTTTGTGCATTGTGTTATGACTCTCCTGTGCAACTTGATATATACCCTGTCATGTCTGCACACTTACAGTACCTTCTCCAAGGTTTGCAGAATGAAGACCATTTTCCACCCACTTATAGCCCAACTCCAAATTAACAAGAAGAGCAGGTTACTTTATGTGTGTGAAGGAGTGGGCAGAGTACAGTTCATTTTGTCCAGAAGCTACAAACCGTCAGCTTCATTAATTTTCTGCTCATGTGCCTGTAATAAGTCCCATCTTTGAAAATGACTAGGCAGGAATGCAAACCAACTGGGCTTTTCCATTACACAAAAATTAAAGTAGCAACGATTGAGCTGATTGTAACATTAGGTTAAGTGAGAGTGAGGAAGAAATGAAGTGGAAATGCTTCAGGCTGACAATGAAACATCTGACAATGTCAGATTTACTGTAATCCTCAAGCGACATGCTTATTATTTTTTCCAGCAGTCTTACAAACAGTAATCTTGATTGATGCGTCTCATCAACAAGAAATATTATTATAGATGACAAAACTTTATCCAACTGGAATGAGGTGCAAGGCACAAGCAAATGCGCTCTAATAGGATTACTCTTATGAAGGGGGGTTATCCTGACAACATTTTTGCATTTTAATATCTTTTTTTTTTAATTCTTCTTATACACGAGTAAAGTAACTTCTTTTGGAAACAAATCAATATTGTTAGTTTTTTCTTTATTTTCAAATACAAATAGCAGCAATCTCAAAATCATCAAAAGCACACCCAAGAAGCTCTGTACTAGCTGGTGTTTTTATTTAATATTTACTCCATTAAAATTTAATATAAAAGGTAAAAGTAGCTATTAATAAAATGAAAATAGGCTATGGCTAAAAAAACACAACACTGAAGCTTTCAGCATTGTATCTGTCCAATTTCCTTATTTCCTTAATGGAAGCTGAAATCTATTAACGTTGCACACTGAATCTATGAACGTTGCACACGTTGAATCTATGAACGTTGCACACTGGACAAAAAACAAGCCAACCTCTTAAAAACTTTGGTTCTTTAATGCCATTTTATGGTTCTTTACTGGGTTATGTGGTTCCTTGTTGAACTATTGCTCAACAAAGCACCATTTCATTTTGGGATGGGTTCTTTGTATATAGAGTTGGTTGTTTTAGATTTGAAAAATGTAAAAATATGTAAAGAAACTGTAATCTTTAATATATGGTAGGTTATCTAGCAGGACACTAACAGATTAAGAAAATCTGGGTTTAGTCTGTGTTATTCTATATACCAAGAGTCCTTTTAAAATCATGACTCATTGCTATTTCACAAATCTGTTATCACCTAATCATGGTTATATTTGGTTCTTTATCTGTTTGAGATATTAATAAGTAAAGGTTCTTTCTACAACAATCATGTGGATGGGTCTTTTTTGAACCAAAAATAGTTCCCCTATGGCACCACTCTGAAGAACCACTCTGGCACCTTTACTTTTAAGAGCTTCTATATGGAAGCCAACTAAAATATTCTGTTTGCAGCTACTTTTAACACATGCAATCAAGTATTTCATTTTTAGCATGCACAACTATGGATCCAGTAATCACTGCATTAATGGTTGTGTACAGTAAGTAACACTAAAAGTGCAGCACTCATTGTTTGTTGTAAAGTTGCTGGACACATCTAGACTGTTGCATGGACACTTTTGCAGCTTGATTTGAACTTTTCTTTGTATGACTTTTCACGCCTACTTTGTTTGGAGCAGTTGTTCTGAACTGTGGAGCAGTGTTCTCTCTATTCCATTTCAGTTTCATTACAGTAGATGGGAGCACACTAATTTGCACTCTGGTATAGACGAAAAACAACCAGACCAAGACCCATTAGAAACATTGGTCTCAGGGAGGTAAAACAGCTCATTTTCATTGTGCAAATGTGATTTGAAACCGGTCCAATTCAAAGGAGTGACATGTCATAGGAGTGACATAACAAAAGAGTGAAACCTCAGATATAAATTTCAAAGGAGTGACAACCATCCAAGTGGTAGGTGAGGCGACAACAATTTTTTTGGCGAGCGTACTTTCAGTTGTGTGTGGTAGGTGACTTGTTATGTCACTCCAATAAAATGTCACTCCTTTAATATGGTATTTATGTCACTCCTATGATGTGTCACTCCTTCAATACTGACCATTTGAAACAGGACTAATCTAGCTATACTGTAATTTATGATTACAATTTGAATGTAGAATTTGCAAGTCATGCTTATGCCATTGCTGCCAGTAGGTTGCATAATGAGTTGAGAAAGCACCAATGGGGCATGATGGCTTCTTGAAATTTGGGCTGACAACTATATCTGCCAGCTATCTGATGTGTAATTTATAATATATAAATATATTTTGTGACAGAAGATGATGCTATACCAGTGCTTAACCAGACAGACAGACATGGAAGGCACACTTATAAAAGCACACAGATTTTATTTTTCTTCATTTGACCTCATGAGAAACACCTTACTCATTTTCCCACAGGCACATAACACAGTTGCCAAAGCACAAAGCACACCACAATTCTTGGTCCTCTTCTCTCTACCTCCACCACTCCTCTCTGGCAAGCTTCGCCCATTACCACCTGACACTGGCTCCTGGAATAGTGTCTTCTGGCCCCTTATATAGGTCACCCGGAAGTGCTCCTGGTGCTCATTGACCTACTTCTGGCAACAGTTCCGGGTATGATGGAAGAACTACCCACACAGACTCAGGAATAGTTGCAGCACACTCTGGCGGTGCCTCCGGATCCCAACTTGGCTGTTATGAACTCCAGTTCCCATGAGTCCGAGGTACTGCTGCCATCCAGGGGAGCTGTCATCTAACGTTCCGGGGAAGGTGATGCTCTATCCACACTTGCTCCCCCGGATCATTCATGGCAGCATATATTTTGCATTTTTGTAAAAAATAGTGACAAAATATAAGATTAGCTTAAAAAAAACATATCAAAAACAACACAAATGTAAAAAGAGATACACACCAACATACAAATATAACATGATTCACATGAAGCAGCTCACGCAAGTACCAGTGAATCAGAACAAAACTAGCAGTTGAGCCTGACTTTGAGCTTTTCTTTTTCTCTTGCAATCAGATAGCAGTTGCCCACATAAAAAAAAAGTGTAAATTCTCGTGAGATCAGAGTAATCAAATTACATACAGAGATGAAGAGAAAAGAATAGCAGTGTCCTGCATGACCGACTGTCAGACTCCCTAATCTTAAACTGCAAGAGTGATGCCCACAGGTGGGGTGTTCTCTCAATGCAATTGCAGTTTGTACTCGATGCGGACACTGGAGACACATTAACTTTGACACTATATAGTAAATGCTAATAAAAAATTACAACTAGAACATTATTAACATGATGTTAATATGTTTATGCAGAAGCAGAATCTTCCTTGCAAGGTAAATGTTACATTGGTCAGGTGGAGGAAATTTGGAGAATAAGTTAAATGAATAAAACTCATGTAAGGAAAATAATAGCACATTTTATCGATAAACTCACAGATTACCCAAGTAAGGATACATGGTAAAATATTAAACATCGAATACTGAAAGCAAAACAGATGAGACAAAGCAGCATATGCAGGACTGTAAAAATTTTCTAGAATCACTCAATAACATGGGGGTAGGGTGTAGTTATCAAATATGCCACCAGCTATTGTATGCCTTCAGTCTGGTTAATCAGTCCGCTGAATGGCATCATGCAGCGATTGATTGATTATTTCTGCTGTGTATTCTACAACCATGCACGTGACTTTGGTATTTTTATTTTCTCAAATCCACCATGGTAGATTTTCACAAGACAGTGATGATCTCGATTTTTCACTTTGACTGATTTCTTCTTAAAGATTTTGTTCCTTGTGCACAGACTGTTAGTCAGTAGCACTACACTGAACAGCTGAGGCTGAGGCACATATTGGAAAACATTAAGAAAAAATATTATTAGTCAAGGTGTTTTTGACCAAAGACAATGTGGTTGTTGCTTCTCAATCCCTATATTTAGGCAGAACTTGCTCCCTGTGACTCCCAGAATTAAAATTGAGTCTGAAAGGTAGAAGATTTGCTACTGTGGAAGAAATTCAGGAAAAACACTGGAGGCTTTTGAGATGGTAACAAATGATGTTGTTTTAGAATAATTAAGTGGATAGGAATGGCAAGGTTTCTTGGACTGAAGGGTCTGTTCTCATTTAGATTGCTCTAATGTACAGGAAATGTTTCCAAGAATAGGAGAGGCACTGGAACAAGTGTTTTGAAGACTGTAAAAGGTAGAACTGTACCCAAAACAGTTATGACTGATTGTTGTTACATAGTAGTAACAGTTAAACATGAGAAGGTAATAATAACAGGTTCAACACAAATAAAGCAGTTATGGATACTCCACATTGCAGGCAGTGTTTGTCACTTTCTAGTTGTATACAGACCTTTCTAATGTAAACTCCTTTCCAGAGTGTTGATGGATATGATGCAGTAAAGTCATAATACCTTGACTCGACTTTGTTAATAAGAAATTAGCTTATTGAATAAGAAAAACTTGTCTATCTTTCTCATCTTACCTTGGTTGATGGGCTGTTTACCTTATGTGTTGGACTTTTGGTAGGAAAATCATGATTCATTCTGTGTTATGCGGATAATGAGCTATTGTTGTTTTCCCGTGTCACCAGTGAAAAATTGCTCAGAATCCTGCCTCTCACTGCTTCACGTTCTTACCAGGAGAGTCTTGCCGCAAACCCAGCTCTGTACATTGCAGCTTGTCCAGTTGTGCTGCTGGGAGATTCTCTTTTTCCCTAAATGTTAACAGAAAGGCATCACTTAAAGGGAGGGCAATTGGGGTTAGGGGCAACAAGGTGGATAGAGAGTATGCCTCTGTGTCATATGATACTTTAGAAATCAGAATCCGGTGTCTTTCCTTGGTAGAAGGGAATCTTCCTTCAGCTCAGCTGGACAAAATGCCAATTACTGATTCAGACACCCCAGGTGCACCCCAATCCTGAGATCATGGAATGTGAAGGTGGAACAAACCCAACTTGGCTGTTTCCACAAATATAGTTTTTCATTTTCTTTTTTTCTAGATAAAAATGAATATTTGGATAATCATAACCACAGAGAGACTTCAACAATTAGGCTTAGTGCTTCCTAAAGACATGTTGAATATCTTACTTTTCAGTTGACTAATTATTCATCTTTATCTAACATCAGTTGGACCAGAATTTCTGGATAAATTATCTAAAACAATATTTTAACAACTGGGAGTAGTAATGATCTAAAGGGAGATGGAGCATTGGATTAGCATTCACACAGTGTTGATGGTTGATGGCCCTTAAAAGAACTGTTGGTAAATCTTTTGCCAGAACTGAGCTTCATTCCTTGGCCACTCTCCAATATCGCTGAGACTCCACTCCTCTGTCCAGCCTAACCTTCATTTTCTTCTTCCATCATCTACTACCCACTCTGACTCGGAGTCTCTTTATACCTCCACATGCTAAGCTGTTCCAGGACTCTCCCTGAGAACCAATGGATTTTAGGTGATTGCTTATGTCCAATTGATACATGCTTCCTCTTTTTTTCTTCTATGCTATGCATGGACTCCTATTATGGCCTAGTTCTCATAATGGCCTCATCCAAGGTTTTTCTCTATGTTTAATAGAGTATCTTCAAGCTTCTTTTCTATGAATGTCTGCTAACTTTTTCAAATTTTTAATATGCTTGTTCACCCTGCCCAGCATAAACTAGCTCCAACACACTAGCACAACTCTAGTATTCAATTTTTGATCAATAAGAATGAAAAGTCTGTTGTGTCATCTACTTCTCAAGCTCTGTGGCTTTTTGTTTTCATGGAGGTCTTCCTGTGGCTGCTTACTGGGAAGTAGACTGCACAATCATTGAACTCAGGAGAGTCATGAATTTCAGTCCAATACCCACCAGCTGCGTTCTTGGTTGTTAGCATCTTTCTCATGTGAACACCTTCTTATACTTTAGCCAAACTCTAAGCTCCTTCAAGAGTGGTGTTCATTAGTCATACCAAAGAGCTTAGAAAAGACTAGCTCAAGGGTCAGTTGGATCCCTCCTGACCTGCAAATCTCAAAAGCAAACATAGTTGCTGTGATATTAATTCATTATAAAATAAAAAACTAAACTCTGACGATTGTGATGTAATTGTTTCCCACTGCTTGAAAAAAATTCTTCTTGCATTTCAAGGTTGTCACAACATAGCCTGATCAGTGCATATACTGTATATACATACACACACACACACATATATATAGATATATGTGTGTGTGTGTGTATCTATCTATCTATCTATAGTAAATATATAATATATAGCAACATATATAATTAAAACGATGATGCAGTCTCTGCATATCCATCCATCCATCCATTTTCCAACCCATTGAATCTGAACACAGAGTCACGGGGGTCTGCTGGAGCCAATCCCAGCCAACACAGGGCACAAGGCAGGAACCAATCCCAGGCAGGGCGCCAACCCACCGCAGGTCTCTGCATCTCCTATTGTAATAATTAACTTTTCTTCTGAGCCACCCTCTTTTGAATTTCAAGTGACTTTTCAGTAGTTTGAGGATGTGACATTCTGAAACAGCCACAGAGCAAGACTAAAGAACTTAAAGCTGAGGAATAAAAAAAGAATGAAAAATCCTCAGGCCAGAGGTGTGTTGAAATTCACTCTAATTTATCACACAATCAGTGACTTATTTGTCAGTTACATTCAAACTACACATATATCATGTCCACAGATAAATGATATCTTCCTTGTGTGTATCTGTTATTACCCTGCAGATTTTATATTAACCAGCATTCATAAGGTGTTTAGCCCAAATATCGTGGAGGAAAAGAGTCAGGTGATTTTTATTCTATAGTACTTTTTGCTTTTCATTAGCGAGTACCACATTAATTAAAATAACTTCCTGGAATTATAGTTTGCAGAAACAATATGCTGGTCTCTTTTCTGCATGCTTATGCACAGTTTGGTAATATGAAACTGATAATACTTTGTTAGTCAAGCCATGTACAAGTTGAGTATCACTAATCTAAAATTTTAAAATCTAAAATGCTCCAAAATCTGAAACTTTTTGAGAGCCAACAGGATGCCACAAGTGGAAAATTCCACACCATTGGTCTCTTATAATATATAATAATTTGCTTGAATTCAAGTATGTAAACAATAAGTGGATGTGAAAAATATATGTGCAAATTCAAAATAGATTTTTTCTTTCAGATTATGATGGGTGTGAGAGGGAGTCCCCCATGAAGCATGGATAATTGATCCACAATCTGGAAATGGGAAGGGGGGCTCTCCCGTGAAGCATTGAGTGCCGCTAAGCAGTGAAACACAATTAACAAGCTCTGCCCCCATGAAGCAACACGTAAAACCTGCATAGGAGCCATTTGTGGAGTTAACCACTCAAAATCTATTCTTCCTTTTCTTTCTGCATTTTGGTGAACAAGTCAGAACTCTAGTTGATGCTCCTGTTAAATCCTAAAAGCCAGTTAAGTTGGTTGCAGCATTACATAACAAAGTTCAACATCAGAGTTGTAACGGCCATAAGATCCTAAAGAGCACTGAGGACTAGTCAAACAAATTGTTATAGTTGTGGCTGATGTTTTTCTTTGTTGATATTTTGTATGGGATTTTCTTAAGTGTTTTGAACAATGCATTTATTTTGGAGTTCTGTTCGGGCTTTTGTTTTTATCTTGAAGCGTACCTAAATAAGTTGAACAATTTTACCATTATACCACAACATCATTTTGTTTAGCTATTTGTGCCACCATATCGATACATTAGCATTACCAGTTGTTGTGGCAAGGTGTGACGCATGACATCATCAGAGCAATGATGGAAACGTTGGCCCATGAACTTCCAGGGTGTCCAAGATGAGGATAAATGTTGGTGTGTGATTCTTATTGTAAAACTTCTGCTTAATAAATTTGATTTTGAAGTTAAGGTCTCTACTTTTTGATTAGCAATTTGAGTTTGACAGATCAGTTAGGCTTTGGTAATAACATTGCTTTGACTACACTTCACCTCCTGATCCTTTTCATTAAAAATGTCTCAGTGCTTCCTTTTAAGTCAGAACAGTTAGAAGGCAGAGATGGGATTTGTCACTGGGAACTGGAATGTCTGGTTTACTCTGCTCAGCTTTTGAAGATGAACAGAGAAAGGTTGATTTTGCACATATATTAAATGTACATATAAACAAAAAAAAATGTATTGATAGCTCAAACTATATGGTACAGTGTTTTTCAGGAAGTCTCTAGAGACATCATTTCTCAGGCCTGTAATGAGATTTAAGGATTTTTTTAATTCACAAATCATATAGATTTGTCTAGGAGGGTACATCCCTGAGAACACTGGTACGATTGTTTATAAATAAAGCTTACTGTAAAGGACAGCAATAAAATGAATGTTTAAAAACAGAGGGTTTTAGTGTCTCACAAAACTCAGCAAGATGGAGACTTTCTGATATATATAGCTGTGCAGATAGCTAAGTACATGTATACAAGATGAATTTATAGATGCTTCTAAGTCCATTTAAGAATGTTTATCTGCATTCTTACTGTACCTATTTGACTGAAAGTGATTTAAGGATTCTAGTTTTCAGGACTGTAATTGACCTGTGACAGCCTTATAGCTGACCATAATGCTTCTAAAGTACTGTAGCACCATGAAGGTCAGGTTATTCCCAATTGTGACGCCAACCTATAGCAGAACATTTAGGTACAACAGCAGACATTTTAAGTTATTATACATAAACTATTTGAATGGTTCAGTGAAACAAACAAAATATAAATTGAGTCAAGTTTTGCTGAAAGCGCATAAGACTCCCACTATGAACAGGAATCCACACTGTGCTAGTGACAAGGAAGAGATAACAAAAGGGTGCCTGGAGTCACTGACCTGATTTTTCTGGACAAGCTGAGAGAGAATTACAAAGGGGCAACTGCTAGGAAAACCAAATGAAAAAGACCAGGACAGACACACAAAGCTAAACAATGAAAGTTGAATTGGAGGTCATCATATAGAAACAGGATGAAATACAGAAGGTTCTCTTCATTAGGGTGGGAAGCAAATCAACTTAAGACTAGGCAAAGGAAATGCATTTGATTTGACCAAAAGGAGAGGCAAAATGCTTCAGAAACATGTTTTTTAATGGAGGATTAGTCCTTTGTAAAATGATTCCTCAATAGGTTGACATCCTCTGCATCAGGATCTGTCTGAAAAGACACTTTCAGGTGATAAACATGAAGGAACTACTACAATGGCAAACATGGCATTTGATTAGATATAAACAAAAGAAGAGAGGCATGACCAAGAGGACGGTGAAGGGTCTTCTCTGAGGCATGTCAGTGGGAGAATAATTACAAATTTACAGATTTTGTAGCAAAAGTCTTACCACATTAGGTCTTTTTCTCTACAGGTAGTGGCCAGCATGGAGTGTGAACTTGATCAAGAGAGAATATTTTGTCTGTACCATGAAAATAGATTATACCTACCATAATACAGAAAGTTCAAAAGAGTCTCAATTCCTGCATAATTGATGCTAAACAAGTAAATCAACTCTTGTCTCTTCGATTGTGATGGACATCAGTCCACATATGTTGTTTCAGAATTGATTTGATAGAATGCTATGGATTACAATGCAGATAGCTTTGATGTCATGTTCACCAACCCACTTGCGACCACATGTACTCTGAGAGTGTTGTCATCTGGGAAATCACTCCATCTGGTTGAGACATGAAACAAATGTGATCACTCAGAATCATTAAGCAGTAATTGTACCTGTAATTGATGTTGACTTAAAATGGGAACTCCAAAATCACCCCATGAAAATAGATTTGTGTTCTGACATATTTCAGTATTGAATGGTTATATATTTTTCTGTTGATGGTAGGTTTCTACTTTATCACTTTGAGTATGCCTTCAGTTTAGAGCATTATGTAAGAGTGTAGCAAATTGAATTGAATTGATTGCACCATTACAAGGGCTTTGGCACAAAGATCACACAATAAAACCTGTAATGTAGAATATCATTTACTTCACACCAAGTCTCTGTTTCACTTAAGCTCAGCACAGTACAACACGTTCAGTTCACACTATTAGGACAAGCACAGTAGCATTTTCTCAGAATGGTGAGCACACTCTATCAGGTGGCCAGCTTTTAATAGATTTCTATAACATCTTCATTGTCTCAGGAAACTCAAGAATCTTTGGGAGTGGGTCCATAAACCCCTCAGCATCCTGCAAAAGGGGAAGCTTGATGGTGAGTTCATGTGATGAATCAACTGGGGAGCAGTCTAGTGACAAAATCAGTGTGTTCTTTCTTTTGAAGTCTTCTTTTAATAGAGATGAGATTCTACATAAGGACTCTTCTTTTCTACTTATATATCTGTGTTATCCAAGGTCATATTAATTTATTTTGTATCACTTAATCATTATTTTTCTTGATGTAACTTGTTTTTCTTTTCTTGTTACCTATTTCTTTGATATTTTGTAAAGTGCTGCTTCTGAAAATGTGCTATAGAAGTAAATATTGTTGTTGAGAATATCCAGCAGTTTTAAGACCCAATCAGAAGGGCCATCTAAATGTAAAATCATTGGTGAGAAGAAATGCACCACCTTTTATTATCTCCTCATCTCTCCTAGCATGTGAATTCCGTTTATTAGAGGTAGCAAGGCGGCATAATAAAACGGACAGGATCAGAAGCAAAGGTAGTAAAAGTGGGTCAAATAGGGGCCAGACAGTTAAGAACTTTAGACTTTGCTGACCTCATCCTATTTATCTATTGCCCTGTGGTTCATTAACTCTTCATTATGCACCAGGGAACTTGCACCGTTGCATCAACTGCCATAACTGACTGGACTGTACATTGTAGACCATCTATGACACCCTGGTCTCTACAGCTCTTGATGAGCCATTCTTGCTGATTCTACTCAGTTAATTAATTTAAGGTTTGTGGCTTGTTTAGTCACTCATGTTGATCTAATATAAAAGTGTCACAATCCAAGAATTCCAGACACATTTGCCCTTTGCTACTGATGCCCGCCACCCTGTGTTCTACACCAGCGTCAACTTGCTGTATATACTGTACCTTCAAAAATGTTAGCAAATTCATCAGACTTCATCTTTGTATATGTTGTGACCCAACATTGCATACATTCTCGAACACATTTCAGTCCTTTTCACACAACCTCACTGAAATAGGCAGAATTAAGAATGGGAGGAAAATCCATGCAGACACAGGAAGAACATCAATATTTATATACTGTATACAGACCTTGCTTGGGATTTAATGCCATGAGACTGGATATAAGCAACAACTGCATTAACCACCAATGTGATGCTGATTTCAATCAATTTGCTTCCCTTACTTATAGGCAACTAGGCTAATGTAATGTTTTATATCCACACTAACACTCAACAAAAGAAATCAGACTGGCTAAGAGAAACTACTTTGAAAAGTTGCATCAGTATGAAAAGGTCTTCAGAATATCACCAATTACCAGAAACCATCATCCCACATTACTAAGAGTGATCAACTGGCTGATGACCTGAATAAGTTTTACTAGAGGTTTGATAAACCCACCCCACAATAGCTCAGCTCCCCCAGTATATACACAGTCGTGACCTTCACCCCACTCATTTTACCATTCAACCTGCACTACAGTAAATATCTGTGAAGAGGATGTGTGCTGGCTCTTGAAGATACAAAACACCAAGAAAGCAGAAGGTTCAGACAGAGTCTCACCCTCCTGCTTGAAATCTGTGCTGATCAATTGGCCTATCTTTACACAGATTTTCAACAAATCATTGGTGATGTGTGAAGTTCCCTTATGCTTCAAACAGGCTATTATCCTGTTATTTTGACTTCTGAGGCCATGAAAACCTTTGAGAGGCTGGTGTTAACTCACTTGAAGGACATCAAAGTTACCCCCTTCAATTTGCCTACTGAACAAACAGGTCAGTGGATGATGCAGTCAATATGGGTCTTCACTACATCCTGGAAATTCTTCACAACCCAATTACCTATGCAAGGATTTTATTTGTGGACTTCAGGTCATGGTTTAACACAATTATCCCGGAACTCCTTAATTTTAAATTCACCAAGCTTTCTATCCCTCCTTCCACCTGTCAGTGGATTACTAATTTCCTGACAAATAGGAAATAGCAGGTGAAACTGGGAATACACACCTCTAGCTTCCTTTCAATCAGCACTGATGCCCCCCAAACTCCCAAGGTGTGTGCTCTTCTCCCTCTATACTAATGACTGTACCTCTAAGGTCCCCTCCTAAAATTTGTACATGACCATACCATTATTGGACCCACCAGGAATGGTGATGAATCTGCATACAGAAGGGAGGTTGAGCAGCTGGCCCTTTGGTGTGCTGAGAACAATCTGGAGCTAAACTGTGGAGAAGACAGTGGACTTTAAGAGAGAACTCCATTATTACCTCCCCTCTTCATACTTATAAATTGACACTTGTGGAAACCTTCATGTTTATGGGCACTTGACATAAAACCTATAAATACTTGAGAGTGCAGCTGGATGATAAATTGGACTGGACTGCCAATACTGATGCTCTGTGTAAGAAAGGTCAGAGCCGACTATACTTACCTAGAAGGTTGGCGTTGTTCAACATCTGCAATAAGATGCTGCAGATGTTCTACCAGACAGTTGTGGCGAGTGCCCTCTTCTACGCGGTGGTGTGCTGGGGAGGCAGCATAAAGATGAAGGATGTCTCACATCTGGACAAACTTGTTAGGAAGGCAGGCTCTATTGTAGGCATGGAGCTGGACAGTTTGACATCCATGGCGGAGCGACGGGCGCTGAGCAGGCTCCTGTCAATCATGGAGAATCCACTGCATCCACTGAACAGTGTCATCTCCAGGCAGAGGAGTAGCTTCAGTGACAGACTGCTGTCACTGTCCTGCTCCACTGACAGACTGAGGAGATCGTTCCTCCCCCACACTATGCGACTCTTCAATTCCACCCGGGGGAGTAAATGCTAACATTATACAAAGTTATTGTCTGTTTTTACATGCATTTTTATTACTCTTTAATTTAATATTGTTTTTTGTATCAGTATACTGCTGCTGGATTATGTGATTTCCCCTTGGGATTAATGAAGTATCTATCTATCTATCTATCTATCTATTGTGGCATGCGCCTGGAGGTGGAGCCCAGCCGGGATGCCCAGGAGGACAGGAAGAGGGCTTGTGCCTCCTCCAGACCACGAGGGGGTGACCGCCCTGGTTGTGTTGGGGGCCATGGGTAGAAGGCTTGGAAGCCCAAACCTGTAGGGGCCCATGGCCACCCTGGACCTCAGCACTTCCGCCACACCCAGAAGTGCTGGGGGGAAGAGGACTGGGAACACCCGGAGGGCTTCCGGGTGCGCAGCCGGCACTTCCGCCACACGGGGATGTGTCTGCGGGGGATTGCTGGAGAAACAGCTGGAGCCCATCTGGGCTGGTATTTAAGGGGCCGCCTCCCTTCCATCATCAGCAAGAGTCGGGTGGAAGAGGACGGAGCTCGGAGAGAGGAGTGGAGGCGGCCAGAAGGAAGGCATTGAGTGACTGTGAGGCCTGGACTTGGGGGATCGGTGCTGGAGGCACAGGGACGTGCACTAAAACCTGTAAATAGTAGTGTATATAATAAACGTGTGTTGGGTGAACAAACGATGTCTGTCTGTCTGTGTCCGGGGCCAGTTCCACACTATCTATCTATCTATCTAGAAGACGAAAACAGACTTCATAATGAACAAAAAGGTACAGCAATGGATGTACTTTCTGCAACAACTTAGGGAGTTCAATCTACCACAGGAATTGCTGATTCAGTTCTACACAGCGATCACTGAGTCTGTTCTCAACTCATTCATCATAGTGTGGTTTGCATCAAGAACTAAACAAGCCAGGAATAGGCTACAATGAATAGTCACATCTGCTGAAAAGATCTTTGGCACCAGTCTCGCCACCTTATAGGACCTGTACTACTCCATGAAGCGGGCAGGAAAAATCATCACTGACCCCTCATATCCAGGCCACAGCCTTTTTGAACTTTTCCCACCTGCTAGGCATTATAGACTAAGCTATACCAAAACAAGTAGATATAATAAAAGTTCTTTCCACAGGCCATCAACTTCACAAATGGTTAATTCGGCTGTCCTTACTTAGTATGGGCATCTGGCCATCCACATATCTTGCAAAATTCTTACATATTTTTAATGTGTATATTTTTCAGTATTTCCTGCACTGTCTTGCACTTTGTATACATATTGTAAGGTTTCTAAACTCTTTTGGGACTCCCCCAACGGGACGACATGCTGAAGAGTGTTCCGAAGCACGATCGCCACATCTGTGGAAGACGGCTTATCCATCACTGGGGCAACAGCAGGCTCACAGCACTGCACCGGCTCATTGCAAAAGCAAATTCGAGCCGACCATGGTTGCAGTATAAGCGCCTTCGTCAATGGGTGATGCAAGGAACATTATAAATGCAGGAAACAGTATTACTTAGCCACTAACCTGGCCATGACCCTGCCTTTTTGCTGTGTCTGTGTATAGGAGAGTGGAAGATCACACTACAATAAATAACCTATTCCTGTTTCAAGCTGAATAAAGCAGGTTTTGCTAAAGTACTGAGACTTAGCCTAGTGTTTTGGGGTGCAAGACAGGGACTCACACGTCACAATATGTTTACATTGTATGCCTTGTATTTATTTTAAGTGTGTACGTCTCAATTAGGTTTATGTCTGTCATCTCTATATATAATCTTCATTTGGATCTTGATCTTTGTTTGTCCGCGAATGAATTAGAAGAAGAAGCACTAGATGGCAGTAGAGAGACAGCTAAAACATAGGCATTGCATTAAGAATCGCCTCCAGGCTTATACTACTGAAGGCTGTAGTACGCCAGTCACACCTCAAAACACAGACATTCAAACTAAACAAATTGTTGTGCTTTAAATTAACTAAAGAGATCTTCATTTAGATCTTGATCTTTGTTTGTCTGCGAATTCCATGCATGCATAGACCACCTTCCAGTTTAGTACGTTGTTGTTACTCACGGATGTCAACAATGTGCCGGAATAACGAAAGGGGTGGTGGACAGTGTTACGCTGGTTAGCTCCTGAGGCCTGGTTAGAGAATGAGATTGCCCAAGATAAAAGGTATGTGTCTACGTAACTTATGAAAGAAAGAAAGACAGTGGGTAAAATGAATGACAACGTAACAGCACGTTCCGGAAATTATTATTGTTAGCTGTAGCCGGCGAGTGCTGCGCGTCTCACAGTTGTACCGTGGCTTGCTCACATGTCAGTGAAGTGATCCCTTATTTATGCTTTAAAGAGCCTGGATACCTATGTGTCCCCCTTTTATAACCATTGCTCCGTGTATATTGCCTTACTTTTTGGATTGCCACAAAGCAACCTGCGAGATTGGAGAAAGGTTGAGAAGAGATTGTGAGAGGAAACGACAGTGTCGTGAAAATGAGACGGACTGTGAACGGACAGAGGCAAAAATGCTCCTACACCACCACATAATTACGATTCGGACAGTGATTCCGAGTAGGCCGTTCCTATCGAATCAATCTCCAAGGGTTTTCTTTTGTAATTTTGTTTCCCTTATAAAAAATCATAATGCTGTGCGATGAAGGGCCCAGTCCATGACTGGCAGCCGCGTTTAAACAGGGAGCCCTTCACAGACAACTTTAACACGCGCAACATAGTTGGGCGCACATGGCTAGTGAAATTATAATTAGACAGGCATCAAAAAACACAGAGTCAAGATCCTTGATGTGTGCATACTTGGCCAATAAATGTGATTCAGATTCTGATTTACATCCACACTTTAAGACACAACACTCAAGAAGTATAGGCTGCTTTCAGTATATTTTGTTTCCCTCAAGTGTCTCCACTGTATCACTGTCTACAAGGAGCTGTTTAACATAGGAGGCTTATAGCAGTATAACTGATCAATATGATAAAGAGACAGGTACATCTAACTGCATATCTGTATATCAAAGAGCTCATGAGGAAAAATGACATACAGTACCAACCCTGGTATTTGTAACCCTGGCGGAAGGAGTACCAGGGACACCCGGAGTGCTTCCGGGTGCTCATGAGGCACTTCCACCACACCAGGAAGTGTCGCAGGGAACTCATCAGGAGGCACCTGGAGCACGTCCAGGTGAACATAAAAGGGGCTGCCTCCCTCCATTCAGAGCTGGAGTCGGGTGGAAGAGGATGAAGCTTGGAGGAAAGGAGTGGAGACGGTGAAGAGAGGACTAGTGAGAGGACCAGACTTGAGGGTGTGTGGTGCAGGGGCACCGGGTTGTGTGCACTCATGTATAAATTGTAAATAAACATGTGGTGGTGTTTTAAACCATTGGTGTCTGCCTGTCTGTGTCCAAGACTGGCTACCACAGTGTCATATGATCTGTCACATAATGGCTGTATAAAAAGATTTGTTCTGAAAGACCCTTGACTCTGCAACACCATTAAACAAGAAACATGAAGACTAAGGAACACTCCAAACAGGATTGACACAAAGTTGTGGAGAAGTAAAGATCAGGGTTAGGATATAAAAAATATCCCAAACTTTAAATATCCCACAGAGCACCATTAAATCCATTATAACAAAATGGAAAGAATATTGCACCACTACAGGCTTGAAAAGAGAAGGCTGTCCACCAAAACTCACAGACAGAGCAAGGAGGGAATTAATCAGAGATGCAAGAAAGATACTAAGGATAACACTGGAGGAGCTGTGATGGTCTACAGCAGAACTTTATGAAAGAGAGGCCAGAAAAAAATAAGAAAACACCTTTGGAGTTTGCCCAACAGCATGTGGTGGACTCCCCAAACACATGGAAAAAGGTTCTCTTATCAGATGAGACTAAATGCAGATTAGTCAGATGACTAAAATGTAACTTTTTGTCCATTGTGGGAAACGCCATGTGTGGCACAAACCCAACACTTCCCTTCATCCTGAGAATACTATTCCCACAGTGAAGCATGGTTGTTCCAGCATCATGCTGTGGGGATGTTTTTCATTAGGAGGGACAGGAAATCTGGCCAGGATTGAAGGAAAGATAGATGGCACTAAATATAGGGAAATTCCTAAGGACAATCTGTTTTAGTCTGCCAAAGATTTGAGACTGGAGTGAATGTTCACCTTCCAGCAGGACAATGACCCTAAAAATACTGATAAGGCTACAATGGAATGGTTTAAAGGGAAATATTTAAATGTCTTGAAATGGCCTAGTCAAAGCCCAGACCTCAATCCAACTGAGAATCTGTGGCATGACTACCTAACTTGAAGGAGTTAGAGTAGCTTTGCTTTAAGGAATGGGCAAAAATCCTAGTGGTTAGAGAATAGCAGCAAAGGTGGCTCTACAAAGCATTTACTTTGGGAGGTCAATACCTATGCACACTTGTGATTTCTGTTTTTGGTCTTAATCATTATTTGTGTCAGAACAAAAAATATTTTGCACCTTCAAAGTGGCAGGCATATTGTGTAAATCAAATGGTGCTAACAACCCAAAAATCAATTTTAATTTCAGGTTGTAATGTGAAAAAACAGGCCAGACGCCAAGTGGGATGAAAACTTTTACAAGGCACTGTATTTTTAAGGTGTCATCCTTCAACCAATTAGCTCTGCCTCAGACAGGAATCCTGCTGTCTAATATTCCAGTGACCGAGACCAAATGCTGAAGCCATCCAGACTAAAAGAATTGGAGAGGTTAAGGTCTTCAGCTTCAAAACTAGAAAACAGCATTCTTAAGAAATTATAGAGTATAATAATGTGTTTTCTATTCTCTTGCCATGAAACACAGGACTCTTTTTTTCCCCTCATATCAGAATATCACAAAGCAACAGCAATCACCTTGCATATCAACAAAGGATTCAATTCATTCATAACTCATCCTATGCTCTTCAATTAAACGAAAATGAAATTAAGGTAAATAAATGGCATTCACACCCTCAAATTAAGACTTTGGATTCAAATGAATGCTGGTCAATTACTATTATTATTATTTTACTTTCCTCTCACAGAAATCAATAAATTACTGATAGGGTCCTGAATTGTTCTACTGTTCCAGGGTGTCTGAGCTGCTGTACATTTGGGGGCTTGCCTAATTTCTGCTGGAGGCAGAAACTTTCATAATTTGAAACCTGCTATTAAAGACAAAAACACCTAGCAATTATTTTTATTTATTTTTTTGCATGCCCGACTTTGACTTCTGTGCTTCAAGTGTGGGAAATTGGCGGTTTCACTTTTATGGGCTGCCTCAGAAAGCACTCTGCCTTGAGGATGTTTGGGAACCGTTACATTTTTTCAAATTGCTTTTAAACAGAGTATAACTCAACAGGTTTACATCGGTTGTCAGTATCTGTCACCCGAGTAACGACGTGCAAAACATTAGTAACAGCGAGATGAAAAGAGACATCTTAATAAAAAAGGAAGCTGGAATGATCCCTTTGTACAGAGACATCCCAATATTTCCTGCATAAGAACTGTGGTTTTGTGTTTTTCTGGTACAAACAGGAAAACAACTTCATATATGATACAAGGTAACCATGACGACTTGTTACACACTGGCTCACTGTTTTATTTCTGAGTATAGTGCCTATAAAAAGCATTCACCCCCTGGAAGTTATGACATTTTATTGTTATATAACACTGAATCACAGTAAATTTCATTTGGCTTTTTTGACACTGATCAACATAAAAGATTCTTTAAAGTCAAAGTATCTAAATTAATTACAAACATAAAGCTCAAAATACTTGATAACATAAATATTCACTCCCCTTAATATGACACATCTAAATCATTGTTGGTTTTAAAATGGAGTCAGTGTTGGGATGTGTCAACATGCATCTGCAAAGGAAAAAAGTCAAAGGTCATCTCCACAGTAAAAAAAAGAAAGGCAGTAAGAGATACAACATTTTGGATGAATAGCCTTTATTGGGAGTGCAACGGAAAAGAAAAAAAAGCAGGTAATATATACTGTATATAGGAGAGGAGACAAAGACAGAGCAGATGAAGGAAAGACGGTATGAGTAGGTGAGTAAAAGCTACCGTTAGGGAAGACAAAGGGATAAATCAAAAAGTAAGTAAGGTTTTTAAATTGGCAAGAGGCCCATTGTTTAATATTAAATTTACCAGAGGAACCAAATACAAGAGTATTTTTGATAACATATTTGTAAGTGACACAGCAGCTCCTTTTACAACTCAAAAGGAATATGCTATATAAATAAAATGTATTATTATTATTATTATTAAAGTGCCTGTCTTCTGTGAGGCACTTACTTCAGTGGACAAGAATTTGGAGTAGTTTGGGTGGTGTAAGGAAGGAGATCAAGGAAGTCTTCTGTAGAAGGATCATTTTGTTTGATGGCCTGTGGGAGATACAGAGTTTTAGAGTGGAACAGGAGAACGAGCAGGATGTGAGTTTCATTACTGTGATGAGGTCTACTTCCAGCTTGATTGAGGACCCTGTCCACAATACGAGAAGGGTATCCCCTATCAATGAAGAAACTCCTCATTCTGAGTGCTTCATTACAGAAGTCAACCTCATCACTGAAGAGGCAGCGGAGTCTCATATCTACTTTCACTTTCTCCTTTCATCTTCTCTGACTTTGTTTTCCCATCTACTGTATATATACTGTATGTTACCTACATTTTTTCTTTTCAGTTGCATACATAAAGAAGGCTATACGACTTAAACATTGGTTGTATAAGTCATATAATTTGTTGAATTTGTGTTACCTGTTTGTAGTCGAGGGCACTTGATTGTAGTATAAATGCACCTTATCTGAAGGTCCAGCTTGTGGGTAGTTAGTATGATGGCCTAACTTGCATCACTCTATAATCTCTTGCAATGTTCTCCTACTTGTGTTATGGACTAGTGCGTCAATGAACACCTTTCTGATCAGAAAGTTTAAATTATACATAACATGCTGATGGCCAAATAACTAACAGAAGTCTTTTGCATACTTATGGCTAAGAGGGGTATATTCATTTAAGGCACTGGACATTTGTGACTTTGATTAGTCACAGCATGGCACTGCCAGATCTAAACACTAGCATGGAGAGTTGCTCAACTGCTAAAGTCACTATAGCTGCAGAAGGAATCACATTTTACTTTATGGTGCCAAGCAGAGTTGTGTTGTGTTGCAACAGTCTATTAGCCAGTGAAAGCGCTGTGAAGAAGCTGTTTGTTGTTACTGTCCTGCCTTTGTCCAGAAATGGTTCCATAAGCTTTATGACCACAGACTTGGAAAGTCTTTGGGCTGGGTTGCACCTCAAAACACAGTTCTCAACAAAACATTGCCAGATGTCTGAAATTGCAGCAAACCTGTTGTTTTTCACATGTTCTGCATGAGTGTCTTTGTTGTATACGCATGATAGTCTAACAGCGGTCACGGGACATTGTATCTTTGATTGCCAGCACAAGAAATAGATCTGAGCAGGCATCAATCACAGCACCAACTGTGGTCATCGCTGCTCTTGTGAAAAGAATGAAGATAAATGCCATCAACTCAGAGAGGGACAGGCAAGTTCGTTGTACCACTGAATAATAATAAAAAGCGCTAACTTTTACAAGTAGACAAAATTTACACCAGGTGGTACAGACTCAAATCAAATGTATGTTTTTATTATATTATAGTAATAATAATAGCAGCTCACTACTCAAAACACAGAGTGCTCTGACTTAAACCCACAACCTTTTGGTTATAAGGCAGCAGTTCTTACTTCTGCACTATCTAGGAATACATATCAACTTTCTGTTGATTTACATTTGAGCTTGGGTTTTTAAGTCATTGACAGCAGCATGTAAATTGAATGATTTTTTTTTTTCTTTGGGAATATTCTTGAATAAAAGTGCACGTTTGTTTGATATTTAGACTAAAGTCTTTACACGTTATACACTTCACGTCATTAGGTTTTAGGTATGTGTTCAGCATTTCTTGCCTCGCATTTCCTGCCATCCTAAATTTACACAGATGGAACACACTTGAAATGTACAGTATGTAGTCCAAATAATGATATATTACTTACCCTATACAACTCTAGGCACCTCTCACCCAGATCTTTTTTCAAAACTTTTGAATCACTTTTTTTGCTCGTCTTCCAAAATTAAAACCATTTTTTAGGCCAGACATCCATCAAATTGTCATGGGTAAAATGTCTTGAAGCAGGCCAATGTCCTTCATTTTTCTTAAAATGCCCAACCTAATCAACTGGAAAAAAACACAGAGGTTCTGCTTCTATTCTGCACAGTACTCACAGTACCAGTGTACAAGCCAGCCATGATATCCAGTAACCTTGAGGGGATCCTGCAAAGTCTCAGGATGTTCCACAGGGCAGCTCAATCAACTGAGTCAAACGCTTTACGAAAATTGTCAAAGGCTGCAAAGAAACTCTGCTGATATTCACATTTGCGTTCCATGACAACCTTTAGTGCCAGGATACAGTCGATGGTAGACTTCTTATGTGTAAAGCCAGATTGCTACAGTCACTGGTAGGTGAGCAAGCGATCACAGATCCTATTGTGGATAAACCTAGCAAGGACCTTACCTGGCACCAAGAGCAGTGTTATCCCCCTGTACTTGCCGCAATTCAGGCGATCAGCCTTCCCTTTCCTGATAGGAGGTGTGTTTTTGATCCTACTCTGTTCTATGCTTGCATGGACTGGGTTTTGGGCAAGGTTGTGGGGTCAAGCGGCTGTGGGGTATCTTTTGGCAAAGAAAGATTCACTGATCTTGATTTTGCCGATAATGCTGTAATCTTTACGGAGTCAATGGAGGCTCTGAGAGACTGAGCAAGGAGTCTGAGTGTTTGGGTTTGCAAGTGTCCTGGATAAAAACCAAGATTCAGGCCTTTAATGACCTCTTGGGCACAGCCATCAACAGTGTGTCTCTCTGTGGAGAGAATGTTGACCTTGTCAAGAGGTTTACTTACCCCAGCAGTGACATTCATGTCTCTGGTTACTTTTTCTAAGTCAGTAGACAGAATGGGAAAGCATGGGGGGGTCATGAGGTCACTGGAAAGGAGTGTATGATGCTCCCAATATCTATGCAAAAGGACTAAGGTCCAAGTCTTTAGAGTCATGTTGCTTTCTGTTTTGCTATATGGTTGTGAGACATGGACAGTATCCAGTGACCTGAGATGAAGATTGGTCTCCTTTGGTACTGTGTGTCTCTTCAGAGAATCCTTGGGTACTGCTGGTTTGACTTTGTGTCGAATGAGCCGTTACTCATGAAGTCCTGAATGAGAAACATTACCTGCATTGTTTGTGAGTGTCATTTATGGCACTATGGCCATGTGGCACGATTCCCCAAGAGTGATCCGGCTAGCAGGATCATCATTGTTGAGGACCCTAGTGGCTGGACCAAGTCAAGGGGACACCCATGTAACACCTGGCTGTGGCAGATAGAGGGTCATTTCCGCATGTCTACCTGGGGGGTTGCCAACCAGGGTCCCAAGATGTTTCGTCATGTGGTGGGTGCGGCAACATGCTGTACCAGTGCATGCTCCCCAACCTGTCCTGACCTGCCCAACCGTATAAGCTTATAATCATGCATATGACAAACATTAGCCCGAATACCTGGTACTTAAAATCCAAAAGATGATATTATTGGATCTAATGTATTACCCTGTAAATTTTCAGTATTCTATAAAGGACTAACATTTAACACTCTGGGCCAAAACTGTGTGCCCCAATGTCACCATTGACCTTTGTAGAGATTTAATGGCCTCTTGTGTGATGTTTGGCTTCATCGCTCTTCCGTTTTATAAAGAACAGAGAAACAGATTATTCCAGCTCAATATTTTGCTGTCAAACGTTTAAAGAATACCAAATACTACATAAACTGGAAACTATTAGGGAGGCTGTAACACTCCATTATAATCAGACTTCCAGCTGTTGTTATACATTTTAACAAGAAATCAGTCACAGCCGTGTTTATGTTAAACAAAACTTTTCAAGAGCAATAAGGAAGCCAAGTTAAAAATGTCTTATTTATCTTTATTACAAACTCTACAAGTTAAGTTTAGATGGTGGAACATTTTCAAAAAATCATCACAGACACATTGTCAACTTGCACTTGGAAACAAATTAAACTAAGATTTCCAAATTAAACCAAACCTAAAGTATACAAGCATTATTTCTGACTCCTATTTCTTAAACATGTCATGGTGCCAGTTTCCATTCAGTCCTTTATTTTTGTTGCCTCCTTGATTGCTTCTATATGACACCTGTGAAGTCACAGCCAATCAGATCCTTGATGTTATTTTACAAGAAGTGAGCCACAGTCTTAGCGTCACCACATAAGAACAATCATGCACCTGGTTATCTGTACTATCAGACAAGAAAATCCTGTGTTAAACCAAGGACGTGGAGAAAAGGAAGATCAGGAAGAAATCAAAATCTCTTTTCTGTATATAATTTAGTTGTAATAGTAACCCTGGAAGTAAGCTGCCATATGTCTAACATTAACTTGAGTTATTGAACATTAGGCAAAATACAGACATCAGTTTCACACACAGATGTATTTTCTTAATATAATATTTTTAAATTTGTATAAGTCATAAGCCCTGGCCTCCTCACTAAAATATAATTAAAATAATCACATATGAAAATAGACGAATGGATATGGTCTCCATATGGGAGCTTTAATACACCTGGGGTTACCTTATTATGACTTTGTTTTATAACCCTAATACTGTACGTTAGGCAATGGTCTCTGGATCAGGTGTAAAAATAATAATAATAAAAAATGTTTACAAAAAAGAAGTGTGCAACAACAAAATTAGATTTGCCAGTTTTTCCTAAACAACTTGAAGGAAAAGGAGCAATAAAAGACTGAATGGAGGTGTTTTCTGATTATTTACAAGTTAGACTTAAACACATCAAGGATGTGGGATTAAGTCATACCTACAATTTGCATGTGAAAACATATATGGCCCTAGGGTATGGCATTGTGCACTTAAAAAAGCTTTGGAAAGTTGGAACCCAATGCAGAAAATGGGGTAGTAACTACATAAATACTTCTTCTAATGAAACTGAACCTAATAGTGAAACTGAAAATACTGTATGTCCAACGGCTCTCTCATGATAACTGAGTAGGTAATAAATTATTGAATGGTATTCTAGAACATAATCCACTGTCATGTATGTATGTCGGGGGATCTCCTCATGGGCTCGATCTAGGTACATAATAACCCGCCAGGACAAGAGGGGATGCTGTCACAAACATTATCTTCTCCTTCTCTCCCCGCAGCAACAGGAAAACGGCCAATGAGGCCACTTAGCCCCACCCCTTCTGGTTCCCCAACCATAAAAACTCAAGCTGCCCGGAAGGAGATATCCTTTTGGCAATAGTGACCCACTGGATGGAGTTTCCGAGCATACAGACCCCGAACCTAAGGCTAAAGACAAGTCGTTTTCGTTTAAGTGGAAGCCTGAGGGCAAGCATTTTTTGGTTGAGCTTTCTGTTGAATTAGACGGGATAACCCAGTTGGTGTCCCAACTTTTGTTTTGAGACCTGTCATACCTTCACCCGGCCACAAACATTAATTAAAGCATAAGTGTCTGTGTGTTTGTCTGTGTGTCCGTCTGGTTGCTATGTTTCTGTTATTCCAAAAGATGGCACATCACAAACATTAGCACTGCTTTTACGAAACACATACCAATTGGCAGAGACATATACATTCCATGGTGCCCTACAAACATTAACGCTAAGATCTGTATTGATTACTTAGATTTCAACCTGTCTTAGACAGATACTGTAGCACAGGTACTCCATGTATATAAAATTCTAAGGTTTGTCTGTCATGTGAACTTGTGCTACTTGTGAACTACTGTGGCTAGAATCATGACTTTGGACTTGATCGAAACCGGATATGTTCTGAAAATTCAAAACATTTTAGGTAGGGGCAACCTCAGCTAATACATATGTGGTTGTATGTTTATTATGGCAAAGAGATTGTAAAATGAAGTCTGACATGGCAGAAAGAAAAGAAGAACAGTGGCATCTGCTGACTGTCAAGCAATTTTCAGATTCTGATTATATTATAAAAACACTGTAACAGGACAAAGAAGAAGAAGAAGAAAAGTGACATTTACTGAATATCAGGTGTAGGATACAGAATGTAAATGTAACAAAAAACTTTTTTGGAAAAAAAAATGCTGAAAAAAAAATCTGAAGCCAATAAAGCCCTCCAGAACCAACTTTGCAGATCCCTGACCTAGATGGTTTGTTTCATTTTCAATATGTATGAAAATCAATTGTAAAGTAGTTACATTCTTTATTTGCAGGGGTCTGTTGTAAATGAAGAAATATTATCAGAATAATGAAAGTAATTTTGTTTTAATTAAAAAGGGGCAGATGTATGCAGCTTACCTTTACAATGCAGAGCCACACAAATTGGATCCAAACAAATCCACACTACTGCATTTTTATTTTTTAAATGAAAACGATCTCTGTCCACACTAAAGTTTTCACATTGTTTTCAAAAGGTTCCTTGTCCATACTGAAATGTCCATAAATACATATGACATAGACCTTTGCCTACACTGGGCATATACTCACCAACAGCAAATTCTGCGAAGGAAGTGTGTAGTAAAAATCAAATTACATTTGTGCTTTATCTGCTTTCAAAACTAGCAGTGCACACAGTGCATTCACAGCACAGAAAATGAAAAACGCAGTGAAATACCTTCGTGTTACATTAATGCACTGATTACAGTTGAAAGTAACAGTCTTTAGAAAAGGTGACGGTCATCTTGTCATTCAATGAAAACACCACAGATATTAAAGCGACACTGGAAAAAAAAAAGTGTTTCACTGTATAATTGATGCCGGGAGCTGCTAATCGCCACACCTGTGCCATGTCCCCATTATAAACAGGAGAAGCGCGATTGCGGAGAAGGTAGGAAAAAAGATCAAAAGAGTGGAGGTTAGAGGAGGAAGAAAGGTGGAAGTGAAGGAGCCAGTATGAGCAAGTGAGCAAGAGCAGATTTGCTGAAATAAGGAGTGACCAGAAGGTGGTTGGCTCTCCGCATAAGGCCGAGGAAGGCAGTGGGAGTCGGAGGCTTGGAAGGTGGAAGCCTCAGCGTGAGTGCCCTGGTCGCTGCAGAACACAAGTCTCAGTCTGGAGGAGCCCTACGGGATCAGGGACCGAAAGGCTTCCAGACCAGAAGTAGGAGAAGGTCAGCTGCAGGTAGGGCGACGCTCCTGGTGCATAGCCTGGATGGGAGAAGCAGGGGAGCCGCCAGCTAAAGAAGGCACCGGGTTTTGTTTTTAAAGGGCTGCTTCCAGCCATTGTTTCAACCTCATTTTTAAAGGATTTATTTATTGGTTATTAACCTCCACATTTTCACTTGTTTTTAATGGATTATTTATTGATGAAGTTTGGAGCACTGCATTATTTATTTGGACACTGGTTTTGTTGTTTTAATAAAAGCACTGTTTTGCACTTTTGCACCTTTCCCCTTGCTTCGTTGTTGTCCTCATTGTTCAGCTCATCCAGTTACAATAACGACTGTGTTGGGTTCGAGAGTCTCCCAAAGGAGAGATGGGAGTATGGAGCAGACCCGCATCGTCACATTCACTCTATGCAGTCGTGAGAGGATTGATGATAAGCAGTCTGCAGTCCACTTGGGTGTAATATTGTGCCAAACAACATTTGTAAAGCTAACTCAAAAGGGAAATGAAATAAATAATTGTGTCTACATTTCCACTTTACTGCACTGTGCTTTCATGCTACTCTCTATTTTGTAATATTCTCGGCTCAGCTGCATTCCACACCACACCACTTTGTGTCTTGTTATGAATTTTGCTGCTGAATTTGCTTCTCCTTACTGAACAGAAAAGGTTTAAGTAATAAACATTGATTAGAGTTTATCAACTGAGTTATTTATAATCGGATTTTCACAGGGCTCTGAATTTTTCACTACACAACTGCTATACTGCTGGCCAATATATTTATAAAAGAACTGTAATGACTAGTAAATAATTTGCCTTTTACACATGCATGCAGCATTCAAACTTTACAAAATGCAATTTAGATGAATACAGGTCAGCAGTACAACAAGCACAATGGAAATCAACTCTTTTCTGCCTGCTATGTTAGGAAATATTTTTCTTCTGTTATGTGTGTCGAATTAGTGAATAAGATGTTGTAACAAGCAGAAAAAGTCTGCATTTTCAGGGGTTGAAAACGATGGGGTAGTGTGGACCAACAAATGAAAATGTAGTAGTGTAAACAGGGCCTAAATCTGCACTGCCATGTTTAAGCTTAGCCATCGTGCTACATATGTGAAGAAGTTGGACTTTTATCGAGAACACCCTATGGTGTATGGGAATTTTCTACATTAATCAATTCAAATCAAACTTTATTTGTCAAATGCAATTATACACACAGTACAATATGTAGTGAAATGCTTAGTTACTAAACTCCAAGACTATGCATTAAAAGTATTCTGTCCACTCTGCAACATGTCTGGGAACAGGCCCATTGTACAGTGCTACCTTAGAGAGCTTAAAGAACTTGGGACATTCACATAAAATGACAAGGGTGAACTTTCTTGAAGGATTTTACTGGATGTTCCTTATTGTAAACTCAAATATGTACCAAAAAAAACATACAGGCATTTACATGTGATCATTAAATAATAAACTGATTTACAAAGCAGTGAGAGGAAGTGACAGATGTTTGCCAACTGACCGACCAACCACAAGTGTTACCTGGCAGGTAACCACCTAAATAATCAGATGGAGATTCAGAACTCGGAATGTAATACGGAACTCCGATCTTCACCCTGTCAAATAAGCAAACCAGCTGCTGTGGCTCAATGTCAGAAGCTTCGTCTCAGACACTGATGGCCAAGGTTCAATCCCTGTAAGGGAATGCAAAAGTGCGTACACCTGATGAGCCGCAATAAGGGTGAAACACATGTCATGTACTCTTTGTATTATTTGGCAGATACTGTATCATACAGCAGACAGTATACAATAAGCAACAAAGCTGTAACATAGACTAATCACACTTACAAGGTGAGTGATTTCCAGGGATGGATCATGATCATGCAGATAGAGATCCAGATTGCTGTGCACCACAACTGACCAGAACCTGGAGTTTCTATACTTTAAAGATACATTTGAGACATGGCCGAAACAAGAGATAAAGGGAGTGCCAATATGATGCTCAAGCGAATCATTGTTTTTAAATGTTCACTATGCAACCTACTTGCATCATGAGAGCTTCTTGGACCTTCATAAAATCACTGTAACAGGTGTATTAATGAATGATGAGACAATGGGGGTGCACAGTCTAATAAATGACAACATTGGCTAGCAACATCTAGGGTAGAAGAACACAATAGAATATGTAGTAAAATGTTTAGTTACTAATCTCTAAGACTGTGAACTAGAAGAAGAATATAAAAGACAATAAACAGTTAAAATCAAAATACACAACAAAAGCATGAATAATAGTTTAATATAAGAGAATTAGCCATAGGGCATCATGTAGCTCTAGGCATTGTTCTCATTTGGGATGTGGCTCCTCAGTCTCCCTAAACTGAACCTCACAGCACAGAGAAGAAGCCATTATTGGGATGACTGGTATCACTAATAATTTTCTTTGCCCTGGTCAGACATCGCTTAATGGAAGTGCCTGTAATACATCAGTCAGTCAGTCATTGTCCAACCTGCTATATCCTAAAACAGGTTCACGGGGGTCCGCTGGAGCCAATCCCAGCCAACAGAGGGCGCAAAGCAGGAACAAATCCCTAGGCAGGGCACCAACCCACCGAAAGGGCACACACACACACACCAAGCACACACTAGATACTATTTAGGATCACCAATGCACCTAACCTGCATGTCTTTGGACCGTGGGAGGAAACCGGAGCACCCGGAGGAAACCCACTCAAACACGGGGAGAACATGCAAACTCCACGCAAGGAGGACCCGGAAACCCACCGTGCCACCCGGCCTGTAATACATGTTAAATTATTATTAATATTTTGTGGGATTTTATTGTCCCTGTACTTGTGTTTTAAGGGACAAAATTGCTTTATTTAGGGGTTTACTTTTTGCACTTTTCCAACATTTATTTGCTAAATTGTAGTGAACTCTTTGGCCAAGCTTTCCACATTGTCAGGATATGCTTCACGAGTGTAGAATCCACCAACACATGGCAGGCATCACTGAAAGCACTATTTCAATTATTTCAGCCATCACCCTATGAAAAGTGCTCCATAATATTACAGTGGCATTTCATTTAATGGATTTGTGCACTGCAGCCAAGGCCAGTGCATATTTACAGTGGGCCCTTGTTTAGAAGTATATTGACATATCGTGGGGGTGACTTTTAAAGGTGATTGTCAAATTTAATAGTGATTTTGGGGGAGAGTTTCAGCTCTTAATATTTTTCCTACAAATTAGGCACAGTCCTTGCACTCCTGTCTTCTCAGTATGGGCCCCTTTTAAACTTTGTTTCAGTGATCAAGGAAAAAAAATCAGCAAAGGAAAGTTATATCAACATTAGAATAGAAGACGTCGATCAAGGGAAACCAAAGATAGAATGTGACTCCCCGACAAAGACCACAGGCAGTCCAGAGGCTGATCACATTTCTTTTGATTTCACTGAAAACAGTAGGGGAGATCACTGAAGCACTTTTTGGGCTCCTGCTCCACTGCCAAAGCACACATTAAAATGACTCTTTTTCTGTCAGAGAAGTTTCAGTGTATCACATATCTTTGAGCTGTCAGGAGCCAGCCAGCCACTCTGGCCAGAATCAATCCTCTCATCTACATGAAGAATGATAAACGCCTACTAATTTCTTAAATCCACATGCTTGACATCAAGCTGGTTTCCAAGCCAAATTCCAAAACGTTCCCATCAACCCTCTTGAGCTATATACCATACCACAGCAGGCAAGAAAAGAATGGCGTAGGCGTAGGAAAAAGGGGGAACTGCTTAGCTGGACAAGCTAAATACAACAAACTCCCTCTCCAGTCTTAGGAAAGAATGCACATGACTGATTTTTGGGGAATGCATATAGCCTAGTGATTACAAATTTAGACTGGTTAATCCAAGGCTGCATGTTTAATCCTGTGCTTACCTCACTATATCATCCTACACAAATCACTTCACTGACCTATACTTGAAATTAATAGCTTACAGTAAATGTCTGAAGTGTGCATAATTCTGAGAGGCCATCCATCCATCTGGTTTCTAACTCACCTATCCAGTTCGAGAACATATAAAACCAGAGACTATTCCAGCAACAATGGGTGCCAATCTATTACAGGGCATCATCTTAAATATGCTCACACTCACTCATAGTGGGCCAGTTTGAAGTCAGAGAGAAAGTGGAGAAAAAGTCATAAGGATAATGTACAAACTCTACTTATGTAACGCCTAAACCAGGGTTGAACCCAGAACTTATGCTTATTTTAAGCATTTTGCATTAAGACTTACTGTGAGTGGGATTATACGGTCCCTATAAAAAGTATTGTCCCCCTTAAATGTAATTGTTAAATAATACTGAATTACAGTGGATTTCTGTTGGCCTTTTGACACTGGTCAACAGAAAAAGACTGTTTAATGTCAAAATGAAAAGAGATCTTGGCAAAGAGGTCTAAATTAGTAACAAATATAAAATAACAAATATTTGATCACATAAGTTTTCATTCCCTTTAATATGACACATCCAAATCATCACTGGGGCAGCCAATTGGTTTTAGAAGTCACAGAATTAATTCATGGAGATCACCTGCCTGTAGTCAATGGGTTTCCATTGATTGTAATATTAATACAGCTTATCTACAAGGTTCAACTTGGATTTAGCTGGTTTGGTAAGTATCGTAGTCTAACCTACACAATGAAAATAAAAAACACTCCAAGCAACTCCATGAGAAGATGATTTAAAAAAAAAGAGGACTGAAAAGCACAAGCCAGGGAAGGAAACAAGAACATGTCCAAATTACTAAATATCTGTAGGAATTCAGCTAAATCAACCGTTAAGAAATTGAAAATGAATGGCCCAACTGTAAATCTGCCTAGAGTAAGTCAGCCTCAAAAACTGAATGATCGTGCAATGAGAAGACTAGTGAGGATGGCCACCAAAAAGATCTATGAGAACTCTGAAGGAGTTCAAGCTACAATGTCTGAGATTTGACAGACTGTGCCGACAACAACTGTTGATCGACTGCTGCACCAGTCAGATCTTTATTGGAGAGAAAGCCACTGTTATAAAAAAAACACACATGACATCTCAGCTAGCATCTGTCAGAAAACACATGAGAGATTCAGCAAGATTTATCACATCATATTATCATATCACTTGTTTTATTTCTCTATAATGGCAGAATAGTGTACTAATAAAACTGTATTACCCAGGATAGATCTTATGTCCCATCAGGATATACAGTAAGGGTTTTTTTTTTTGTTAGCAACATGTAAGGGCTGACTCTGAGAAAGCAGAGTATGGTGGAAATCCTGTGCAAATATAAACGAAAAGAACAAAGCTTACCACCACTGATTTTCCCACCTTATTCAGCACCTCCATACTGTAGGCTGTTTCACAGCATTCAGCTGGCCTATGTGCACCTATCTATCTAAAGTCACTTTCTCCCCCATCTCTCCACCTTTCTCTCTCTCTCTCTATGTCTTTCTTATCTGTGGCTCCATCTGGACAGCCTTAGGGAATATGTCCACCTGACAGTAATTATTCCTTATTGTCTAACTGCATTTAGCAATTTAAAGTGCTAATTAGGGCCATCGGTCCACTTAGAGCAGTGGCAGCTTACCAAATGGCAAACTTTGCCAACCCCTGTGACGCCAGGGTTAACATTATGCCCAGTAGGTGAAGACAAATAAATGATTGTAGAGGTACAACAAAAATAAAGTAGTACTAAACATCAAGAATGAAGTTGGGGAAGTTAGCAAAATGTCTGTTGGAATTACTGTGCACATGTCAAAGCTCTTAAACCCACATGCCATGATGCTTAGAAATGAAAGTGATGACCAAACATTTTATTAGGCGGTGTCAACTTTTCATTTCTTGGCTACTAGGATCTAGTAGGTGTTGCCCTGACCTTATCTTTCCCAGACCTTGATGCATTACAGTCTTATTTGAATTACTGCAACATCTTTGGTCTAATACTGCCTAAAGTTAGAGAATGGAAAGTTTAATGTAAAGTGGTCAGTAAGGCATACTAATAGGGGAATTCCATGTGTATAAGAAAAGAGCACTTTGAATTGAGTTGTCATTTTATACAGTAATTTTATAGCAAACACCTTGCTAATAGGCTTCAAAGTACTATTGTTAAGGATTGTTTTTTGTACATTCAGTAGAAGAAAGAGTGGAAATTAAATCTGCAAGCTTGCAATTTACATACCTTCCTTTGAGCCATTATGGCACAGTGCCTACTTAACTTTCAACTTACTATGTAAACTTAAAAATGTTTAGAATGGAGGAACCATATCAGAGTCATGAAAGTGCAGCTCAGCCACTACTACAGTGAGGTGCTTATACTCAAATATAGCCCAAAGTTTCAGAATAAGGCAGAACGGCATGGCCAAGTCAGAACAAGGCAGCTCTACCAAGGACACGAAATGCTGCTGAGAAATGTACAAATTGAGACCGGTCCAAGGCAAATCAAAATATATTAATGACTAATAGATTTTTGGAATAAACCTCATGCATAGCATCCATATTTACAGCTTTGAATAGAAACTCAAATGTAGACTTTGTGTGGCTTGCCATGGGTACTAACAGGCTGTGGCAATCATTTTGTCCTTCTTTCTAGCCTTAGTGATCGACATACTGTATGTAGCAAAGCTCAGGACCTCAAAGCACCGCAGAGGGCTGCGAAATCACCTCAGAGTCTTACTGGAACACATTTTAACAGGTACATTTATAGCATTTCTATTTATTTTTTAACATTTGGACATTTATAAGACATGCTGTATTAGAAAGGCTTACAGTATTTTTAAAGATCTCAGCCATCCTGCACAGTCACGTTTCTCCCTACGTTTATGGTGTTTGACCTAGAAGCACTCCAATGAGGGACAACATGGTAGTGGGGCAAAGGCATGCAACAGCATTTGGATTCCCCTTCGTGGCTCGCATGCTGTCCCACAGGCCTACAAAGAAAGATGCAGAACATTAAGTTTAGTTGCTGGCATAGACAAATTGATAAGAACATTATTTCTGTAAAGTTGAGAAAGTTCATATTTACTTAACAACAGGAGTAAACGAGCAATGGTTCAAGTGCATGACTGCATGCACGTGCATGCAAATGTGAGAGGGAAAAAATAAAGTACAGTCACATGATTAAGGAGTGCCATATGGTGGACATTTCCACTTCTTGCTGATAGGTGTAGACTGGAAGACATACATAAAGATTGGCCCAGTAGAAAAGGACAGCATTATAAAACCATAGTGCTTTCCACTGTAGTTGTTGTAGCTGCGTTTTTTCCAAAATTATCAAAGTTCAGCAGCTTCAACTCAAAAATGGGATTCAACAAAAGCCTGACGCGCAGAAATGATTCCACAGACAAATATCTTAGTTTTTTAGAGTTTAGTTAAGTTTTAAAGTAAAACAGTTTACACAAAAAAAGGAAATTAAAATAGCAAAAAAAAGGAAAAATTAATGTTAAGAAAAGTTCAATTCTAAGCTTAATCTTGTTACATCTCAAATCGTTACGAATTACTTAATATTTCTGAACCATTTCAAAACGGTCAGAAAACTGTATGCTTATCCCATTCCTAAGCTTAAAATGGATCTTTCAAGTCCCTCTTTAATGGGACCTGTTCCAAACAAACTGAGTTTATTATCACACTGTTATTCAGTTATAGTAAGAAGGTTCTATCTCTTGTTAACTATAGGGGGAAAAGACTATACCATGAGCTATGACTATGAAAGACATTAATATTCTATTCAAATTAAGCAAACATCAATATGAGTTTAACTCAAAACTTTAACTTTCTAAGATTGGCTCTTACAGTTGTCTTTTGACCATTTTCAGATACCTTGGTATTTTCTGCACTGCTTAGGTGCAGTAAGGAGAAGGGTGCTTGCTTTTGTATACAGTATTGTAATCAGATTCACCCTCCGAATCAATTGCATTTTTGAGAAGGTTATCTGGGATTCTGTGTTTCCATACTATATTTAAGGGTCTGATTTTCACATTTGGATTTTTCAATGTTTCTCTATTGGTCTCACACAAGTTGCAAAGTTGAGAGACCTTCCATGACAAGTCCCTGAAGGTTGCTGAGGATTGTGCTGGTGTTGTTGGTGTTCCCATGGCTTGATGGCAACACCAGTCTCTACCGGGAACTGAGAAGGATGGATGCAAGGGCTCTGAGGGCAGATAAGGAAACGTGAGCAAGTGACACACCATCTATGGTCTAGTGACCCACGTCTTGCTTACAGAGGAATAAGCACATCCAAATCTGTTCCTTGGAGAGTGGCAGTCAGGGCAAGTAATGGAATGGTCTTTGTGGATGACACTGCAATTGTGACCTGCTAGGCTGGCTACTTCGAGCAGCTGTTTAAAGCTGATTATTTGACTAGGACGTTGGACATCTCTGGGTTGAGGCTGATCCTCCAATTAGATGTGAACTACCCAGTCTCACTGAGGTGGTAAACCAGGTGGGGGTAGGGAAAGCTGCAGGGATCTGTGGTATCCAGGGTGAACTTCTCCAAGCTGGTGGTAAGGCCGTCCTTCTGACATTGCAACCAATCTTTGCTTCCATCTTGGAGATGGCCATCATCCCAACTGACTGGAAAACAGCACTTGCCATCCCTATCTGAAAGTGAAGGGTGATTGCCTGGATTGCAGCAACTACAGGGGTATAACAATGCTCTGAAGTAAGTAGATGGACTGGGAGAGCATGGGGGGTGGGGGGTCATGAGGTCACTGGAAAGTTGTGTGTGGCGCTTTCAATATCTTTGCAAAAGGACGGAGGTTCAAGTCTTTACAGTTCTGGTGCTTCCTATCTTGCTATATGGTTGCGAGACATGTACACTATCCAGTGACCTGAGACGAAGACTGGACTCCTGTATCTCTTCGGAGAATCCTTGGGTACCGCTGGTTTGACATGTGTTGAATGAGCAGTTGCTCACAAAATCCCGAATGAGGCACATTACTTGCATTGTGAGGGAGCATCAGTTACAGTACTAAGGCCATGTGGCGCGATTCCCTGTAGGTGAACCGGCTCACTTGATCCTCATTGTTGACAACCCGAGCGGCTGGATTAGGCCAAGGGGACGCTCAGGTAACACCTGACTGCGGTAGATCGAGGGTCATTTCCAAAGGGTGGGACTGGACCACGGGTCTGCCTAGGAGGTTGCCAACTGGATCCTGAGCTGTTTTGTCATATGGTGGGTGTGGCAACAAGCTGTACCAGTGCATGCTCCCCAACCTGACCTGACCTCTCTGTTTGTCCTTCTTAAACTATGTTATTCAAGAGGTGAAGATTTTTTTTTTCATCACCATTTGATTTGGAACCACTGTATTGTATATAATTTAAATATTCACTTTCACCTATATTTTGCTTATTTCTAAATTTTATTCATGTTCTTGCAGTGAACTGTATTTATAATTTATAATAACACTTTTACACATTTTTTACAAATTTACGTTTTTTGTTATTTTACAAAAAACATTTGATCTTTGCCTCACTCTCTCACCTAATGGCCATTTGGTTTTGACTCCTGCTGCCTGAAGTTTGAGTCTATGCATGGGTGCTATTGCACGGGGCATCACACTCCATCACTTAAGTTAATTGGCAGGACTAGTGCCTATGCCTGTTGTTGCCAGGGTAGTCTCCATTACCAATGGACTGGAACAGGCCAGGTCAAAATATAACATGTAATTCAATATGAGCCAAGTCAGGATAGCCAGCATTTGTAATATAGGGATGTATGGGGTATATGTGATGGCTTGATAAAACTACTCTTTATAGTAATAATACTCCGTAACAAGAATTTTCTGCACCATGTCTGTTTACATCTCACTTCTTATCCTGTTTAGTTGTCTATTTTTAGGGTATTGACAATCCTTTGTAATCATCTGATGAAGATGTTCTTATAAAAGGTAAACTCTCAGTAATGAGAATTCTGCAAAATAGCCTCCTCCCTGCGCCAACATTGTGCTTTTATAAACCAGCTGCCATTAATGGGAGGGAAAAAGTGACTTATTGTTTAGTAAAGCATAAAATGTCAACAACTAGTCTATTTTATATGAAAAAAGAGGCACTTGAGGTGTATGAGAAAGTCTGCTGCTGTCTGCGCCGGGATAATCTTTGTAATGACTTCCATCTGGACTGAGTGGCCGTGTTGAAACATAGTCGGGCTCCCCGAAGCAAACACACAGCTCTCCCTCCTTCCCTCTCGTTTTAATTCTTTTCTTCCACTCTCCTATTGCTTCCTCATTACACTCAAGCCCTAAGCCTCCTGAGTTGCTGTTGTGCCAAGCACGTTTAGAAAGTGTTGTGTTTGTAGGTCAGCATGAAGAAAAGTAGACGAAAAAAGCAGATTATACAGAACACAGTTAACACGGCCATTAGAGAGGGGGCGTCCTAGAAATTATATACAAAACAAATTATCTTTTAAATAAAAAGAGTTTCTGCATACTATAAAGTTTTCATTCACTCCTCTTGCTACTTTGTCATTCAGAGCAAGATAAAAAACATTACATAAAATCATGTCACAAATGCTGCTGGTTCCATATGACCATGAGCTGAATTATTTAAGCTTGCTTATGGATGGCATCCCGGCCAGCATTGAACAGGGATCCTTACCCAGCCTGGAGGTCATTATCATCAAAGGAAAGGTGAAGGTTCTTCCCCAGGCTAGGATTCCCACACGGACAACCACAGGGAAGCCCTTTTGGGTTCTGTGGGCTCCTCCTGGGGAAGCTGCGGGGATGAGTAATCCCTACATTATAGGGCTTCAATCTTACCTGGAAGTGCTTTTTCTTGACACTGGAAGTACTCCCGGGATAGATAAAAAAAGGCAGTCCCACTCCAGTCTATGGAGCCGGAGCCAGAAGAGAAGACAGGTCACACTTGCCTGGGAGGATTAGCAGTGAAGAGGAGATGAAAGAAGAGTATTTATAATTGCTTTGTGGTGGTATTTCTCTCTATTATAATAAAAACATCCTGGGACGAGACAAGACCTTTTAGCTTGGGATGAGACGTGGCTTTTTCAGAGAGATACTTTAACGTCCCGTGAGACAAGACTTTGTGCCAAGAAATTTAACCATGTCCGGAGCCGGAAATAAAACACAAAGAGTAGACGACAAAGCAGAACGTCATAAAGAATTCAAAAACGTTGGCGTGATACACAAGCAGAGAAAGTTAGAGATAATGAATGTACTAAAATTCGAAATTAAAAAAAAATGACAGTAAAGATTGCAATAGTGCAAACAAACGGAAATTATTACACAGTGAAATAATGGGACAGCGAAAAGAGATTTAATATATTGTTTGGATTTAAACATTAAGTCGTAGACTTCTAGATCATCTAATTCGTGTTGCCATCAAGGAAAAGTAGTATTTTTTCCCAATGAAAAGGCATATCCGTGAGAATTAAAAGATTTGTTGTTTGGTGAAAGTGAAATTCACATACACGAGCGGCAGAGACGCAAAGTGGCTGGCGCATAGCGCAGGCCAGGGGGGTTGGCGAGCAAAGAGAGCAGGGGGCAAAGCCCCCTAGTCTTTAAAAATAAAACCTTTGTTTTGAACCTGGGACTTGTCTGTGCATTTGTGTTTGGATTCTGGGGCTCTGTAGCACCCCCTTTAATAACAATGGATAAACAGATGCTGACGACTTACAGTGCCTATACCAGGTATTCACACCCTTGAAGGTTTTCACGTTAATATGACACTGCTAAATCATCAGTGGTGCAACCAATTGGTTTTAGAAGTCACAAAATTAGTTCAGAGGCAGTCACCTGTCTGGTGTTTTAGTTGATTGTAGTCTGAATGTCACTTACCTGGAAGGTCCAACTTGTGATGAGTCAATATGATGGTCTGACCTACTTAATGAAGACGAAAGAACTTCCCAAGCAATTCCATAAAAAAGGCACGTGAAAAGCACAAGTCATGGGATGAATACAAGAAAATATCCAAGTCACTGAATATCCCTTGTAGTCCAGTTAAATCAGTCAGGCCGTCCACAAAGCTAAGCAATCATGCAAGATGAAGAGTTGTGAGGGAGACCACCAAGAGACCTCTAAGAACTCTGAAGGAGTTTCATGCTACAGGGGCTCAGACTGGAGAGACTGTGAAAACAGCAATTGTTTCCTAGAGTGTGGCAAAAAGAAAGCCACTTTAAAAAATGCAGAGAGAGTTTGTAAGATAGCACATGGAGGAATGTAAAATCAACTGGAAGATTGTTCTTTGGTCTGATGTGACCAAAATTTTACTTTTTGATTTAATATACTTAATAGGATATGCATTGGACCAGGGCTTGTCTGGAAGAAAAAGTGGTATGGATTAGTGACAGGGCTCAGCAAGGCTCTGCAAGAGTGAAGAAAATATGCTCTGGCAGTAGGGGTGAAAGCTGGCAGGTCCATGAAAGAAGAAAGGCACTGTTGAAGGTGGTAAGCCCTATCCATGTATTTGGTGACCCAAACACAATGGAGTAAGAGACTGAATATATGACCTGGGATAAACAGGTAAAATTCTAGCTATGCCTACATGGTGACCGAGATAATGGATAATTGGCAAGAGGATGAAACACTTCCATACTGATAAAGGGCACATGGTGCCAAGTCAGAAGAAAAGTGATATTTAAAGGTGGAGTCCACTAGGAGCTGCAAGAGGCTAGTTATTATCTTCAGACCACTTGGTTGCTGTACATCTTCCCTAAAGAAAAGAAGTGGGAACATTTTGACTTGATTTGGTATACTTTATTGATCCCCAAGCAGAAACTGTCTTTTTGCATGGCCTTTGGAGGTCAGAGCACAGGTTCGGCCATTTTACATTGTCCCTGGAGCAATTTTCAGGTTAAGAGCATTGCTCAACGTCCCAACAGTGTAGGATCCTTTCTGGCAGTAACAGGATTTGAACAGGTAACCTTCCAGATATCAGTACAGATCCTTAGCCTCAGAGCCACCACTCCATCATCAGACTAAACACCATGTGTAATGTAAGCCAAACATTGCACATTCTCAAAGTGAGCATCATGCTATGGTAATGCTCTTCTGCGGCAGGTGCTGGAAGGCTTGTGATGGTAGAGGATAAAATGAATCCAGTAAAATCCAGGGAAATCCAAGAAGAAAAGCTCATGTAGTCCATACAAGAAACATCTGCCTTTGGAGAAGATTTGTTTTCCAGCAAGACAACGACCCCAAGTATATGTCCTGGAGTAGGCAAGTCAATATCCAGATCACAATCCAATTGAAAATTTGTGGTTGGACCTGCAAAATACTGTTCACTCACAATCAGCATGCAACCTGACAGAGTCTGAGCAGTTTAAGAAAGAAGATTAGGGAACTAGTGTGGTGCACAAAGCTGATAGAGACCTGTGCGTACAGACTCAAGGCTGTCATGGCTACTAAAGGTGCAGCTACTAAATACTGACTTGAAGAGGGTGAATACTTATGTGATCAGTTATTTAGTGCTTCATATTTGTGATATATTTAGACTGCTTTGCAAAGATCTATTTTCACTTTGACATTGAAGAATCTTTTTTTCTTTTGACCAGTATCAAAAAGCCAAAATAAATCCTCTGTGATTCAGTGTTGCATAACAATAAAATATGAAACCTTCCAAAAGGGTGAATACTTTTTACAGGCACAATGATTCAATTCAGTGAGTCATACAACTAAAATGAAAAGCATACAGCAGTGAGAGAAGTCAGTCATTATTGGGTTCAGCACCTGCTGCCAGGTTCATATAGGTCCTTAATTATTTTTCTCCTTCCAGTCATGGCAAGTAGAAAGCAGTGAAAGTGACATGTTACGTGACTTGTTCAAGGGCACAGAGAGAGTTAAACGTGGACAATGGGTCAGCCAACGTGTGATTTAAAGTCCAGTGCCTTGGCCTTTAAGTAACATTGACAGTTGATTGCTCAATAGATCTGTAACCTGAGTTGCATGCACCCTACTTTAATTTAGGTGCTAATAGAATTCAATGTCATTCTTCACATTACAACTTTTTAAAAGTCAGCAAAAAATGCAGCTGACAGGTAAACTCAGGTAATGTGTTGATGGTTTTACTTGAAACATACTGGTTTAGCATTGGATGCCTGTATACATACAAGCTGGAATACCAGCACATGTAATAAAGACAGAGATGGTAATCATTTTTGACGCACTGTTTTTCTGGTCAAATTGTGAAGATGATAAACATCCCTCAACATAATAACAATTAGACCATAAGAAACCTCTGAACTTTGGCTGGGTAGTAGTAATGTTGTCCCAATATCTCCTCCATATTTATAAACATTACCTCTGCATAGTTTCATGACCTTACCTTACTTTTCATTACTGGTCAGACTCTAATTCTCAATTTTTTATCAAATGACAATGTATTATGTTTCAGCCTAACATTCTTTGACTTATGTTGAATACTTTTAACAAATGAACTAAACTTTTTTATGCCTTTTTAGCAGCTTCTGCTCATTGCCTGAATTGTAAAAATGATATATCAGTATACTGTAAATGCTGGAATACATTTATGCCAACCCATAAGAAGTGATGACTGGAATATATTCACTAATAGTTCTTACATTACCTCTTAAGTGTAATGGATAGAATCCCAGGGGATTTGTTAATCTGCAACATAACTTGTGCCTGAAATATATTTGACTCTTTTATTTTAGAATCCAATATAGTGATCAGCAAAACCGTTGAGTATTCATATACTGTTTTGAGATACTGGCACTAAAATTTGCAGGTGATTTCATAATTTTAAAATGTGAAACTTTTTGGGAGCTGTAAATATTATTTTCGGGAAAACATGAAATATTGCCGCCCTACAGCCATGTTGAGACTTTCACCTGTGTTCTTTTCTACAGCTGTGTGATGCAGGTAATCACCTGCACTCAATTTCAAATTCAATTCATGCTATTTATGTGTTTCACAAAATAACATGCTGCCTACTTTCTGAACAAATAGACAGTAAAATGCACCATTGAATACATTATTGTATCTTCTCCAAAGGAAAACCAACTATTGTACATGGAAAGCCACTTGACCCACTCCTGCCACTGCCGAGCCATCTGTTATATAGCAACAACCCTTTCTGGTTTTGTGATTCCAGCAGCCATACCACATGCACTTTGGAAGAGGTCATCCATTTGAAACTAAACATGTTCAGGTTCCTGCCAGTGCTTCAATGGGAGACCAACCAGGAAAAGCTTGGGTTGCTGCTGGAAGAGGTGTTGGTGAGGCCAGCAGGGGTCACTTTCCCTTTGGTCAGAATGTGTATCCCAATGCCCCAGTGCAGTGACAGGGACACTGTGCTGTCCTTCAGATAAGACGTAAAAGCAAGCTCCTTTGTGGTCATAAAAGATCTCTGGGCATTCTTCACAAAGAGTAGGGAGTATCCTGGTGTCCTTGTCCACCACAGCCTAGTCATTCTGGCCCCCTAATCTTCCCCTGTCTCGCCCCTTCACCACCTTAAAGCTAATGTGTGGTGAGCATACTGGCACAAAATGGCTGCCATTGCATCGCCTGGGTGGATGCTGCACATTAGCGGTGGTTGAAGTGGCTCCCCATTCACTATGTAAAGCGCTCTGAGTAGTAACAAAGCACTATATAAATATAAAGAAAAATATTATTATTAAAAATGAAATTCAAATGAGCAAGAGAGACGTTGCCTAAAAGACAATGAATAAGTCCCAAAACACAATTTGTAGTCAGAAACCAAAAACTGGGGCAGAAAATATTCAGAAAACCAAAAATCCACAATAAAAGAACACTACACACTATTGACTCCAAATATCTTCTACACAATGCACTGCTGCCTGAGATTCTTGTGTCCTGGACTTAAATAGCCAGAAGGAAGATCAATTATTTCTATTTCTATATCTCTGTTGTAAGAAATGACAAACTCTCCACATTCTTGGGTTTGAGACAAGCTGGTTAAGGAGGTAATTATTTACTGATTATCTCATACCACCTACCAACACAAAACCTGTCCACAACCCTACAAACAAGACTTTTAGGGGACTTGTTTTAAAACAGCTCCGTCAAATTGAGCAAAAGAAGCAGAAAGTGAAAGGTGATCTTGACCAAAGTGAATGCTTCACGCTTCAAGCATGCCAAGGTTTCCGCAGACTAAGAATGTGGTGTGCAGTCCAAATGCGTCTTACATTACTGTTTTAAGGCCAGCCTGTGATGTGTAATCTAGAAAAATGTACTCTGGATTGATGCTTTGGGCAACATGCAGATTAGCTAATTTTAGGCTTTCGATGGATGCCAGGCCTTTATTTATTTATTGATTGATTAATTTATTAAATTTTAAAACTGAGAGTTGAAGAGAGAAGTAACTAGCAGTATAAGCCCTAGACAAAGAAAGGATGCTTCATGACACACAGAAGTGATAGCCCAGAGTGAGAAGGAGACAAGCCTGCCCTTTCACTAAGTATACTTACTCACAAGCATACTGGGTCAGTTATAAGCTACCAATTTATCTAATGCACATGTGTTTGGGAGGTGGAACGAAAATGTATGTACACAAAATAAATTGTGGCTAGGCTGGGATGTGAACTTGGCCTTGTGGAGCTGTGAGGCTGTAAGGCTAACTTTTGTGTCACCACAGTGCCACCCACCTCTTGAACCAAGCATCAGTCTGATAAAATGAAATTTGTTTGAAAGAAAAATGTCCATGTAAATGTAATAAATTAAATGAAAAAGAAATACTATTCAAAATTTTTTTAGTGAATACAACAACTCCTGAAAAAACCTGAGACAACATCATAGCAGACAGCAAAGTGCTAAGAAGATAAACTGGGAAACCAAAGGTTCCTACTTTATTTATCATAACTGAGTTGAATTAGGAAAAACGTATGAGGAAATTTCTTTGTGTTCTTTGTTTAAAGGAATACTCCGCCTGAGAATGACAGTGTTATATGTCACTTTCCCCATGGGGGTTGTAGTGATGGGCAAGAAGAAATTTTAAACATCATGTTTTCATGGAGAACAGAGATAACAATTTTTCTCATAGAATGGGAGCCTATAGAGGCCGACATTGGACAACAGCAAATAATATAAAAAACATCTATAAACAAATCTCATTTTGCTTGGGTTGTATAATGTGCATGGCCAGTCATCCAGCTGTATGCTTTCAATGTGCAAAATGAATGCCTTATTTCCTAATATTGTTACTAGTGATAAACGCTGACCTATGGTGCTAAACTAAAATGTAAATAAATACCAAGTTAAAGATAAGGAGCTGTTGATAGGTTCTTATGTTTTCTAAACAATTACTTCTTTCAGTTTTTCTAGAAGCCATAATGTATTTTATGGTTCACTTAGAGGAGTGGAACTTTTCTATTCTGTCATTACATTGCTTTGTTTTCATCATTAAAAAAATACAACTTGACACTAATCATATTTCTGGTCAACCATTGCTAAATAGTGATGATTACAGAAACATTGGTGCTTTAATTTTGAATTTTGACTGTTTAAACTATCTCCTTGATTGGCATCTTACATTTCCGTCTCTGCAGTGATTTAGCATTTTGCATCCTAGACTTTGACTTGGATGCTCATGAGCCAGTGTATCTGTCCATCCATCCATTATTCAACCCGCTATAACCTAACTACAGGGTCACGGGGGTCTACTGGAGCCAATCCCAGCCAATGCAGGGCGCAAGGCAGGAAACAAACCACGGGCAGGGCGCCAGCCCACCACAGGCCGGTGTATTTGTCTGCTTCTCAATTTTTCTGTATTCAGGATGGTTTCTTGCTTGTCAATGTTGGTCAGCATTTTGTCTTTGTATTTTCTGTCATCTAATAGCCTTTTGAGATTTTCTTGAAACTAAGCAGATGTCTCTGCTTTTCATTTTTCTTTCTGCCATCACTTGGCTTTCCAATCACTTTGCCGTAAACACACAACCACAGGTCACTTTACCATTCTTTATTTACATTTAATAAAGTTTGATGACCAATAAACATAATACTTTCACTTAGTTATGAATTCTGAACAAATATGTGGGGGATTACCAATAGATGGGCTTGCTAGCGTCATGATTATATTAAAATAAACTTTTCTGGCCACCACTAAAGTGACCAACAAGTCACTGTAACCTAAAATGTTTTTGCATTTCCAGAACACATAAGGCTATATTAAAGATCACGTCTTGCTTGTCAGTGTGATTCAGCATCTTACCTTCTTATTCCTTTTCGTTCGTCATGACTTAATCGCCTTCTGCAATGTGCTTTTCAATCAGAAGATGTCACTACTGTTCTTTTTCTTTCTGCTGTCATGGCGTTTATTACTTGATTTCTCAAACACTTTGCTGTAAATACACAACCATGGGTTATGGCCACCAGGTTGCAGCTACCTACATTTTTTTGAATTCCCAGAACGGATCAAACCATAAGCTTTTTGATCCAGATTCTAGCCCCAGCAGTTCTTGAGTAATCACATGATAGACGGACAAACCATAGCATATTTATCCATCCATCCATTATCCAACCCGCTATATCCTAACTACAGGGTCATGGAGGTCTGCATATTTATATTTATTCACAGGGGGTTGTACTTTGAATTGAAAACTGGACTGCTGACCAGTGAATGAAGGGGAGAGTCAGGTCTAAGTTCAAAAGCGTGATCTAGATTTAGGATGAGGCTCTCAGCGTTTGAATTAAACAAATACTCTGATTAGTGAACATAACTATACTGGCTTCTAAATTTTGATACCACTTTACAAAGCTATTTATTTAAAACACTTCTGACTGCGTTACTCACACCCTATAAGACTGATGTACAGCTGGCCTCCATATTATTCCAGAGCCTGACTATGTAAATCAAGACAAATGGTCACCCAATGCAACTCTGTGGAGCTCCGTTCCTAGGTCTGTTAGAAAGTCTTGTGGGAGACTGAAGAGAAATATGATCTCTCTTGCCTTTCCTTGCACCTACAGTATAGCCGCTTTTGTGTTTTGTGTGGAGTCTGTTGACTTGCCCGTGAAGTCATTTGAAAACTCAACTTTAATACTGTAAGCTGTCCCTTAATTTTGCTAATAATTGATCTTATAATAAATAAACAGTTGATCGGAGGAGTGATACCTGGTTGAGAAAGACATTTACAGCAGAAGGGTAGTGATAAAAACATAAGCATTGGCCAGTTGTCAAAGGTAATTGATACCTAAATGGAGGTAGAACAGGTGAAAACCATCTGCTGGCAGATTGTCAACAACAACAACATTTATTTCTATAGCACATTTTCATACAGCAATGTAGCCCAAAGTGCTTTACAAGATGACAAAAAGAAATTAGAAGAAGGGAAAACAATTACAAATAAGCAATAATATTAAAGAATAAATAACAACACAAGAAGGTAAGGTCAGAAAAAAAAAACTTCAGTTAGATTGGAGGAAAAAAATAAAATCTGCAGGGGTTCTAAGGCCAAAAGTCTGCCCAGGCCCCACTGGGCTTTATACCTAACATACTGTAAATGGTCATAAATCATCCGTCTTTATTTTCAGGCTTCATGAGATAAAATTTGATGAAGTTAGTCTCATGGACAGCTGAGACACCTACCTTCATTCCATCATCTCAGGAGGCTGCATGGTGCCTTAATCAGGTGGTGGTGGCACAGATTGTCACCACAGAAGAACTGAAGAAAACAACAGAGAACAGTGAGGATTAGTGCAGATTGCAGATCCCAGAAGAATATGATAAATCTATGTCTATATATTCTATTGTCATCAGCACTGCTCAGATGTCCAACATATGCTTTGGGTTATACAGCAAGCTAAAGTAGATCTTTTCCTTATTTATCATTAGGATATAACTATTTTAGAGTGAAGGGTTTAAATATAATGTGTGTTCATCTGAAGCTGAGGCCAGGTTCTTACAGGATGGTCTTCATTACAGCTTTCCCTTTGCATGTTGTATTATCAAACTCCATTTACTGTAACATGTGGCCTTGATTTTGTTAGCCCTGAATGTGCCTTAACTTCATGTTTTATGAAGGAAAGCTGTCTGCTGACAGCATATGGAAGCCATCACTAGACCTCACCTCTTTCCTCCTTGAGTTGTTCTATTTAATGATGCAGAGAGCCTCTGTCTCATGTTGCACCTGGCAAAAGCCAAAAGGAATTGATAAATGTCTCACACATGATGTCTTGACTTCTTTATGAAGAGAAACACCTGCACATACTTATATAGAGAGACAGTGGCACGCATGCGCATTTGCAGATCCCCCTTAGGACTCCTCTGAAGTATGTGGTACCAACACCAGGTCGAGAGGGGGGCACTGTTGATAATCATGTCCTCTCCTGCTTCTCTCACAGGACTGAGAAGATGCCCACTGAGGGCACCTGACTCCACCCCTTCTGGTTTCCCATCTATATATCACTGGGTCGGTGGAAGGAGGCATCACTGTGCAGGCAGAGCATGACACATACAGACCTCCAGTAATATAACCTGAATCTAATAGGAAGCGCAACTGGGTATATTTTGCTTTGTTTAATTTGTTAACTTTGTGTCATTGGGCACCTGCATGTTTCATTACAACAGGATTGTAGCCCCAACATTTCCTTGCCTGGGACGTCTGGGACTTACAATTATTCACTCAACCACGATAGATAGATAGATAGATAGATAGATAGATAGATAGATAGATAGATAGATA
>JANRMT010062796.1:67356202-67411454 GCA_026402145.1 Polypterus bichir lapradei
ATAGATAGATAGATAGATAGATAGATAGATAGATAGATAGATAGATAGATAGATAGATAGATCCCATCAATTTATCCATCTCTGCATTCTCTCACTAATGAACAAGTAACTAGAGGTGCATGATCCTTTAAGTGAAGATGGTGGCCTACAGCCTCTGTTTCTGAAACAAACTACAACAAATATACATTCCAATGTAGCTACAGTTTGCTTCAAATGTTAAATAAAGCCAAAACTTAAACTAGGTGGCAGTCCATCAGTTCATTTATCCTTTTCAGTGACAGCCCATCAGTCCATTTACCTTTTTTCACAGTTTCCTGTGAACCCAATTGTTTTCTTTTTGCCTTTCTACTAGCCAGCCAGTCTTGCTGAAATCTGGCTAGTTTCCATTTTTATTAGGAGCCGCACATCATATCTCTCTCTGTCATTCAACAATGTGACACTGGAGATTTTGTTTGTGGTTTTCTTTCATGTAGTTCTCAGCTGTTGCAAGAAATAAAGTGGCTAACATGGACCATCTTGTCACCTCCTCACAATGATGTGTTGACATTTCTACAGAGAACTACAATAGAATCTAAAAGAAAGCCCTGGATAATGCACCTGAACATTCAAAGAAAAAAGTAAAGGCTACCGTCTGTTTAATCTACAAAAGGCAGGGATACTTTCACGCTTTATTGACAACTGCTTATGTGGAATCAGAGAGTTGCATATTTGTAAATTGTTATCAGTGTCATGTGTCAGCTCTGGTCCTTATCTGACTTCTATCCCATTGATATTGAAGTGCATCTTTTAACAGCACAGATAAACCTACAGTGACATAGGAATTTGAAAACATACATTATCTGAAAACAGCATCGATTCACCTCAGTCTGCTTCATGAATACCTTTTCAGGGTAAAAGATAAAGAGAGAATCATCAAGTGTGGGGAACTTGGTAAACTGATAGCAAGAACAAACAAAGTATGACTTAAAAGCAGCCCATTCTAAACAGACTGTCAAAGATTCTAACCCCAGCACCCTTACAGCAGCCAGACTCCTAACCTCTGCTCTAAGGATCATTTGGTGTCTCGGGGGTATTTTTTTTGTTAGGTGCCAAGTTTGGTGTACGTAGCTGGGTAACTAACTAACTGACACTACCTCTAATATGGTAGCTTGGGAACATCAAACATCAACAAGTTTAGGTCTTAGCTTTTGAAACATCCTGGGATTTGAGAAAAAAAAATCTATGATTAATTATGAAGAGAAAACATAATGTGAGCCAAAAGTGTTTGTACAAGCCTATCTGTGATATTCCAATTGGTTTTTACATTCCAAATCCTGGAACGCTAAATTAAATGGTTAGATGAAATCAGTCCCATGTGAAAGATTGTAGATATGAGTGTCTAAGAAAAAGTGGGATCAAAAATTAATCTATCATCTGTCCAGCCACCAGTGTTACGTTAAAAGTAATGTGTGTTATGTAGTCAAATTACTTTTTAAAGTAACAAGTAACCTAAAGCAATACTTATTTTATTTTATTGGAGTAAAATACCTGTGTTACTTAAAAAAAACAAATGTGTTATAGTGTTACTGCAGAACCTTATTCCTGACACTCACGATAATTATAACATTACTTCACAGAAGTATTCCATTTTTTAACAATAACATTGCCTGTGTGGCTGGTTGCCATAACGAAAGCTCCACAAAAAGAAACATTTGGGGTGCCGTTTTTTTAATTATTACAGTTTCCAACAAAAAGAATGTCCTTGGACATATTACACTGTAAACAAATCCAGGAAAACTACATTACATTAACCATATATTTTCACAGTAAAAAGCTATAATATAATAAACAGTTATAAATAATGACATTAAATTAATAACATTTATATTTATGCAGTGTTTTACCTGTCAACATCAAGTAATTGTTTCAATTTGTGAGACTATTTTATGAATAATTGTTGCATTGGTGTAAACTCACTGAATTCCAAATTTGCATGCAGTTAGTATGTTTGCATAAAGGAAAACCCCCTTCACAGCAAAGCTGTACATTCCTCCATATAACACCCATATTTTTACACTGTGAAAAGGTAACATTTAATGATTGTTAGCAAAATAATTTTTCAGTAAGTTCTGAATGTGTTTTGTGGTTAATAATGCTTACTTATGCGGAGTTATTCTTAAAATACTGGCAAAACTGTAGTACATCCTATTTCAGAAAACATTTGCAACATTTACTTCACCTCTGGACAACATGAATTGTCTTTTCTAAACATTGACTTACGTATAATCAATGACTAAAGTTGCTTTGTAAATTGTAATTTTTACTTTTACTTTTACATAATGGGCAGCACGGTGGCGCAGTGGTAGCGCTGCTGCATTGCAGTAAGGAGACCTGGGTTCACTTCCTGGGTCTTCCCTGCATAGAGTTTGCATGTTCTCCCCAAGTCTGCGTGGGTTTCCTCCCACAGTACAAAAACATGCAGGATAGGTGCATGGATGATTCTAAATTGTGCTTGGTGTGTGTGTGTGTGTCTGCCCTGCGGTGGGCTGGCACCCTGCCCAGGGTTTGTTCCTGCCTTGTGTCCTGTGCTGGCTGGGATTGGCTCCAGCAGACCCCTGTGACCCTGTGTTAGGATATAGCAAGTTGGAAAATGGCTGACTGACTGACGTTTACATAACAAAAAAAGAAAACAAAACAACTGACTATTGAATTTTTTATATTTAACTCTAATGAAGTGTTGCTGTTGAACCTATAAGGATAATTTATATCTGTATTTTACGTGTGTTATAATTTAAAAATGATGTCATTGAACTATTTTACATGAGTTGTTTTGATTCTACATAATTTTAAAATGGAAATTAAAAACAGAATGAAACAGTTTAATTTAACTTTAGTGATTACAACTTTAGACTTGAGACAAACTGTACGCTGGTCTATGCTCCTGACAGTTTTTTGGTTATTTAACTGTTAAATTATGGCCAGATTTTTTACAGTGTAGCTCTTCAAATATCACCACAAAAAAGCTACATATTTTAGCTGGTTAGCCACTGGTACTTGGATCAAATTCACAAAAAGCTCTGTCCGGTGTGTAGCTCTTGCCAAAAATGACTACTCCTTATGGGGAGTCAGTTGCCCGCACAGGGGCAGTTTCTCAGCACTGTGGAGAGAGAAGGAGATGATGTTAGTGACAGCGCCTCCTCTCATCCCAGAGTGTTACTGCATATCACTACAAAGCCTGTAAGATGATCCTCTAACGCACATGCTTGACTCCTTCTAATATCTAACAATAATGAACAAGATTACCTGTATTATGTGGAGAGCCTGTCACCCTGGTGTGAGGATAATAGTCTGCTCCTGAATGTGAGCAAGACAAAGGAGCGGAGTGTGAATGTTGGGAGAAAAAAAGCAGAGGTATGTCCATCCCTTCAGTATTAATAGCACCCAGGTGAAAAGGGTGGACAGTTTCAGATACCTTGGTGTCCACATCACAGAGGACCTAACTTGGTCCAAATACACCAATGCCTTGGTGAAGAAAGCAGAACATCGTCTTTATTATCTGAGGGATTTCAGGATACCCTCACAATTACTAAAGAACCTTTGCACATCCACTAATGACAGGAAGCATTACTGCTTGGTTTGGGAACAACACACAGCAGGACCACAAGCCTCTACAGGAACTGGTGCATGAGCTGAGGCAAGGCCTCACTAGTGGGGAAGGTGGGAGTACTTTAGCAGTTTTTGAGATATGGGCAAGTGGGTAAGCTACCAAACCTGGTAGACTAAGATTGACAACTTAGATAGGTATGCCCATAGTGGTGGTACCATTAATATTTGACTTTTGTTCACTTTGTAATTTTATTTTCTGTGTTCTTCCATCCATTATTTGGCCTTCTTGGCATTTTCCTTCATGCAGAGGATTTGTTTGAGGGCATCATAAGCTATCAAGCTGTTTAAAGCCTTAAAGAAAGTTTAAATGGCCTTTGAGTATTCTTCTGGGCTCAGAGAACACTTTTCCTTAGTCTCAATTTTTCCATAATTTCCTTGTGCTTTTTTTTATTATTATTATTTTGGCCCATTATGTGTGTGCCTTTTGCAGGCTGTCCCTGGTGAATTCTTTTTTCTTATGTTTACTGCTCAATTGAGATTTTTACACATTTTTTTATACTTTTTATATATTTTTAACAGCTGCTGTTTTAACATTTTCTGTTCTCATCTCACTTCTTTGAATCCAACCTTTCAACATGTTGTCAGCCACTCTGGAGTTCTCAGCCAAGTCCTCCTAAGTGATAAATTGCCCTCCAACTGTGAGCGTAAAAAGTGGTGGAGATCCCATCCAACTGAGCATCCAGTTCTGTGAGTGCCAGACCAAATGGAGTAGCTTGAGTCTAAACACCTTTTGAGACCTATGGCACTCACCTAGTGATTCCTCCAAATAATTTAATCTGGTCAAGTTTAACTAGCAGCAGAACTAATTCACTAAGAAACTAGGAAGAACTAATTCACTAAGGCACTTAGCACAGTTTCATAATAAAGATTCACATTTCATTCACTTTTTCTGATATTATGTCTAGATCTTGGAAGCTATTTATGCGGCCAATAAAAATTATTTTGTCTGTGTTCATAGTTCATTTGGAGAAAAGCCTGGAAACTACAAAATTCAATGAAACCAAGGAGACAATAAAATAGTCCGCCATATCCCCTTCTTAGAGATGTTAAACATTGGCATTTACTTAAAGATTTATTTGGGTGTATATACTATATATATATTGTGGAGAATGGCCAGCCGTTTATCCCGGCCAATACCCCCAAACCGCCAGGTGGAGCCCTCCTTGTAGCATGGAGGTCCTCAGAAGACCACCAGGGCATCATGGACAATGAAGTTTTTATGCACAGCCCTGCTGGATGCCATGGGGGCCACTAGGGGACGCTGCAGGGAGGAGTAATGGATATTTTCCCTAAGCCCTGGAAGCACACGTGGACAAGAGGAATGAAATGCTTCCAGGGTGAAGAAAAGAACTTGTACCTGACCCGGAAGTGATTGAGAGTCAAATGGACTGGGGATTAGGAACACTTCCGGGTCAGGAGATATAAAAAGAATGTGGGAGCACCCAGACGGCGAGCTGAGTTGGGAGGCAGGATGACTAAGCGTCTGGGAGTGGAGGATGGGTTTATTGATTATTGTGTATTTGTTTGAGTATTGTGGAGAGGAGGGTACTTTGTGCACTTTATTATTATAATAAATCTTATTATTGGACTTTTACCTGGTGTCTGACGTGTGGTCTGAGGGTACAAGGGTGCGAGCAAACCGTTATTTGTCACAATATATATATGTATATAGGCTTGGACCACCAAGGCGGGCACCGCTGCCCCAATCCAACACAGGCACACGCAGAGGCACAACTTCAAAGCTTTTATTTTTCTCCTTCCTTGTAGGAAATGCCTTCCCCATTCCCCACAAGTATAACACAGTCCAATAGCACACCACACAATATACAAATCTCTTCTTCTCTTTCTCTTTACTCCTCCACTCTTTCTGGAAAGCTTTGTCTCCCTCATCCTGACTCTGGCTACCGGAGTAGTGTCTGCTGGCCCCTTTTATAAGGCACCCAGAAATGCTTCAGGTGATTGTTGTTCTATTTCTGGCAGGACTTCCGGATGTGGTGGAGGAGCTTCTCTCCAGGGCTCAGTAGCAGCTGCAGCGCCCCCTGGTGGCATATCAAACTCCAACTCCCATGGAGCCCTGCTGGAGTCTGAAGCACCGCTGTCAGCCACGACTGTTGCCACCTAGTGCTTTGGAGGAGGTAATGTTCTGGCCACATTTCCTTCCCTGGTCTTTCTGGTGTGGAGGCGCTATGGCCAGGCAAAGGCCCCAGCCACCCACGCCAATATATATATATATATGTACAGTAAAAAGTATTCATAACCCTCAAAGTTTTCATGTTTTTTTTTGTTACACATTGAATCACAGTGGATTTAATTTGTGATTTTTGACTTTGATAATTGGTCTAAATTAATTATAAATATAAACCCAGAATGACTGATTGCATAAATATAACTGCACCCTATCTAGTAGGACCATCTTGTGGGGTCAGTTGGATGGCGCAACCTACACAATGGAGAAAAAAGAACACTTCAAGCAACTCCATGAAAATTTAATTGAATAGCACAGCTCTGGGAAAGGAGACTTAAAAGAAAAGGAAACTTACATCAATCATTAAGAAATGGAAAGAGTATGACACAGCCGGACATTTGCTTAGACACCTATTATACAGTAACTCTAAAGGTGTTACAAGCTACAGTGGATAAAAATGGAAAGACAACACAGATAAAAACTGTTGCCTGGGTGGTTCAACAGTCATAACTTTATGGGACAATATAAAAGTTAATGCCACCTTCTGTGCCTGACAGATGGCATATAGGAGACTCTGAGGTCAGCTGGAAGAAGGTTCTATAGTCTGATGAGTCCAAAATTATGACATGTTTGAACACTGCACATTTCAAAGATGTCACCATCTCCACCATGAAGCATAGTTTGTGGCAGAATTATGTTGCAGCTGATGCAACAGGCCCTAGAAAGCTTGTGAGGATAGAGGGGGAAATGAATGCAGTAAAATCCAGGGAAATCCAGGAGGAAAACCTGATACAATCTGGAGGAAACTGGCACCTTGGAAGAAAACAACTGACTGCATCTTATGGGGAAAAGTGCCTTATAAGCGGGATGGGCATAGAATTATGTTATCCACTTGTCACAAAGTGGTCAAACAATTATTAAAACCAAAAAATGTAATTATCAGTTAAAAAGCTACAGAAAATGATTTATTTTGGAAATGTATTGCTACAGCATTAAAATAAAAATACTGAATGGATAAATATTTGTACAAGTCTTTTGTCATGCAGAAAATTATGATGACTTTCAAGGGTATATAGTGGTAAAAAAAATTAGGCAGGTTTGTGGTTGGCCATCCCGTATACTGAAAAATTAGCAAAATAAAAATAAATGTCTTTACAGATACGGAGTTCACAACTGAACTGACTAACAGGTTAAGTCTAGGCTATTAATATGGTGAATAAGAGAAAGAGGTGGAGTCAGGGTGGCCAGAACAGGAACTAATGTGGCAGGAAGATGGATTCTGGGTACTGGAAATGCCGTCATCAGGAACTGCAGAGGAACAAGAGGAGAATAGATCAGGTGACAGCGCCAACCACGAGTCTCACTGACGAATGACACTATTTGAGCCTGTAAACTCTTCCTTAGGAGACTGTGTTCTTTTAATGTGAGAAGTGACATCCTTCATATTTTCTATAACTCTGTGATGGCCAGTGTGACTTTCTACAATGTGGTTTGCTGGGCTGGTAACATCACTTCAAATAAGACCCACTGAATCAACAAGCTAATTAAAAGGGCAGGCTCAGTTACGGGACACACTCTCGGCAACCTGGAGGTTGTAGTGAAGAAGAGAATGAAGACAAAACTGATGTGCAGCTATAAACAATGCTGCACATCTGCATGACACACCAACACTGAAGATTTTCAGACAACAAATCATTCAGCAGAAGTGTGTCAAGAAACACTATGGGGGCTCCTTTATACCAACAGCAATATGCCTGCATAACGCCTCACTATTACGGTGACAGCCAAGTCAAAAGTTTTTTTTTTTTCTTTTTATAATTTCTTCCTTTTAAGTCATTCTGTTGTGTGTTCAGACCATAGTGTGTGTGTGAATATATTTATTTATCTAGTTATCCATTTATTTATTTATCTAGCCATTTATTTATTTAAATAGCTTCTGTAAAAAGCCAAATTACCTCAGAGACAAATGCTATTAATAATAAAAGTTCAATAGCTCCAAAAACTATCAAATGGTACAAAAATGTGCAGAAATGACTCTGCAATTAATTCAAATCAAAGATCAATATAACAGAGTCCACTGTCATGGGTCTCCTTAATTCTGTTGTCTGTGGCCAAAAGCCAGAATGTGTTTCAAAAAAATTATTTGTTTGAACGTATTTGAAAAAATGGGATAACTACAATCGGATACTACCTATCTAGCACCAAGCATAACCCCTTTTACCTCCAGAATAGCTCACATTGTTTGAAGCATGGATTCAACAAATTCCTTCAAATGTTTATTACAGATTTTCATTCTGTTATCCTCCAATTCCACTTCGTTATTTTTTTTTTCTTTTTAAAATTTGTCCTTTTTGAATTGTGCACTATTTTTAAAAGTTTGTTTTTACCATAGGGATTTTGACATGTGCTGAATCTGATTCTGTTTTTTAAATATTTATTTCAAACGTATTTAGAGGTGTGTGTTTATTTCTTTTTTCAATGCTGTTTTGTTTTGTTCACGGCGTGTCCAACTTTTGTAACTTGCGACTCACTAAGGTTACTGACCGGGGACTATGTGGTGAGTGCCATGAATTGTGTGACAGTATAAAACATCATCGCCATGCACTCTTGAGTCATCCACGATGAATATTCGTATAGTCTTGTGTGTGCTTTATGCTTGTTATGACTTTCTGAAATATAAACTTCTCGCTTTAGTTTTCTCGACTACGCTTTTTGGTGTCTGCTTCTGCTTTGGAAAAAGATATGACTGATTTTTTTGGTAATAAATTTTCATTTAATCTCTCAATCCCAATTTAAGACTATTTCTGCTTTTACTACCAAAGGTGTTCTTGGGTTATCTGGAAACTGTGCAGACCATTAAAGTGAATTGAAGTCATGGACGGTTATTCTTGGAGATGATGTGGACATTGTGACCCTTGGCTAATCAGTATGGGGGCGAATGAAGTGTTCACTGGAGGTGGGTGGACAGTGCATGCGAGAATTCTCTGAGCTGACTGCATGTAAAAGAGTTTCACATTGTGTGTTTCTCTTATATTGTTTGATTACTCCAGTGAATGCAGAAAACCTTATACTGTATTAGGAATAATCAGCTTTTGAGCACTCCTATCAGTTGCACAGAAGAAAGTCACACCAGCCAAGCCCATTAATTTAAAGTGAGATTGCTGCCATGCTTGGGCTTTCTCATTGTCCATTTTAATGATGACAACAGAGGCTGTCCAACTAAAATAAGTTGTAGCCAATTGTGTTGTTCCTTGCTCCCTGGGGCCAGTTTAGTCACAGGAAAAACACTCAAACGGCTTATAAATATAGAAGAAACACAATCTCAGTTTGCTTACAGCTTGTTGTGTGGGATCAGCAGCCGGCTGTACTGCATAAGACACTTATTGCATGTTGCTTTGAAGTTTTAAATTCAGCTCACTCCACTTATCGTTCATTCTCTCTCTGTCCAGATTGTTCTGTGTTTGAATAAAAAGCTCTAATACCAAAAAGCCTGAATACTGTGCAACTCAGAAACACAAACATGACAAATGGTACCAGGTGTGGGGTGTTGCACAAATGGACCCTTTTTAGCAAGCAGCTGTCCAGCATGCAGCCAAAGCAGCCTAACAACCACAGGGTGTTCCCTGACCCACAGAATAGGGCACCCGTTTCTATTCATGCCAGAGATATGATCTTAAAGATGCCATCTTGTTTTGCTTTGAGTGCACAGTTACAATGATGTGCTCGGACAGAGGAAACTGGGTTCTCATCGTGGCTCCTCTTTTGACTGGTGATGCTCAACAAGCTCTAAGCAAACTGTTTTTCTTCCATATAGCTGTTTGAAAGAGTGTTTTCCCTGCAACTGAACTGACCCCAGTGAATGAGGTGGAGCATGCACGATACTGTTATCATCTACTGTTAAATTCTGCTCCGTACTTCTAAAATATTTATTATTATGCTGTATTAAGGATTTGTTCTGTTCTGTGTATTGTATTGTATTGACCCCCTTCTTTTGACACCCACTGCACGCCCAACCTACCTGGAAAGGGGTCTCTCTTTGAACTGCCTTTCCCAAGGTTTCTTCCATTTTTCCCTACAAGGTTTTTTTTTTTTGGGAGTTTTTCCTTGTCTTCTCAGAGAGTCAAGGCTGGGGGGCTGTCAAGAGGCAGGGCCTGTTAAAGCCCATTGCGGCACTTCCTGTGTGATTGTGGGCTATACAAAAATAAACTGTATTGTATTGTATTGTATTGATGGCAATATACATAGTCTGTTCCTGGAAATGATATACAAAGATGAGATGGAAATCAGAAAAATCTTGAAATAATGACTACTGTTTTGAAGTAATCAGATGCTGGTTGGAGAAGTGAATTTTTTATTTGATTTTGAATATTCAGATTGCAATATACTCTGCATTTGAATATAAATAGTTTGGTAGCATGCTGAAATAGCACATTTTTACTGCTTACATATTTCATCTTTTATTACAAGCTTTACCTTCTTTGTAAAATTGTGAACATAAAATGTCCTAATTTGGAAAAATCCCAAACCTGGGGGTTTTAAAAGCAATATTTTTTATTCAAGTATGGATAAAAAAAAGTTGAAAGACCACACACTTGCCCTTAGTGTTATCAACAATCATCTGGTATCCTTCAGAGGAGTCAGTGTGATTCAAACAATGATATTCCTATTTGGTATTAGAACTGAGAAACACGTTCTTAAACACGTGAGGCTGCTGCAGCAGAGCACCATTTTTAACGTGTTAATTAGCATATATAGAATTTGAGATCAAATGCAAAAGAAGACAGACAGGTCAATAGAAGGCAGGTCAGTGCTTGTTTTTGTCCTAGGTTTGTTTTTTCTAAAAAAGTTGTCAAAGTGCTGTGCCAGACCTTTTTGTTTTGCACTGGAAAAAATACAAAGGTTATATTTCACAAGCAAATACATTTTGCCTTGAGCCATTGAGGCCCTGAAATGTGCATCCTTTCATATAATTCCACAGAGTTTGGATTTTCACCAAGTAAATGTTGGTCTTGGCGTTCTCTCATTCTCATTGTGCAGTAATGATTTGCTTTTCCTGCGTGCCCTGTCAGGATGTTTCCAGTCATGTTCGGTTGCATTTTAATTCATGAGGTTTATGGCACACGCTGTTGTCCTTTTCAGCAGATAACACACTGTAGGCAGATGTACAGTTCTCAATTTGGAAGCAATGACATTAATTTAGGGTTCTTCCAAATGTTTCTCTAAATATTCCAATTTCTGATGTAAAATAATTATGGCTTGATTCAATCCATCCAATGTATCTTTAATAAAAAATAAATGCTTGCTTTTCTAATCAATAGGCTAGACCAGTGAATTACCCTTCTATCCAGTGTACACCAGAAAGGATTTGTCAAATCAGCATAAATTTGGTAAATTATTACAAATGCAGGAGCACACTCGCTGACCAAGACCACTAAGGAAAGAAAACATTACACAACTTTAAATACCCTTTCATTAGTTAATTGTCTGGCAGATTTATAACTTATTTTATGGATCATTTATTTTAATCATTTATAGAAGAGAACCACTAGGGGTCACTCCAGTTTAAAAAGAGCAGAAGATCTATCAAAATCATTCTCTATTGTAAACTAAAACCAGGGGAGGTAAGTATAGAAAGAACATAAAGTCAATATGTAAACAGCATGGAGAAACCCACTTGACCATGGTCTACAGGCCTTCACCCAGTCTTTAAGGCAGGTTGGCTCCCCTACTTACCACTACTAAAATGACACACAGTTTTACCTTTTTGCTCCACTGGACGCTTTTTTGTGAACTTTCTACTGAAATGTCCAAACACAGAAATTAGTTCTGGAAAAGAATAAACAGAGGTGCCAGAATAGCCCCAAAAGGATGCAGTCATGCAGTGACACTACTTATGAACAGACGGAAAAGGAAAGGAACAAAATCAGTGACAAGCAGCAACCTGGTTCCTAACATTTACATGTATTTGCTTAATAGACACTTTTACCCAAAGTGACTTACAAAAGAGGTTGACATAATTGAGTAAACATCGGTCTGGGGGACTGTTTGGGATAGTGGTATAGGACAGATTAAAAGATTGATCATGAGAACAGAATTGCTCAGAACAGAATATAAGCTAGTTACAATTCCTATGTTACGAAACCTAACATATCAGACTTTTGAATGGAGATGGCAGATCATTCCACTAAGCCAGCTACATATGAAAAGAGTCTGGACTAAGATTTTACATCACCAAACACCCTTCAACAGCAGACCTGAGTGGTCAAGAAGCTGCACAGGAACTTGGAATTGTCCCCGTATATTGTATAAGGATGTGGTCCCAATGGCTACTCTGTAGGTAAACATCAAGGATTTAAACTTAATTTGTGCCACTACAGAAAGCCAATGTCTGAAAAGAGGAGTGACATGTTCCAGTCTCAGCTAACTGAACACAAGGAACCTCATGTATAAATGTAAGTAAGTAAACAAATAAAGGTAAATAACATTCGATCTGGCTTTTATGTAAGTAACATATAAATGTTAATGGTTGGGCACATGTACCGTCCTTACATACACCGTCCTTTGTATGTAAGAGCCAGATCGAATGTTATTTACCTTTATTTATCTACTCACAAGTAGAATGCAGAGCTTCGCATGTACATATACAAAGTACAGTGATAGCAAAAGTGCATTTTTGATCCGATGCAGAACCGTCGCCATGATTTGAGTTTACCTCTGTCATAGCGCGTCTATGTGAAAACAGCAGTGTCAAATGTGGTGCAGTTGGGATCGTGAACGCGACTGAGAGAATAAAACTGAATAAAAAATAAAACAAAGCTAACCTTTACAAGTATCATAAATTACACCGGCTGTTACAGACTGGAATCAAATGTATGTTTTTATTCTAAAATAGTAAGAATATGTGCAGCTCACTTCTCAAAACGGACTCGTCCGGGTTCAAACCCGTGAAGTTTTGATTACCAGTCAACAGTTGATACCATTGCGCCACTGAATCGAGCCCCCTAACGCGGGTTCTTTTTCTACAGTTATATTCTTGAATGGAAGCGCATTTGTTCTGTTATATTTGTACCTATTGTGAAAGTGTTTCTTTGATATTTGGAATTCAGGCTTCACACATTATACACTTCATGTCTACATTTTGTCAATTATTACTAAAACATGAAAACCGTTTCTGTTTTAACAATGTGTTTACATAGATCGTTGCAGGCATGGAACACATGAAATACAAGTGTTCTAAATAACGATATAGTATTTATAAAAGGTGTCATTTTGCTTGACTTCTTACTCTATACAGTACAACTCTAAGCAACTGACACGCAGGTAAACAGACTTGAGCTGAGAAAACTGGGGGGGGGGGGGGATGAGAGGTGAAGGTGGGACGGATCTACGAGTTTTTTCGTAGGCTCTGGTAATTCTAGTGTTAATCTGTAGCAATATAATGGTGTATGGAATGGCCAAACTATTCCAACTACCATGGCTACTTTAGCATTGTTAGAAGACATTGCAAGAGAGCATATATTTAGAGATCATACTGATTTGTTGTTCCATGATAATGACTGGCTTCTAAGTTAATTTAAATTTCCAATAGCTATGTTATTGGAGCTGTGTGCAGAACTGGTGCTGGCTTTACAAAGGCAGACACTTTCACAAAAGATACAAGTATAACAGAACAAATGCGCTTTTTTCCAAGACTATAACTGAAGAAAAAGAAATCAAGTTAGTGTTGCTTGTTGTCCTGACTTCTCGGGTAGTATGCTGGTTAGAGCTGCTGACTCCAATTCAGAAGGTTTTGGGTTCGAGTCTTAACATCTCTCAAAATAAATGTTTTGAATAGTGAGCTGTTATTGTTACTATTATAAAATAAAAGCATACGTTTGATTTGAGTCTGTAACAGACAGTGTAAATGTATGGTACTTGTAAAGGTTAGTATTTTTTTTTTTCAGTTCGCCCTGATCTGACACGGCTGTTTTCAAATAAAGATGCACTATAACAGAGGTGAACTCAGTTGGAGAAAGAGAAAAGAAGCCCTCCCCGCAAGAAACGTCCACTCACATATAAGAACAACGCAGCTGCACCAGGCATAAAGGTGAAAGATGGCACCATTTGGATACAGGACAAAGTACAGCATCATCCTGCCAATCACCTATCCTTCAGAAAACAGCACAGCTTACAGAGCTTGCCAACATATTGTGCAAACTCATGTTTGTGATTATGTTTTGTGATGGTCTTTATGTAAGAAGCATTTATGTTACTTATATAAAAGCCAGATCGAATGTTACTTATCTTGATTTATTTACTTATCTTCCTACAACATAATAGCGTTCGTCCTGTATCCAAACGGTGATATCTTTTGCCTTTACGCCTGGTGCAACTGTGTTGTTCTTATATGTGAGTGGACGTTTCTTGCGGGGAGGGCTTCTGTTTTCTCCGATCTGAGTTCACCTCTGTTATAGCACGTCTTTATTTGAAAACAGCAGTGTCAGATTGGGGCGATCGTGAACGCGACTGAGAGTATAAAACTGAATAAAAAAACGCTAACTTTGACAAGCACTATAAATTTACAGCGGTTGTTACAGACGTACATCAAATGTATGTTTTTATTATATAATATTAACAATAATAGCAGCTCTCTACTCAAAACGGTAAACTTGAGATTCTGCCAGCATCGAACCCAGAAGCTTTTGATTGGGAGTCAGAAGTTCTTAGCATTGCACCATGCAAGCTGTTGCATCAACCGCCTACCGTAACCTGCTTTCTTTTTTCTTCGGTTATATTCTTGAATAAAAGTGCATGTGTTTTGTTATACTTGTACTTTCTGTGAAAGTGTTTATTTGATATTTGGACTTCAGGCTTCACACCTTATACACATGTTGTAAAGACGGTCCTTGAATGTGTGTGGGAACTGTTAATATTTGAATCTGATGATTGTATATAGTGCGGAACTGAACTCTCTATACTATTCTGTCCTCTGTATCTCCTGGAGTTCAAAAGAAATACCAACATGCAGCAACAAGATCAGAACAAAAAAACAAACGCGGTCACTAACTACAACTGCATGAAGGTATGCAAATTAATATAATGTTGCATTAGTGCAACAACGTTTTCCGAAATGTACAATACAGGTCATAAAATGAATTATTCTCAATGTCATATATACCTAAGTCTCTCTTTTTTGTCAGCGCGGCTTTGACATCATGAATCAGAAGGTGCATACTTCATCAGCGTGAGCCGGAGCACTCAAGAATAAAACTGAATAAAAACAAATCGACATCCACAGTCATTCTCAGTCACGCACACCACTCACATCCACGTCCACAGTTTTCCACGTCCCAGTCTCGTTTGCGCACAAGCTCTGACACGGTTTTCAAATAAAGAGGGGGTATAACAAAATAAGTTTGTTTGTTATACCACGTCTTTATCTGAAAACGGCATCAGATCCGGGGGGTGTGTGGGAGCTTGAACGTGAGTGAGAGAATAAAATTGAAAAAAAAAACCCCACTAACTTTAACTAAATTTACAGACGCAAATCAAATGTATGCTTTTATTGTATGATATTAACAATAAGAGCAGCTCACTACTAATAATGACAAATTTGGGAAGCAGCTGATATCAAAACCACAACCTCTTGATTGGAAGGCAGCAGTTCTTAGCATTGCACCACGCAAGCTGTTGTATCAACCACCTACCGTAAGCCGCTTTTTTTTTCCTTCGGCTAAATCTATACTAATAAAAGGCAAAGCCCTCACTCACTCACTGACTGACTGACTGACTGACTGACTGACTGACTGACTCATCACTAATTCTCCAACTTCCCGTGTAGGTAGAAGGCTGAAATTTGGCAGGCTTATTCCTTACAGCTTCCTTACAAAAGTTGGGCAGGTTTCATTTCGAAATTCTACGCGTAATGGTCATAACTGGAAGCTGTTTTTCTCCATTTACTGTAATGGAGATGAGCTTGAACGCCGTGGGGGCGGAGTTTCGTGTGACATCATTACGCCGCCCACGTAATCACATGAACTGACTGTCAACGCACTATGTAGAAAACCAGGAAGAGCTCCAAAATACGCTGAACAAAACATGCATTATATAATTGAGAAGGCAGCGAAACATTAAGAAGCGAGCGAGTGACATACTACCATATTCATCAGTACAGCTACTTCGGAAACAAAGCGAGGTATAAACCTAAACTTTAAATTAACTTAATAGACAGGCTGCCGCTGGTGCTTTTCGTGCCCACGGGTAATGCGGGATACAAGTTTAATGAGAGGACGCAGGATATAAACGAGAGTTTTGATCACTTTGTAACTAAGTTAAAATTGCAGGTGAAGGGGTGTGCTTATGCAAATTCCGAGAGACTGTGTTTGTGGGGGATTGACAGTTAAGGCGGGTGGGGGAGTCACGTCATCATCTCCCCTCCCATTTACCTCATTTCGCTCTGAGCTGAGCTCCGCGGCTAACGCCGTCTTCCGAAGCAACTTCGTCACACACTGCCACCAAATACAGAGAAATCCACAAGTTAATACACACTCTGTCTCTAGACTTTCTCCACACTGAATCCTCCAGGCACTACTTACAAAAGGTTACATTGACAATCGTGTTACGTTATTTTTAAAATGTTTAATTTTCTTAGCACAAGCACAGCTGAGAAGCTTCGATGCATGTGCTCCATAACGCGTTAAAAAATAATGCATTTAATCACACTTTGCATTACAATCAAAGGGGAACTTTTGTCAATGCATGATTTCCTGGTACACCGATAACATTGATCAGCGCATCCCAATTCATTTTAGCCTCGCACCACCTTGGTTTGAGAAGAAGTATGAAAAGATATGAGGTTAACACACAAAAACAGATCACCAATTCAAGCTTTATGAATAATCGATTCGCCATCAATAATTGTTTTGGTAAAGCCATACTCAGTGTAATCCTCCTTCCATTTTATAATTTTTCCGCCACTAGCCATGATTAAATGAACGGTAAAAAAGTAAGAGCGAAGCGAGGGTGACTTATTTAGGCAGGCATATATATGACAGCAACACTCAGGACAATCATGTTATGTTATTATTAAAATGTTTCCTTTTCTTTTTCATTACTTCTTTAACCCATTACTTCTCCGCTGCGAGGCGCGGGTATTTTGTATATGAATGACCTCCAAAGAGCGCGGAGACTTTTGATCATGTGAACGTGTCTGCAAAAACTGGCGTCTCCTGCCCAGCCAAAGTCGAGCAGCCGGCGCGCGCGCATAGCTGTGCCGGCCTTTCACACGCTGACTGCGTGTCTGCGGCAAAATAATATTAAGGCGCTTCGCACTTTATTTTGCACGTATACGATTATGAGGTCATCAGCTCTTATGAAGACACGCACAGGAGTGAAGGACTGACAGTGCCATCACAGCCGATTAATAGCTGGGACGTCTCACCAGTCTGCACAAGACCCACCGCGACTGTCCCCAAAAGGCGCTCATATCGTCAGCGAACACATCTCTCTATACTATATAAAAGAAAAACGCAACTTTCCTTTCTTTACACCTTTTTTCCTTTTATCCCAAACCAAAGCCTTTCTCTCTTAACACTGCAGAGGACACAAAACTAATTTTCTTTAATTGCTGGTAAGGCACATTATTAGAGGCAGAAATTTGGACTTTCACATAGAAAATGTAATTTCTATACCACAGCCGTCGTGTAGCGCCTTTCAAAAGGGATCTACTACCGAGAGATGATCCATATACATTTTAGCTGCTGTTAGTACTACTTACCTCTTCTGTTATACCGTCTTTAAAATGTAGTTTACCCGCAACCACTCCAGTAGTGCTCAATGTAACTTTACTTCTTAAAACGTTAATGTTTTACTGTTTAATAACTTATAGACTACATTTTATTATTTTTCCCTTGCACTCAGTGATCAAAGCTATACACACACATATAGACACATACATATATATATATATACACATATATTTATATATACCAGTGTGTATGTTTGTATGTATGTATGTGTATACACACACACACACACACATACATACACACACACACAAATTATATATATGTGTGTGTCTGTGTATGTATGTATGTATATGTGTGTGTATATATGATGTAGATAGGTATGCATATATATATATATATATATGTATATGTAGAGATGTATATAGATATGTATTTTGCTATATATATATATATATATATATATATATATATATATATACACACAACAATTACATTAACAATCAAGTTACGTTATTTTTAAAATTTTTCCTTTTCTTTTTCATAACTTCTTTAACACAGTACTTCTCCGCTGCGAAGCGCGGGTATTTTGCTATATATATATATATATATATATATATATAGATATATATATATATAGATATAGATATAGATATAGATATAGATATATAGATATAGATATAGATATGGGAACAACACTCATATCAATGACAAAACAATTACATTAACAATCATGTTACGTTATTTTTTAAATTTTTCCTTTTCTTTTTCATACCTTCTTTAACACACTACTTCTCCCCTGCGAAGCGCGGGTATTCTGCTAGTTCTTGAATAAAAGTGCACTTGCTTTGTTATACTTGTACCTTTTGTAAAGTGTTTATTTCATATTTCAGGCTTCACACATTACACATTTCATGTCTACATTTTTACAATGATTACTAAAACATGAAAAATGTTTCTGTGTTAACTACTTTTTACATAGATTGTTGTTGACACGGAACACCCATGAAATGTATGTATTCCAAATGATGATGTACTACCATAAAGCTCCAACACTTCACTTGAAGATAAACACTGAACACTGAGAAACTTCTTTGCGAAATGAACTGCAGCGGTGAGAGGGGGGATGGGATACCAGGCTGCTTGCTGTTAATTGACACATTTACAGGACAAAAGACGCTGACGGAGAGGTGAGAATGGATTTAAGGTGGGCCGGATTTACGAGCTTTCTCGTAGGCTCTGGTAATTCTAGTGTTAATGGATTTGGGCAAAAACTTAATACAGATCTACAATTCTGGTGTAACAACCACATGCCAAATTTAATCAATCTATCTAGTTGCGTTTTTGAGATATCGTGTTTATACACACGCACACACACACAGATGAAATTCCAAATAATGGTATTTTTGGAGTCGGGCGTTCTAAAACGTCAAGATTCATCAAAATGTCGAGGTCAAATTTGTTTCATGATTAGTATACTTTCTCTATACTTTGTATACTTCGAATGCAAAGTGGCAGGTGAATTACTGTTAACAAAAAGCAGGCACCTGAGAAATAAACTGAAATGTTACTCACTCGTGATTTTTCTGTCCATACAGTAAAGTTTTTGTTGAGCAGTACATTCCGATTTCAGGCGTTTGAATTACATGCAGTATTGATATACAACAAGTGCAAAGAAAGGAGGCACGTAAATCGCTTTCTATTCCACAGGCTTTACACGCATATTCAGCTCGCTCTATCACTGCAAATGCTGTGTGAACAACCGGCCTCCTTCACCAGCCGCCGTTCACTGGATGAATATGTGCGGGCGGCTCGTGAGGGATGACTTTCAATTTTAGAGTTAAAAGTTGTAAGGGTTAAAAACTAACTGCAAGAAAATTAATTCAAAAACGAAAACCAAAATTATGTTTAGTAAATTATTTTAGTCTTTCCAGCTACTTTAATAGTTTTTCATTTCAGTTTTGTTAGTTTATTTCAGTTTACGAAAATGTTTTTTTAATAATAGTTTCAATTTTGATTTTAGTTTTCATAACTATAATAACCTTGTATCTGACCATTTCTTTTTTTATTTTGAGCACTGTGAGACTTTCTGAGCTTGAACTTTTGAGTGCCTCTGCCACACTGTGCTACTCCATCAATTTTCTTTTGTTGCTTATACCACTGCTTAAGCCACCAAAAATGATGTTTTCCCTTGCCTCCACTTAACTGACAAGGACCTCCATTTTGCATTTGCTGAAAGTCTTTCTTACATGTACTTTTGTCATTGTCTTTTAACAAAACACTGAACATATTCAAATACAGTAGGCAAAATTATGGGAGGAGTCAGGGTGGGGCTGTGAGCTTATGCATGTGTATTGAAATTCACTTTGATTGGGACTTTTAAAGGTAAAAGTGTATAGATCTTTGCTTACATAAGTTTTATGCATTTGAATTTTTTGTGTGTACGCACATTTCTAGTTTTCTCCATATGCCATGTTTTAGTGTGAGTTCTAATCAAGGCATTATACATGAGGCCCCAGATGTGTTGCTGCCTTTTCAATCATCTGCAACAGCTTGGTGACACATGCTAGTGCTGCTTCCAGCAAAGACCTGCAATAGTCCAGACATAATAAGAGTAAGGCCTGGACAAGGAGTTGTGCTGTATATTCTGTCAGATATTGTCTGATCTTGTGTATGCTGCAAGACCAAAAGACTGCAGCAACATGGTCCCTAAAAGGGAAGCTGGTCATTGATCACCACCCCAAGGTTCTGTATTGTATTGGCGGGTGTGAGCAATAATGAGTCAAGCTCAACAGAGATGGGGAGATGAATAGACAGACAAGCTGGGATAACAAGTAGGTTCATCTTTGCCAGTTTGGGCTGGAAATGGTGTTCATTCATCCAGGTTACAATGTCAGTGAGCAATGCAGAGATTCTAGCTGATACCATGTGGCCTTCAGTTGATACCTACTAGTCCTGATAAATATGTTTCAGATGTCCCTTCATCTACAATAGTACTGAATATCCCACTGATCCATGACATAGAAATGTTCAAGAAGAACTAAGTTATGAAAGGAGAATTTTTTCCTGACATTATAGGAAAAAGACACTTGTGGTAGCAATGGTGCCTAAAGAAAAAAACCTATGTTGTACATGAAGAGTCAAAGGGCAGAGAGGTCTAGGAGTATATATATTGTAAAAACTGAAATATTCATAAAAAGAACACCGGAAGGAGAATTAGTAACTAAGGGACAGTATATAAAATTTGTAGAAATATACCTTTAAGGGAACATTGGGTGAAAACTATCAAAAGCCATTTCCACAGAATGATGTTTCTAATGTGTAAGATTACAGATTTAAAAAGAATGTTGGTGGTTTGAAATTTTTTGGGGAAAGACAGGGTGGAACTTATGAGGCCATACAGAATAAACAGAGAGAGGTTATGAATTGCCTTTGAATAACATCACAAAGCATCTCAGTTAGAAGATTTGCACTGTGGTGAACTGCCTGTGGTCAGTCACAAATCTGCAATGTCAGGCTCAGAAGTGGTCTCCTTACAGTGTGAGCTAACAGCAGAACTTCTTTAGTCAGCTGTGAAGAATTTGCCTTCCTGGTGATGTCAACTGATCTCTATTTGTTTCCGTCCCCAACTTTTCTACATAACATCGTCACTACACGTCATCTGTCCACAGTGCAAAATCCACATTTGTCACCAACTGTCTGTTTGAAGATTTGCTCTGTGACCTGCTCGTAGTGAATCTCAAACCCATAACATCTGGCTCAGAAATGAGCTACTTCCAGATATATACAGTGGTACCTTGGTATACGCCTGCTTTGGAATAAGTCCAACTTGGTATACGTCCTGTTTGGGCATGAAAAATTTTGCTTGGTATACGACCTTTGTTTGGAATATGACTTGCGCGCTATAACACTACGCGCTACCCTTGTTTACCTCTATTGAGACAAAGCCACGACTGCCCATGAGCATCAGTATGCCAGTTGCTAGCATTCAGTGAACAACCCGCACTATAACTCTCTGTGAATTTTCACGTGATTTTGTGTTTTTCGTGTAAATTTGAATTGATTGTTGAAAAGTATGAAGGTGGCATGTGTATCCGGGACTTGGCTGCTGCATACTGTATGCCGAGAACGACGGTATCTACGATTGTGAAAAACAAAGACGTTATTAAAAAGTAAAGTGAGGCTAAATTTTCATTTATTTTATCTAATTGCTTTTGTATTTATGTATTTTAGTATTAAGCAGTGTTTAAATTATTGTATACAACCCCATCAATGTATAATATGCCAATAACAATAGGATTTTTTTCATGGGAACGGATTAATAATTTTTCCTTTATTTCTTATGGGAAAAATTAGTTTGGTATAGGTCCTGTTTGGTATAAGTCCAAGGATCTGGAATGGATTAAGGATGTTTACTGAGGTACCACTGTATATAGCCATCCATCCATTATCCACCCAGCTATATCCTAACTAATCCCAGCCAACACAGGGCGCAAGGCAGGAACAAACCCCGGGCAGTGCGCCAGCCCACTGCATATATATATATATATATACACACACACACACACACACACACACACATATATAACAAACAAACAACAACAAGAAACACACAAAGTAACTTCTGGCTTGACTAAGAGAGCTGCTGCCATAAATCACAGACTTGTAGGTAGTAGTAAGACATGGTCAGATCTGCTCAATTGTGCTGCAGGTTTACATTTAAAGGCATTGATATTCAAATAAAGCAAGTCCAGCTTGTTATCTCTACAAATCTAACATGTAAATTGAAGTTTGTTTGTTCAAGTGTACATCTGGGTAAGTCGACAGATTCATTCTAGAGTGAGAATGATTCTGTCTTTAGAATATTAGTAAAGAGTGAATCATTTCTGCTCCTTAGTCAATCAACATTATTAGTGATGATGTAACCTATCTCCCTGGGCACTAAAATGGACAAATTCAGAATGTATTTTAATGACTGGATAACATTTTATTTTTACCATTGCTCATTAACTCATTTCCAGTACCCCTCCTGCCTTTTCCAGTTTGTCTGATCCTGTCCAGCATTAAAATACATCTAAAATAAGAAGTTCAGGTTGGGTCTCCACATTAAACAAATTTCACAGTACTTGAACTTGCTGTGACTCGCCATGACATGTTAAAGTTCCACCACCTTTTTAAAAAGTGATTAAACATTTTACATTTATAGAGACGGGCCAGGTACTTTCTAACTTCTTCTATCCTTGCTATGTATTCTTTCCATCTTTGGATCAACTGCAGCTGCACTAAGGTACAACCGATCATGGTGATCACAGTGTAACCAGCTGAGTACAGGAACATTTACTATATCTCACTTTATGTTCTCAGAGTCTCTTACATTCTCAGATGTTATAGATATAAGTAGCCATCAGATTCTCCCGATCTTCTTTGCTTACTGAGTGAAAACTTTCAAGTTCCCAGCTTGTCCAAGGGGCAGTTGATACAGGCTGAGCACTTGGGTCTGAATCTGCAATGACAAAAGCATATCCTCAAATTTAAAAATTGATTTAAAATTAATAGTAACAAGCCAGAGGGCAAATCTTAATATTTATATTAAAAATTAAATGGTTAATAATCACAAAAAAGGAAAGCTGTCACCAAAAGGAAAGAAGAGTGAATGAGTGTCAGTGAGAGAGAGAGAGACAGACAGACAGACAGAACTCCTGCAAAAGGCGGTCATTAGTGTGGTACCAGGAAGAAACCGTTAGAATTCAAAATGCTTATAGGAGTAAATGAGTTCTTAAATCTGTTATCCTTTAACCCTTGGGAACTTACATCTTAGGAAAAACAGGATAGCTATTGTCTGACAAAATCAAGTCCCCCCCATTCCTGACTTGGTTATGATACAGCTTAATGACAATGGGTTGCTTAAAACCAGCAATTTTACTAACAGTTTTAATAATATTGTTTAGACAGTTTATGTTTTAATGCCAAACCAACATATAAAAGCAAATGTGACAATAAATTCAAAATAAGACTTTAAAAATTCTCATTGTGTTTTTGTTCACTTTAAACCATTTCAGTTTCCTTAGAAACATACTTCTGTCAGTTCTTATATGAACTCCTGGAGAAATTTGTGTACAAAATAAATAGAAGAGGAGACAGCAATCACTTGGGGTAATTCAGTGAATGAAGTAAACAGCCAACCACACTCACTGTGTTCAGTTAGTAAAAAAGTCCAGAATCCAGCCCACCAAGTTAGGGTCAAAACAAACTCAGTTTGTTAGCTAAAATATAAAATACTACAAAAAAGTTACTAAAGTAGGTGAGAGATACTGGCTGAAAATGACTAAAAACAACTGCGTGGATGAGCAGAAGGACAAATGTTGGACCTCATATTATAAATTTTACTAATGGAAAAATTTTAAAAATCATTACAAGTAAGAAAAGACATACATAACACTGCTGAGGTTCACTGATGAATTGAGTGCAACATTAAAAATACCAAATAGAATTTCACCTCTGTGACAGTTACTGTCAGAAAAACACTGTGCCTTCAGAGTTTTATCAGCCTCCTGATGTTTGTCTAAATAACCTCTCAGAATATCACAAGATACTTGAAGTACATCTTTCTTTCATTTCCTCTTTGACTTCCTACTCACCCACCTGAGAGAAAACAGATGCCTTTCTTAAGCGATGGATGTACTTATCTCTTTCATTTCCTTTTTTACAGGGCTTTATACAACTCGGAACAATTAAGGTTGAATTGACTGACGAAATCCTCAGTGCAAAAATTCAGGGCAAGACGTCAATCATAGAAATGGAGCAAGCAACCATGTAGACATTAGAAGTGACTGGCAATAGAAGCGGTAAGAAAACAGGAACAGTATATTGGGGTGGAAACACTATATAGCATAACATTCACCAGTATTGACATTACTATAAAATACATTATAATAGGGAAAATAGTGTGCAAGGAGACAACAAACAGAAAAATAGAAATAAATCCCTACCTTTCCACTGTTAAAGCAATGCAGGCAGACACATTTAAACGAAAAATGTGAAAGACTTCTTGAAATGATAACAGTAACTGTCAGTATGTGCTGCCCTTATATCCCAATTTATGCCCACACCCATAGCACTGTCCCTTACAGATAGATCAGAACACGCAAACAGCTTTACATAACATCTCATATGCATGACTAACATCATTCTCCATCACAGCAGGCGTTCATTACATTTGCCCAAGGCACAAGAAGAATGATGACTCACCCGGCAGAACATGATACCAAACCCTGCCTCCATGACAGGCACAGCTGTACATATTGTTTATGCATAGGAAAACAATGAAATCTATATGAAAACAACAAAAACTAAGCAAGTAACCAGGTAAGGATAGGTACCCTTCATTGTGTAGTAAAAGGTTTTCATGGGTTAAAATACATAGAAATCGTTAACAATAAATTGTTTTGAAAAAAGATGTAATAATAATAATAATAATATAGGCCAAACATGGTGCTGACACAGCCAAAACATTCAAGCTGGCTTGTGACCCTAGCAGCACTTTTATTCCAAAATGTTTTCCTTGTCTTTGGACAAAACATGTTTTTTAATCTAGGGATTGGCTAAAAAATGTCAGTAAGCTGACAACTTGTCTTTGATTGGCCCATAACAACATCAATCATGATAAAGACTTCCTCAGGATGTGAGAGCTGTACCATAATTATGACATGGTGACTGATCAGTCATGTATCATTGGAAAGCTGAGAATTTCCACCTTTATGCTAAGTTTGAATCAACTTTATATATTCAGTTGATTTATAATTTGCTGATAATAACATCCTGCCAGGTAAATTGGCTCAGTGGCATCAATAAAGATCCCCCCATTTGTACCACGGCACACAAAGCAAGTATCACATGGCTATAGAAATGGTAGATTTACTGTTCATGACACATTTTTATACTTATAACCAATCTAAATTAAATAGGGCCACAATTCCATTTCATTTCCAGGGGGACAGGGAGATATAATTTATAGATTTATAGGCTTTAGAGATTTTTCTGCAATGACAAGGCACACAGAAAGATTTTTCTGCAATGCCACAGCACACCGATAATTTGACATATTGATGGAATCAGTAGATTTCACCATTTTTTATGAAAATCATAATAACGTGATACATCAAACTGATCTGTAATAAAAATATTGGTCAAAAAGAGTTTTATCATCATTTTTTGACATTTCTACAGCACCATTTTACTTAGTTTTTCATCAAAGATAATCCATTTTGTTTATTTTTGAATGGCTTCACCTGGTAACAGCACACACCTTATTGTTACCACATGACGACTGGAAGTTCACTTTAAGACCCGAGTTGTATTTAAAGTTTATGCCATTATTCTTTGGCCTTTAAACATAACCAAGGCATCATTTCGGGGGTTTGAGAGGCCGAAAAAACAACATTTATTTTTTATTTAGCTATATTCATAATAATGTTAAAAGTAAATACATTGTGTAGTTCACAGAGTCTTTATGAATAAAAAAGATTTATTTGGCACAAAAAAATACTCTTCCACAAGAGTGGATCTCTGTAAGAGCACAAAAGGCAAAAAGGTGTTTCCTGTAACACCAAAGGCAATCTAAGTAAACAGGTCCCAATACAGATGTTTGAAGAATGGTTAAAAACAGAATAAGGTGAAAAATCTAAAGAATCACAAAAGCACAGAAAAATACAAAGATACTCACACCTGTGACAGTGAGGGTTGGCTCTATGCTCCCATTCTTGTCTGGAAGCCTCTTGAATCCTACACTGTCGATAATGTAACTGGATGAGCTTGGCAGATGAGGACAACACACACACAAAGCAAGGGGATGGTGAAAAAGTGAACAGTGCTTTTATTAAAAGACAATTCAAGAACAAAAGAAATCCAAACAAATTGTGTAGTGCTTCCAAAAATGCCCAATAAATAAATAATCCATTAAAATGAAAAGCTGCTGATTGAGAGAGACAGTCCATAAAAACAGTGAGCCCCAATGCTTCCCTTTAAACCTGAGGTCTCCTCCCTTTATCTTGTCTGGACCTTGTAGATGGAGAAGACGCGTGCCGACAGGTACAGTTAAACTTCTTAACTGGGCTCTGTTCAATGCTGCCATTCCTTTGGTGTCTGCTCGGCAACTTGATAATCCCCACATGCCTCTCCTGCTGCTCACCTTCGGCCCCTGAGGGGAGACACCGTAAATCGGGCTGCTCCTAATCCCAAAAAAGTGCTCTGTAGGAGCACCCCTTTCACAGTCTCTGGGTCGCATGGCCCTGAGACTCACTCCCAACCACCCGCCTCACTCCATAAGCTTGGGTGTTCTCGCTTTCTGTTTCTGCCTCTCTGTCTTCCCTTTCCTTCTAACCTCTTTCGCATCTACACTCTTCAATCTGTTTTTCCTCTCAATCCTTCTCCAATCAGCTTTATTTTCCTCTCGCATTCACGATTCCCTTTTAAAACAGAGATGTGGCACAACAAAGGAAATCAGCAGCTCCCGGAGGCAATTAGGGTTGTGGGCAATCCTGCACCTGTGCAAGGCTGTCTGCTCCCGCATGAGAACTGCTCTCGACACACTACCAAGCTCCCCCACAAAGGCACAAGTGCGGTAATTATTTATTTAAAATACACCAACCAGGCATGGACCTCACTTTACCACATCACCCAATACATCTGAAATGAACCTCCAGGAACTGTGGGAGACCTTCTGGATTTATAGGGCAGAGGGCAGTTCCTTGTGGTGATTGTCAGGTGGCCCCACCACATGGAATATAACATAGATAGCCTACATACATAAAATCAAAATCAAAAGCAAACAATAATTCACATAATCAACACAGCTAACATTAACATAAATAAAAGAATCAAGAAAGAACAAAACAGACACTTGTGACACTTTATACATGTATATGTTTATATACGTTACTTCTATATATCCATCTTCAATTATCCTTATGTTAAAAATAAATTGTATTACTTGTATAACAGAAAGCGTGTTAGGGTTATTTATTGAAACACAGCCAATCACAACATCTGAACCACACACAGAGAAAGTGAAAGTTATTTAATGTAGACTTTTGCCAAGTTAATAACATTGTCCATAAATTGTACCAATCACTTCATAGTTCTGGCATTCTGATTAGAAGGAGATACAGAGGTCCCTCACACATCCTACATAGGGCATCCCTATTTAAAATGGTAGCATTATGTCCTCATGACCAGGTTTTTGGACTTTATGACAGAATTTATTTACGTTAGTTAGATTAGATTCAAAATCTCTTCTATGGGGCGGCACGGTGGCGCAGTGGTAGCGCTGCTGCCTCGCAGTTAGGAGACCTGGGTTCGCTTCCCGGGTCCTCCCTGCGTGGAGTTTGCATGTTCTCCCCGTGTCTGCGTGGGTTTCCTCCGGGAGCTCCGGTTTCCTCCCACAGTCCAAAGACATGCAGGTTAGGTGGATTGGCGATTCTAAATTGGCCGTAGTGTGTGCTTGGTGTGTGGGTGTGTTTGTGTGTGTCCTGCGGTGGGTTGGCACCCTGCCCAGGATTGGTTCCTGCCTTGTGCCCTGTGTTGGCTGGGATTGGCTCCAGCAGACCCCCGTGACCCTGTTCGGATTCAGCGGGTTGGATAATGGATGGATGGATGGATCTCTTCTATGCAGTCAACACTGTTTATTTGACTTTGACTTTTGATTAGCAATTTGGATTTGATTTCTTCGGGTTAATTCTTTTTTCAGGCACTTGACCTCCCGAATCAGAGTTTTTGGCTCATCACTTTGCCCTTCCATCATTTCTGCCATTTTTTCCACCTTGGCAGTAGAATACTAACCCATTCACTTTGTGTGTGAGCATCGCTCTAACTTCCAATATAACATATTTTACCCAAAATTATGTGGCCTCCAATGATGGTGCCTCTCTTAGCTAGACTTTTTGCAAGGTTGTCTCCATTCTGAACTTTTGTTAAAATTCCCCTCTTGCCACAGTACTGTTCCTCACTTGCCAGCCTGCTTTCACTTAAGAAAGGCCATTTTCTGGTGAAGCTGTTTTTGGAAGGGCTTTCAGATATTTGTTTAGGCACACCTATTGAAGGAAGTTTTCTGAGAAATGATGAGTGGAGTAAAGCTTTAGTCATGACCTGGATGTGGAGAAATAAAAGTATGTCTGTGGGTCTGACTTTTTGATTCACCCTCTGATTTAATGAAGCATGTTTAACAGCAGAAGAAAGTTGCAGAGACTTCTTTGATTTCAGAGCCAACGGAAATAAAAAACGTTCCAAAACAATGCAGAAACCCATCCTGCCTTTTGTCTTAATCTCATCCTCTGGATACAAAATGAACACAGCACTTTTATCTGATCGAAGCCCTGCTAGACATGCAAGGAATGTAGCTGATTATTCATCAGTCATGCTCATACGCATTGCAGATGAACCTTTTGGTTTGAAAAGCTCTCAGTTTCAGGTCACTCAATGTGTGTGACCCACAAATTTTTGCCAGGTAAGCAGTGGACCCACTCAGGATAGTGGAGCTGACTTGTCTTGCTCAAAGGTTTCAGGCAGAGCCTCCCCCTGTTATTAAACAGTTTGCATACCAGAACTCACAGCCTCCTTTGAAAGAGAATCGGAGTTTAGCAGATTGTTTAAGGCCACCCAGTGTTAAAGCCACTGAAGCAGACAGGCAGTCTTCCAGGGCCACTTTGACGTGACAGGCATCCAGCCAGGATGAAGAAGGCGTTACAGATGTACAGAGTGTCAGATACATTTTGATGATTATGCCTTTATTTTACACAACACCTTTTATAGTGAGAGCTATCCTAAGACACTTTGAAAAAGGATATTGCAAGACTAAAATAGTTTTTTTACCTTAAGCATCGGTGTGCACTTGGCGGCCAGGCTTTTAAAGCAGAATCACCAGCCACATTTGTTACAACTTAAATTAATATTAAGATGACTTTAAAAAGGAAACAGTTTTTTTGGCAATCGGCAGTAAATGAGAAACTGCTTTCTAGTCTATGCACTTTTAAAGTCTTTTGGAGTCTCCAGGAATAATGATGTGTGACCTGCACAACATCTGTGTTTGATTCCAGTTATCCCACTGCTTATTGAAAGCAGCTGGGTTGTCGTATCACAAGCACCTTGCATTGTATTAAGGCACTTAGTCCAATCCATTCTCTTTTATTTTTTTCTTCCCTAAAATGCAAACTGGATATCATCCCACCCTCTACCCAGAGGGCTCCTTTTTGCCCTGCTTGAAACCTACGTTTTTCAAAGCAGAAAAGGGAAAGTTGAATTGGGTGTGCCACCATTGCAGCTTATTACCGATGCTAGTAAACTTTCAATGTGGCAGGAAGATGCTGAGGACAGCTTAGACACTTTATAGTAAAGGTAACCTGTTCAGGGTGCTACTCAGGAGACCCAAAGACTGCTGTTTTGAAGAACAAATGAAAAGAAATCTGTCACATGTCTTCCATCTTTAGGTTTCTGGGTTAAAGTGCAATATGAAACAGGAAAGAGTACTATTAAGTGACACTTTTTTCTTTTCTATTCTATGTAGTGATGTCATCTGCGTGAAATATTAGGCATAATTTGATTGCACTATGGACCTAGAAATGGAGGCACTGACACTACTACAGCACCTCAAAGATGGGGGTCTTGGAATCCAAGGATGAATACAAGGATGAAAGGGGTCCATCTTCATAATGAACTGCATACCAAAAATTTGTGAATGATTGTGTTACAATTGACAATGGATGTCTGGATGATTATTTTCTCCCAGGGCTGTCACTGACTGGAGTTTTTATATCCCTGTAAACAAGGGGTCATCAATGCATCTGACATGGGGCCATGCACTTTCTTCCAGACATAACCCTGGCAATTAAGATCACACACTGTTACAGGCACAATCAGTAAGTCAGTTTTAAATCTGTCAAATGTATGTGTGTGTGAGAAAATGAATTATCAGGCTTCACTCTGGTGTAATTATCAATCCAACCGAGCAAGCTCAATCATTTGAATATTTTTATATTAAAATTGTGCAGACAGGCAATAAAATAATTAAAAAATATTTGTTATCCCTTGCCCTACGATTGTACCTTCAGCACCTTTCCTCTGTATTTACAAGTATGAATGTCTCTACCCCGGTGCTCCCTCGAGCGTGTTCTTGTAAAGCCTGCTTCTCAGATTCTGTCTTCAACTTTAAGCCATCTCTCATTTCTTATCTCTTTGTCTAGCTGTCTTGAAGGTGACTCTCTCAGCATTCCTCATACACCTTTACTCCTTCTTGTGCATTTTACACTCGCACTTCAGCACCTTACCTCGGCATCATCATGTGTCTGAACCTCTCTTGACCGACGCTCCCTCTTTTGAGTACAGTCCTGTAAAGCTTGCTGTTCACATTCAGTTATTTCAAGACGCCTTGCCTTCCCTGTCTACTTTTCTACTTTGTCTACTTCTTTGTAGGTGACTCTAAGCATGCCATCTAGCACGACAGAGCCCCATCCGCCAACTCTAACTCTCCTCTTGCGTCCACTCGCTCTCGAGGCATGCACACTGCCTGCTCATGTGTCCACCCCCAACACCTCACCAAACACATGTTTACATGCTGCATACAGCGATTCCCATTCCGCGACAAACATGCTTCTTCTTAGATGGTCCTGCAGGAACAGGGAAAACCTTTGTCTACAAAACCCTGATTTATACCATCAGAGCTAGGAAGCTAGGACCATCGTCCTGCTTCCACCTCAAAACCGGTCCTGCCCACACGCAGCTGACACGGTATTTCTCGCCAAGCATCTGCAGTATGCTTACAAAATAAATCAAACTCTACATGCAGTGAAAATTTACTTCTCCAACTAGATTCCATACCATCAAACCCTTCGCTAAATCATACAAACACATGCATGAAATCGCTCAGTCCAATCCAACAGCATCTGTACAAATGCTTTTCGAGGAAAACCCTAGGCAGGATTTACGACGATACAATGCCCTGACATGTCACACCAATGTTATAGAGATTTTAATCGGAGAAGATGGCGAACCGCCTGCCGAAAGGGACATTTGTAAACAGATTTCCACGCTCAATATGAATTGCGATCCTATGGTTTACCCACTTTTATTCCCTTGCGGAGACATTGGCTGGCACAAAGATTTACAACATGTTCCCGATAAAAGATCCGCCAAGCAAAGAAGGCTTACTCAATGCCTATTTTACGTGCACAGATTAGCAATGAGGAATATATTTAGTATTTTGCACTCCAGCGGCGAACTATTCCAACAGTATGTCGTAGATGCATATGTTAAAACAGAGGACACGCATCTCAACTATCTCAGATTAGATCAACAAGATTTGCACGTGGAACAATACAAAGGACTGTCAGACGCACTGCAAGCAAACGCAGAAAATAGCAACATACGTGTAGGCAAAGTGATCATATTATCGTCCACATTTCCAGGAAGTCCAAGATACATGCAACAAAACTAGCAGGATGCCATGGCCATAGTATGTAAATTTGGACAGCCTCATTTATTTATCATTTCACATGTAATCCTGCTTGGCCGGAAATTCTACATGCACTGTTGGATACCCAAAGACCGGAGCTCAGACCTGAGATTGTAGTACGAGTCTTTTGGATTAAGCTGCAGGAATTACTTAGAGACATTCTACAGCAACATCTTTTTCAGGTTGTTATTGATTATATTTACGTAATCGAATTTCAGAAGCGCGGCCTTCCTCATACCCACATGCTGTTTACTCTTCACAGTAATTCTAACAACCAGCCTTCAGCCACGGTCAGTTGTACGTGGCTTTTTCTAGGGTTAGATCTTTTGATTCATTATCTGTCGTCACCACCAAAACACCTATTCACACCTGCGTCTTTCAAGAAGTATTTATTTCTTAATTTCTGAATTCCTTTCTCACCGTTTTCCGTTCCTACTCTTACACCGCCATATGCTACGGCAGGCTTCGGCTAGTATGCCTTTATTCCTCCTTGTGTGTCTCACACTCGAAGTTCCTCTTTTGATTGCTTCACTAAAACCACACTGATCAATCACACCAAAGCCAAACTATGTGAAGAAGTGTTAACCTCCCACCCGTAGAGGGAGAAGTACAGATCAGATTAAATAGGCTGAAATCAAACAATTTAGCAGGGCCAGATAATATTTACCCTCAAGTTCTTAAGGAGGTTAGTGAGTATATATGTAAACCCTTTACGCATAATTTTAAGAAGTCACTGTGCACTAGGGAAATTCCAAAGGATTGGAAAGTGGCAGTTATTATCTTGTTATATAAAAAGGGTTGCCAGGCATATCCAAGCAACTATAGAAAGCTTAATGTGTATCACAGGTAAATTAATGGAAGGAATTATTAAGGATAACATTGAGCAGCACAAGGCAAGAACAGGAGTTTTACTGAAGAGTCAGCATGGATTCAGAAGAGAGAGGTCATGTTTTGCCACCATACTGGAATTCTATGAGGATGCAACAAAATGATATGATCAAAGTGCAGAATATGATATTGTTTATCTATACTTTTAGAAAGCATTGAGAGGTTGGGCATCAAACTAAAAAAGTGGGAGTTAAGGATTATGTTTCTAGATTGGTGCAGAATTAGCACTCAGACACAGGAAGCAGAGGCTAATGGTGCAAGGAACCATATCAGAATTGACTGATGTTAAAAGTGGTGTCACTTAGGGGTCAGTGCTCGGGTTGCAGCTATTTTTAATGTATATAAATGATTGGGATAGGAACATAAGTAACAAGCTGGTTAAGTTTGCAGATGATACCAAGCTAGGTGGCTTGGCAGAAAATTTGGAATCAGTAAATCATTACAAAGGGACTTGGACAGCATACAGGCTTGGGCAGATTTGTGACAAATGAAATTTAATGTAATTAAAAGTAAAGCATTACATGTAAGAAGTACAAATGTTAGATTTGAATGCAAAATGGGAGGTCTGAAAATCAAAAGTACACCTTATGAGAAGGATTTAGGTGTCGTAGTGGACGCAGCAGTATCAACTAACAGACAGTGTCCAGAAACCATTAAGAAGGCTAGAAAAATATTAGGTTATATAACACAATGTGTAGAGTACAAGTCCAAGGAGGTTATGCTCAAGTTTTATAAGGCAAAAGTGAGGGCTTATCTGGAGCACTGTGTGCAATTTTGGTCTCCAGCTTACAAAAAGGACATAGCAGCACTAGAAAAGGCCCAGAGAAGAGCGACTAGGGTGATTCCAGGGCTACATGGAATGAATTTTGAGGCAAGATTAAAAGAGCTGAGTCTTTTCAGTTTAATAAAAAGATGATGAAGTGTTTAAAAAAGGGTAAAAAAGGAAAGTAATACAGTGGATCGAGACTATTATTTTAAAATGAGTTAATCAAGAACACAGGGACACAGTTGGAAAAGTTTTTCTTTACACAGAGAACCACAGACACATGGAATAAGTTACCAAGTAGTGTGACAGGCAGTAGGACTTTAGGGACATTCAAAACTAGAGGTTATTTTAGATTGACTCTTTGTGGTCATAAAAGATTCTTGGGCATCTTTCATAAACCATAGTGTGTAACCTAATGTCCTAGTTAAATTGCCCACCACGGCCTAGTCATTTTGGCCCCCTATTCATCCCCTCTCTAAATGGCTAACTATCTCTCACCCCTTCACCACCCTATATCTAATGTGTGGTGAGTACACTGGCACAAAATGGATGATGTCACATTATCCAGGTGGATGCTGCACATTAGTGATGGTTGAATTGGCTTAGTGGGAAAAGTGCTATATAAATGTAAAGAAAACTATTATTATTGCTATAAAAGAAAAGATCAAATGAGCAAAAAAGGAGTTGCTTAAAAGGAAAAGAATAATTCCTAAAACACAAGTAAAAGGCCTGAGCAGAAAATATTCAGAAAACCAAAAAACACACAATGAGAAACACTACATGCTATTGACTCCAAACAACTATGGTACAATGTACAGGTGCCTGAGATTCTAGTGTTTTGGACTTAAATAGCCAGAGTGAGGTCTTAGGAGTGGTGACATCAGGATAGCCCAGGCTTTTGAGGTTACCACCCACATAGCACATGGAATGTAATTACGTTTAAAGAGTCATTAAAGGTGCTATTTCAATTTTTAGACAGAAAAAGGTTAAAGTTGGTAGATCAAAATTATTTGCGATGAAGCCAAAACAAGAAACTAAATATGTAGTCAGAATAATATGAGGAAAAGTCAAAACCAGAAGGAACATTAAACAAAAAGAGATTGTAGCAAGCACTTTGAAAAAATAGGTTTTGTGGCAGACAACCAGGGACCTTGCTCCACCGGGACGCCTGGATCAGGGAAGGACCAGGAAAAGGGCAATATCTTCCCTGGATGCAAGAGGGCAGCCCATGGATGGTTCCTGAGCCCTGGAGGACAGCACTTCTGCCACACCAGGAAGTGCTGCTGCTCCACGAGCTGTGTATGCCCAGAAGGGGCCACCTCACTCCCTTCGTGGAGCCGGAGTTGGGAGGAGGAAGACGGAGCTTGCGAGAGAGGAGTGGAGGCGGCCAAAGAGAGAAAGCACTGAGGAATAGTGTGTGGAGCCAAATTGTAAATATTATTGTAAATAAACCGTGTTTTTTGGATATTGGTGTCGTGTCAGTCTGTGGCCGGACTATCTGCTACAGTTCATTACAGTTCTTTGATAATGAAATGACTGCTTGGCCAAAATCTGTAAATGCTGCATCATTATTCAAACACCACAACCTCTAAGGACATGCCCCTAAAATGCAGGCAAAAATAAATATCAGGGTTATAGTCTAAAACACCAAAAAACCCCAAACTTAGTGGCAGATCTCTGAAACTGGTCAAGAGAAGCTAGAAAAATTAAGAACAGAAAGAAATTTATAACATAGCATCATTACAAAAACCAAATGAAACCAACAAAAATAAAATAAAAAGATGAAAAATAAAAATCCAAAAATAATAAAACAACAAATAAATACCAGCAAAAAAAACCCAAAAAAACTGACTATAAAACACCACTTTTTTTTATTCAGGAAAGCAGAGAAACTGACAGAACAACTATAATTAAGTCAATGCATTAATTATATTAGCAGTTTTTGAAACTCCAAAAATAACCTCAAGTTTCAAAATACTAAATAAGGAAAAAAAAAGTAATGAATTAAACACTAAACCAAAATCCAAAAAACATATTGCATGCAAAGTTCAAATATTAAAATAGAAAATAACCAAAAGAAAAAAAGAAATACAACAAGTAAAACAAAGAAAAAGTGTTTAAAGAAACATGCGACATCAGACGGAATTAACTATTTACCAAAACCCAAAAATCAAAGTGAGAACTAAGATACAAAAGCCAAAAGTTTAAAAAATACATGAAAAAAGCCACAATCTAATGGTTTGAAGACAACAGCATGTACAAAGAAACACAAATACAATACACAAAAGGGAGCTGAAAAACACAACCCTAGTTGAATGCCACCTCATTGAGGCAGGCGACTTTAAGAACCTCAAATAGTCCCAGTGTCATGATTCCAGTTTGTATTTTTATTTTTCCTGTTATATTTTGATTTTTATTACTGTTTATTTTATCATTATCATTCTGATGATCTTTTTAGGCTGTGCTTTTTTTGTAGGACATGTGTATTTATGCAGGATTTTTCCATTTGTAGCTTATTTGGATTGCAAAAAACAATGTCCATTATTACAACAATATTGCCAACTGCAAAATGTGAGGTCATCACAAAACCATTATTTAAGATTGAACTCTGTTTATTATATAACCATTTATATTGGGAAAAGATTATTAGGGAGTCAGAACTTTTGTTTTAGTTATTTTTACATATGACACATGATTTCTGACTAGATGTTACAATTTGCTCTTTCTGATTTTGACCTTTTGGTTGTAAGTTAGACTACTGTTTTGATTCTCTTAGTCTATTTCTCTGGACTGGTTCCTTATGACATTCCAGGTGTTGAATTCAATAAATCTTGGACCTGTAATCTAGCTAGGAATCTTAACCAACTTTCATTAAATGCAAAAAGACATGTAACATAACACAAAACAGAGGGGGCATAATAAAACAAGACATAAAAGAAACTAAACAAAGACAGTTAACAACACTGAAATAATTAAAAAAATAAAACTAAAACAGAACACATTAGCAAAAAGAAAAGAAACAGAAAACATGGCAAAAAGCAAAGCTCCGGGGTGAGACCCACATGAAGAAACCATAACAGTACTTAAAAAAATTGCCAAATGTGTCACTAAAGATACTGTTTTTAGATCACTGGAAAACAGGGGGAGCATTAGCCATTCCATTATGAGGCATTCATAACTTCTAGCTCCAAATAGTCAAGTTCCTCAATCGACTAAAATCTAGTAAAGGAAGGGAATAATTGTTTTTTTCAGTGATCTTTGTCACTTTCTTTAAATCAATCAAAGGTCTAAATAAAACATTTTGTCTACTAACAAAGTAAAAGCCTCCAGCTGGGTAGAAAGAACTACAAGAACATTAGAACATTAGAACATTAGAACATTCTAGACGAGAACAGGCCATTCAGCCCAACAAAGCTCGCCAGTCCTATCCACTTGTTTCCTCCAAGAAAACATCCAGTCGAGTTTTGAAAGTCCCTAACGTCTTACTGTCTACCACACTACTTGGTAGCTTATTCCAAGTGTCTATCGTTCTTTGTGTAAAGAAAAACTTCCTAATGTTTGTGCGAAATTTACCCTTAACAAGTTTCCAACTGTGTCCCCGTGTTCTTGATGAACTCATTTTAAAATACAAGTCTCGATCCACTGTACTAATTCCCTTCATAATTTTAAACACTTCAATCATGTCACCTCTTAATCTTCTTTTGCTTAAACTGTAAAGGCTCAGCTCTTTTAATCTTTCCTCATAATTCAACCCCTGTAGTCCTGGAATCAGCCTAGTCGCTCTTCTCTGGACCTTTTCTAGCGCTGCTATGTCCTTTTTGTAGCCTGGAGACCAAAACTGCACACAGTACTCAAGATGAGGCCTAACCAGTGCATTATAAAGGTTGAGCATAACCTCCTTGGACTTGTACTCCACACATCGTGCTATATATCCTAACATTCTGTTAGCCTTCTTAATGGCTTCTGAACACTGTCGGGAAGTTGATAGCTTAGAATCCACTATGACTCCTAAATCCTTCTCATAAGGTGTACTCTCGATTTTCCGACCGCCCATTGTGTATTCAAACCCAATATTTTTACTTCCTATGTGTAATACTTTACATTTACTGACATTAAATTTCATCTGCCACAAATCTGCCCAAGCCTGTATGCTATCCAAGTCCTTCTGTAATGATATAACAGATTCCAAATTATCTGCTAATCCACGTATCTTGGTATCATCTGCAAACTTAACCAGCTTGTTACTTGTATTCCTATCTAAATCATTTATATATATTAAAAATAGCAGCGGCCCTAGCACTGACCCCTGTGGAACACCACTCTTAACATCGGCCAGTTCTGATGAGGTTCCTCGCACCATCACCTTCTGCTTCCTGTGTCTGAGCCAATTCTGTATCCATCTAAAAACATCACCCTGAACTCCCACTTCTTTTAACTTGATGCCCAACCTCTCATGTGGCACCTTATCAAATGCTTTCTGAAAGTCCAGATAAATAACATCATAAGCTCCACTTTGATCGTATGCTTTTGTTGCAACCTCATAGAATTCCAACATGTTAGTAAAGCACGACCTCCCTCTTCTGAACCCATGCTGACTGGTCAGAATAACTCCTGTCCTTGCCATGTGTTGCTCAATCTTATCCTTAATAATTCCTTCCATTAATTTTCCTGTGATGCATGTTAAGCTTACTGGCCTATAGTTGCTTGGATCTGCCCTGTCACCCTTTTTATATAATGGAATGATATTTGCCATTTTCCAGTCCTTCCATCTAGACTACTAGATGGTCTAATAAAACCTTTTACTAAGTTCTCCTTAACGTAATCCTGTACAGGTTTAGCCTCAGGGCTAGAAATAGGACAAAAATGCTCTTTGTGTAATTATTGTCTTGCAATATTAATACAATCCTTACCAAAAGGTCTTAGTTTGAACCTTCTATATAGTACATTAAACATAGCTCACCTTGAGGTCAGTGTTCTTTAATTTGTTTTGCCTGCCCAAGTCAATGTTTAAGATCTTTTTTGATCTTCTAGATCAAGGGTCTCCAACCTTTTTTCCTCTGAGAGCTACTTTTACAAAATGAAAATGGCAGAGAGCTACTCATGTTTTCTAACGTTTATTCTCATAGCTTATTTCAACCTAAACAAACTGAATACGCTTGTTTTGCCTGAATATTTACAAAATGTTGGTGTCCACAACTCACATTTTGCATTAAAATATCACAAAAAATATTTAGTTCACCTGCAAGTGCATTTTGTATGTCTGTATGCATTTTCTAGTGTATCTCACACTATTGAATTAAAACATGAATGCTGTCAAAACAAAACAATGCAATTACAAATACACAGATATTACTTATTCATTTGTCATTTTGTTACATGTCACTGTTTCACTTCACAAGAGTATTCACATGTCCAGTTGCATGTGTGATGTGTTTTTTAGTTAGTCAGATGACTCAACAAGAGAGGCAGGTGTATGGTGGAGTGGAGCCACCAGTGTAGGTTCACTCTTATGGAGTCATTGAAATGTTCACCAGTCAGTCTTGTTCTGAACTTTGATTTTATGACATTCATGTCAGACTCACAGAGGTATGGAGACCCAAACAAAGCAGACATTTTCAGAGCTGCTTGGTGAAGATTCTTATAGTTATCTGGCTCTGCTAAGCTCCAGAAATGCTGAGAATGCTGTTGAGACTTTAACTGCACATTATTTTGAAGGTTTACTAATATATAATACTGTATATAAAATCCAATTGTCTGTCTCTCTGTCTGTCCGCTTTTCACGAGAGAACTACTTAATGGATTTAGATCAGGTTTTTTTCTATAATTTGTTTGAACATTCTGGTTGATTTTGCGACTTCTCTCATTTCTCTATGTATCATAGTTCGCTTGTGGTACCAATCTGTTTGTGCGAATCCGAGATCCACGTAACGGGACAAAGGGAGGGCCTTCCTCACTCACTCGCCAGCTTTGGGGCATGTTCCTTAACTCTGCTTAGCTAGCAAATGAGAGAACAATTGAATTCAACTTTGTTTGATTTTTAAAATAAAGTGTTACTTAGGTCTTGATGAGTCCGGATATTCTCTTAAGTGTATGCCACATTGAAAAGATAGATTGCAGTTCAGATTGTGGATCGTGATTTTGTGTTAGAAGGATCATGATATGATTTTTTGAAAAGATCACCCACCCCTAGTTTGACTAATCAAGTTTTCAAATTTATGTAGGATTCATTAACCCTTTGGTGAGCTACTTGGAAAGGGGTTGTGAGTTACCGGTAGTTCGCATGCGACATGTTGGAGACCCCTGTTCTAGATGATGTGATTTTCGAGGCAGCTCCTGAATTCATGTTTGCATATGCCCAGCATCTCTTCTGATGCATAGACAAATGTAATTTCAATTGATTATTACATTTTGTCTAAAAATCCATCTTGTTGGCCCACTTGTGTTTGAAACCTTTGGCTGAGGGTGAATTTTGTTACTGCATTGCTATATTGAGTTTGGAGTACAGTAATCCCTCGCTATATCGCACTTTGACTTTCGCGGCTTCACTCTATCGCGGATTTTAAATGTAAACATATCTAAATATATATCACGGATTTTTCACTGGTTCTGCGGACAATGGGTCTTTTAATTTATGGTACATGCTTCCTCAGTTTGTTTGCCCAGTTGATTCCATACAAGGGACGCTTTTGGCGGATGACTGAGAAGCTACCCAATCAGAGCACGTATTACGTATTAAATAAAACTCCTCAATGATATATGATATGCTTCCCACTCGGTGCTTTGCATACTTGAAAGCTCGAACAGCACATATTGATTTTTGATTGTTTGCTTTTCTCTGTCTCTCTCTCTGACATTCTCTGCTCCTGACGGAGGGGGTGTGAGCAGAGGAGCTGTTCGCACACTGGCCTAGAGGATACGGACGCTCCTCTAAAGAATGCTGAAAGACTACCTTCACATTGCTCCTTCCTTGCAGCTGCTTTGTCCGGCGGTGCTTCGCATACTTAAAAGCCCGAACTGCCCTATAGATTGTTTGCTTTTCTCTCTCTCTGTCTCTCTCTCTCTCGCTGACATTCTCTGCTCCTGACGCGCACTTCTTTGAAGAGGAAGATATGTTTCCATTCTTTTAATTGTGAGACGGAACTGTCATCTCTGTCTTGTCATGGAGCACAGTTTAAACTTTTGGGTGTTATTTCATGTCGGGCACTAATAATGTTAAAAAACGTATTTAGAAGGTCGTAAACAGGTTTTCTATGCGCTAACTGTGAAAATATTCAATTTATAAATAAAGAATCCTACTTCGTGGAAATTCATTTATCGCGGTAGAGTCTGGAGTGGATTAACCGTGATAAATGAGGGTTTACTGTATCACATTTTTACGAGAATCTCTGTTACAATTTGTTTCTTTTTTTTTGTTCTTTATTTCGTCTTATACAATTTCTTGTATTAAGAATTTGTTAGTTTTCGCATACCCCTTGGGGTCAGAGCGCAGGGTCAGCCAGTGTATAGCGCCCCTGGAGCAATTGCAGGTTAAAGGCCTTGCTACAGGGTCCAGCAGAGTAGGATCTCTTTTGGCAGTTTTCTTGAGGTGTTATATTTAGTATCTAAATATAGGTTTTTGGGGTTGCAGTACCCTATTTTGGTACAAGTTTTCTGACTGTAAATTGTTTTCTAATAGTTATATATTTTATGTTTTTTTTTCTGAAGCTATCTTTTCTTGTTGGGTGTCACCATTTAGAGAATCAATTGCACTGACATTACTGTGTAAACACTCTCAGAGGTATGACCTTTATGACTTCTCATCTTCTGGTCACGTCCATTATTCTATATGTTTACCCATTTATTTTGGCAGATGTAACACTTTGCAAGATAGTTTTCTTGAAGCTTTATATCCTAACTAATCTTAATCACTACAATATGGTCTAATATCATCAAATGGTTGACCTGGTTTTCTGTGGAATGGTGGAAAACATCCAGGTCATTTTTTGCATCTTGCATTGTAAAAAAAATGTTCCATCAATGACAAGGTCAATTTTTTTTTGGTAATATATAACTTTGAGAACAGTTCACTATTTGTCCATTAATCCCAGGCTTTCCTTCTCCATAATGAGCTCTCTATAGGAGTTTTTAGAATTTTTAGTCCCTGCCTCGGTGATGAAGTCCCTCATAAAAAGAATGATCTCCCTCTTGAGAGTTCTGTCCAGGTATGCTCTGTAGCTACTCATTAATCTCTTCCATGGCCTCTTGGTCTGCTTCATGAATTAGTGAGTAGCAGAACAGTAAGCACTTTCTGAAATTTAGAGTGACATCTGTCTGTCAAGCTCTTTTCATTAATTGGTCCCCAACATATCTAGCATCTTTTTTTGTTTGTTTGTAGTTTTCACCTGATGAGTACAGCAGGAGGTGCCCAGAACTTTACTTCACTATACGCTGTACGTTCCAGTGTACTTTACTTAGATTCAATATTTGCATTTGTTATCATTCAATTCCATGGCAGCTTGCACACATTTCTCTGACTCAAGTAAAGTTCTTACATTGCAGGGCGGTGCAACAGGCAAGCAAGGTTGGGTGTTGCCCACTTTATCCTGTATCTTGCCCATCAAATCAGAGAAAGGAAAGAAACAAATTTCTAAGATTTTTATTGTTATTAAGCAAAAAATACAAAAATAAAAATAATACCTGTAAAGAAAATCTACATTTTTTTTACTTCTAATTGACTAGATTTTAAATATTTAGCATGCAGATGCATACTCTCTATGATCATATCCTTGTCTGTCTTGTCATGGATGTCGGTGAAATGAGAATTGACTCATTTGAGAAAATCTTTTAATCTAAAACAAAAAGCCAATCAATACCTTTTATTTTAGCTTCTGTTTAATTTGATTATCATCAGGATTCACAGGTTTTTGTGAATGAATTATTCTTTAGATAACTTTTAAACTTTTCCTTATAATTGATTGTCCTTTGCCAATATTTGCTGTCTTGCTTATTTAATTATCTTAATTATTCAGTTGTGAGCATGTTTAGATTTCAAATACCCATACACATACAAAAAACATCTACTGGTGCTAAGATGAGTGACCCAAGCAGCTCCTCTGCCGCAGTCCTACCTGCACCAGTTAGACTGTGATTTAGTGACTGATCGAGAGTATCTCTAGCACATCAACTTGGGAAAGGTGGAACTAATCCCCTAAACAACAATTCACCTTGCCAGGCACTGCTAAAATCATACCCTAAGTAAATATGTGAAATCAGTAGAACTTTACATTCATCTTGGTTTAAGTCCTGACCCTAGTTGAAACAATCAGTAAAACAGGAGGCCATTTTAATCTGTCAGAAATTTGTTTTTTCAAATATTAAGGTTACATTGACAAAACATGGCTTTGCTAACTGGAAAAAGGAAGTAGGGTAAGACAATAGGCCTTTTGTTAACACTAGAATCCCTAAAGCCTACGAAAAAACTCACAATCCTGGGCCATCTTAAATTTGTTTGTACCTCTTCTCATCAGCGTCTTTTGTTTTAAAAATGTGTCAATCAAGCACAAGCAGCAAGCAGCCTGCTATCCCACCCCAACCCCAAACCCCTGACGGAGCCAATGTCAGTCTCATGAGTTGTTCTGCAGTGCAGCAGTCTATCAGCCAGCAAAAGCGCTGTGAAGAAGCTGTCTGTTGTTGTGGTCCTGCCTTTGTCCGGAAACGGCTCCATAAGCTTTATGACCACAGACTTGGAAAGTCTTTGCCCTGGGTTGTAACTCAAAACACAACTCTCAACAAAACGTTGCCAGATGTCCGAAATCGCAGCAAACATGTCGTTTTTCACATGTTCTGTACAGGTGTCTTTGTTGTCAAACCACAAATGCCACATAATAGTTTGATAGCGGTCACTGGACATTGTATCTTTGATTGCCGGTGCAACAAATAGTTCTGTGCAGGCATCAACTACAGGAACAACAATAGTCATCGCTGCTCTTGTGGAAAGAATGGAGATAAATGGTATCAACTCAGAGAGGGAGAGGCAAGTTCGTTGCACCACATGAACGTCACTGACAGAATAAAACTGAATAATTAAAAAAAAAGATAACTTTTACAAGTAGCCAAAATTTACACTGGTTGTTACAGATTCAAATCAAATGTATGTCTTTATTATATTATAGTAATAATAATAGCAGCTCACTACTCAAAATGCGGATCGCCCGGTCTGAAACCTTTTGGTTATAAGGCAGCAGTTCTTACCTGTGCACCATCCAAGAATACATATCAATTTTCGGTCAACTGACATTTGAGCTTGGGTTTGTAACTCATTGACAACAACATGTAAATTTAATCATTTTTTTTATTTTGGTTAAATTCTTGAATAAAAGCGCATCTGTTTATTTGATATTTGGTCTAAAGTCTTCACGTCATTATTAGTATAAAGTTTCTGCTTTAGATATGTGTTCAGGCTGCTTGTGCTGATCGACACATTTGCAAAACAAAAGATGAGGAGGTGCAAAGGAATTTAAGGTGGCCTGGGATTATGAGTTTTTTCATAGACTTCAGAGATTCTAGTGTTAAGGATGCATAATCTGTAACTAAAAAAAAGAACCATCTGGGAAATGTCATCTGGGACTGAATGGAAACTGCATGGACCCACCAAGATTGTTTTATTCTTTGTATTTGCTCTGGGTTATTACAGAATTAAATATATTTTTTTAAGTAAAAGCTTAAACTTAATGTGTCTGTCTGATTATTGATTATAAACATTGCTGTGTGCTGAAATTGATCGTTCCTTGTCTATCTGCAGTCCCTCAAGGACACAAATTATGCCTTGTAAAGTCCTCCATTAGTGGTAAGCTGGGTTCTGAAGTAAAGGAATGAAAGTAAAGGCAACCCCAGTCAAAGAAGCAGGCTGCAGACAGTGGTCCCTAAGAATGAAGAATACGGGGGGGTTAGATATGGACAATGAGACAGGTATGAGGTTACAGGTAACAGTTATATAGCTGTTTTTGACTTTTCTTCCTATCTCAATTTAAAAAAAAGAATCTAAGAGGTTAGTTGAAATAGGTGAGGGACCTACAAGCTTATTTTGGGCAAAAGCTACATGAAAAGCTTTAGTGACATTATTCATTATTGTTTAACTGTGCCAATACACTTTGACATTTTTACTACCTGCATCAGAGCTACACATTCCAAAATATTCATGTTGGGTAATACAATATCTTACTCTGCACTAGGTTAATTTTAAAATAAAAAGTATACTGTACGAAGATAGTTTTGTTTGAAAAATGCCATTGCTTTCATATCTACTTGACATGTAATATTCAATGTGAACTTCAGTATTGATGCTTCATGTTTAAATATCAGTTCCAAAGCTGTTAAAGCACATTTATATTTAGACAGAAGATGATTTAGTGTCAAAGCTCAAGCTTATCCCTTGCAGTCTATTTGTATTCAAGAAGGTACCTCAAAACTGTCAGATTAAATATCCTAGTGTTTTACTTTAAAAATAAATATCCAGTAAGTGAAGGTGAAACAAGAAAGAAGCCTAAATGAGAGTATTTAGAAAAGAAACAAAGAAATCTTTCAGTCTGGAAACCAGCATAGCATTACTTTCTCACGCCCACTTAATACAATTCAGGGTGGTAGGGGCTAAAAACTATGGTAGCATAAAACACAAAGCAGGATTCAGCTTCAGAAAGGGCCCTTCACTCTCACACCTACAGAGTCATTTTACCATTACCAATTAATGTGAAACAACAGAATACCTGCAGAAAACACCATACAGACACAGGGAGAACAAACAAACTCCACCTTGCATGGGATTCGAAGCCAGTACATTGAATCCACCAGTGCACTACCGTACCATTCCTTTAATTTAGAAACTGAAAGGTGAATATCAACACCAAATGAATCCATGTGACCAGTGACATGTTTGTGGCAAAAGTTACACATAGGTACAAAGAAAATAGTACCTATGATATTTTGGAAACAATCAAATGTATATGGCTAAGCTGTGTAGTCTCTGGATGAGTTATAATTTTGGTGCCTGATCATCTGTGACTCATGTAGTTGTTAAATCTTCCAATCTTTCAAGTTATAAGACTTTTACAATAGCTCAAGGATATTGGCGCATACATTACAGTGAAGTCCTAGATATCTGGCATTATTCCACTCTAATTTGTAATTAAACTGAAACTTTGCTTTGCGTGCAAATATTTGTTTATGTAAAGGAACATCTAATTTACAGATTACCTTTATATTTTTTGTGGAGTGTGCTTTTTCAAGATGAAGTCATACTTCCCAAGTACCAGTTTGTTGTACACCATGTGCACATAACATACACAGACCACCAATAAAATATATTGCGAACAAAATTGAAGTCACACCCATTTCTAATTATCATGAAGTCTATTTTCTCACTTACACTGGCAATATCTTAAGGGCATGACTGGGAACTAGTCATCACCTAATAGATGTACTACTATTCACACTAGAATACATCTTAATAAAGTTTTAAATAACCACTTTTTCAGTGGGATGGTAAATTGGAGTTCTCAAGCTTCTATGATACTGCACAATAATTTCTTGTTGAACATCATTTTATCAATATTACATAAAAAGTCAGTATATGCCATATGTAAAGAAGTTAGAAATAACAAGAAAATATTCAAGGCAATAGGAAACAAGGAAAACAATTATTCTAAGTGATGCAAATACTGGAGAAAACCCTGAAATTGAGAACACATTTGCTCATGCTTCCAAATAGTATGACATTTTTGCAGGAAATGTTGTACTTTTTTGGTTAAAAGGTAAGTTCAGCATTTTTCAAGTCATGATTATTTCTTCATAATTGTGGTACATATTAGTTTGCAGCATTAAATTATATTCTAAAGTGAAGCATATTTTATAAATTTAAAAAAAATAACTAGTGTGTTATGTTTCATGATAGAGATAATGGGTACTGGAGTCCCATTACAAAGAAAAGCCATAAAACTTACCAAATATGCCAGATTTTCAGGTCAAAAATATTGTCTTAAGATTAATCGCAAATTTCAAAACAATATATCTATGTTGTTAAAAGAAGAGGAAAAAGCTAAACAGAGTACTGTTACAAGATTCAACCATTTTAAAAGAAGCCCAGCTGTGCACTTCACTTCTCAACAACCCTATTCGCCTTTCTCCACGGCACCCTTTCAGCCCCAGGGGTGTGGATTCAACCTCAGACGGTAACTGGCAAATTATTTTTTTTAATAATATTGAATATTAATGTCTTGATGTGAATTGCTGTCATGGGGCACCGGAAGCTTATCCTGGCAACCATCAAAGGCATGAACAACATATAGACAGGGTACCAGCCCATCACAGGAAAAACACACACATGCACATGGGTGACTTTAGCAACGACAAATTATTAAGTGTAAAGAGGTTTAAAATTGAATAAGTTTGGTACAGACGTTTTAATATATGCAGAGTGTAGTGCAAAGTTGTCATTTCTGTTTCACAGCCCCAAGTTCTACATGGAGTTTCCATTTTCTCCCTGTGTATATAACATACTAGCTGTCCCCCACTGCCCCACCTGTGTAGTAGTGAAACAGGACAAACTTTAAAAATCAATAAAAAAAATGTAATAATTTGTATTGAGAAAAATTTATATTGATAGTTGTCATATCCAAAGGCCTCTTCATATACAATATTTTTGGTTTTGCTATCGGGGTAAGAATGTAGCTGTGATCTCTTTGCCAACAATGTTAAAAGCTGACAAGGTATCTCTGGCCAAGGAAAAGGTAGGTACGCTCCAAAGTCAAACGTTGCCACTGTATCTGATAATGTTGAGCTCCGACGGGAGAGCGTCCCCTGCGTGGGGAGAAGAGCATGTGGCCGTGATATCTCTGCCAATAAGCAGGTACCCTCTAAAACACTCGCAGTTGTGATGTCTCTCTCAAAAACGTCAAACGTTACTCTTTAACAATCTCTAGATGATAATGTCTGCTGAACAAAACAGGTATCGCTAGCTAAGCAGAGGCAAAGTCCACTCCAACACATGGTAAGAGGTAGAACGACTCGAGCGGAGACTGACGTGTGAGTGAGGAGGGCCCCGTCTGGCTCCCTACTCCTGAGGTCGAGCCTCCCTTCCCCTCCTTTCAGCCCTCAGCCTGTCTCTCTGATTCGAGCGAATAAATCGGTGCCTCAACTGAACTATAATACTTAGCACAATGAGAGAAGTTGCAAAATTAACTGGAATGTTCAAGCAAATTATAGAAAAAAAAACAGATCTAAATCCGTTAAGTAGTTCTCTCGTGAAAAGTGAACAGACAGACATTGGATTTTACATATAGAAAGATAACTGGTATTAGTGTCAGTAAATGCACTCACCCAAAACATTGTGCTCAGTTCTTTTATTACCATACCATTTATTACCATTCATCATGTGTAGTCATTTATTAATTCCAATTCTTCTATCTGTTGTGTCACACACTCTGCCTGTTTATTGTTTTCTTTATTGCGGTTGCACATTACATTGGAAAGGGTGCCGTGTCTCTATCAAAAATTAAAGACATTTATTAAAAATAATATGCACTGTGGTTAGTTCAATTAATATTTATTGTTATGTGCATGAAGTACAAGGAAACTCTTATGTGCTCTGTTCACTACACTGCCATTGGGAGCCATAGATTATGAAAAATAACAACACTGAATGTAATGGGCTGCGTTCGGCATTGGGTTGTCATAACTCTACCCATTATAGCTACTGGAAGAAGACAAATGGATAGACGGCAAGAAACATATCCTTACCATAAGGAAACTACCAAAATTCTGGGAAATAAAATTTTTTTCAGTTACTCTTGTTGTCACAAGTATGTCTCGGAATCAATGAAGCTAAGTTTCCTTAAATTAAAACCTTTTCTACCTTTTTTTAAGGCTTGTCTTTACAAAGAGATCCAGGTAATCATTAGCTCCATTATAAAACAGAAGGCTAGTTATTATAAAATATTTATGCAATACATTTCACTTAGGAGCGCAGTTTCATGTGGCAAAATAATATATACCATGATTGTGAAGAAATAATTTTGACTTGAAAAATACCAAACATATCTTTGACTATTGTGAAATGTTACTTTTAGTCTTTAAAATGAAATCTGGTGAAACGATTACTAAAAAAAGAGTATTGAAATTAATTGTAAGGAAAATAAGTGATTATCTTACTGTATTCAGTATTTAATTTAAGCAATTTTCTAAGATATCCTAAACATCTGGGATGTACTTAAATGCTGGTTTTCAGTATAGCTTAATATTGGTGTCATTTGTGGACCAAATTTTGTTTTGGTAGATTTGTGTAAAAACACATTTAAACTCATTCATCTGAAGCACTTTTTGAGTATTCTTTCTGCTAATATCGTCCCAAACATTAAGGCCAAAACCATAAACAACATCAAAACCCAACAAATAAAACACAAAAAATAAATATAAATTCTAGTTAAGAATTATCCTTAATTAAGTCCATTATTAAATCCAAAACAAATCAATTCATCAAGCAAGAACATATAAACTAATTTCTGAACAACCATTTAAAAAAATAACCAAAATTTGTTAGTATAATTAACAACCTTCTAAAAAGACTAACAAACTCAAAAACAGGTGTTCAAAACACAAGTTAGAAATATAAACCAACAAAGTATTGAAAAAATGATCCAAGCCTGATACTGAATTGAAACTTGAAATCAAATACTACTGCAAATTTGAGTACTCCAGAAGCATAAATGACTAAAAAAGACCAACTAGTAAACAAAAAGACAAATCTAACCAAAACCTCTAGCTAATTCAAAACGAGAAAAAAGGTAAAAAAAAAAACCAGCAACATCTGCTCACTAATGCCAAAGCAACCTTCTCAGGCAAGTGAACATCAAAAAGTTCCTTTCTGGTAACTGTGGACAAAATGGCCGCTGCACCAGATTAAAACCTAAGAAGACCTCACCTCCTCTAATACAGGGGTAAAAGGCTGAGGAAAAAAACGAAAATAAGAAAAAGTCATGGGATCAGGAAGAAGTGAAAAATAAAATGAACAAAATGTAAACAGGAAATATGTTGGGATTATTTCCTGTTTGCATTTTTTTTTACTTCTTTTTGAAAGTGTATTGCTAGGTCATTATTGCATTATCAAGCATTTTGGGGGGGCATGTTGAATACATTTCAGATGTAAGTTTTCTGTTTAATTTTCATTTTAATACTGTTAGTACTATACTAGTATTTATTTGTGTCTTTTTCAAACTCCATTTTGTTCTTTACGGGTGCCACCATTTTGTGATATGTGTTGTTACAACGTTGCTATGGTAATTGGTCAGAGGTCACAACCCATGACATCACCAGTGTGACAGTATAAAGGTCATGCTGTTCACTCCATCTTTCTTTGAATTGATACTTAGTGTTCTTTTTTATACATTAGTTTTCCTTCGTATTCAATTCTTTGCCATATTATTTTTAGTACAACTTACAGTTTTGTTTTGATGAAAGATTGGATTGTTTTACTTGCTTAAGAACTTTGCTTCTTGACTTATATTTCATCTTCTGGTCCTCAATTCAAATTATTTCTGTTAATTGCAACAGAACACACTGTTGTAATCTTAACACTTTTACATAAAGCTTTTTCCCAATAATTAATTACCAAAGATTACATCTCAGAATAATTTGTGGAATCAGCAATTATGTATGACTATAATATCAGGAATATGTGTCTAATTATTGTTATGTTTGTGTCTATCAGAATTACTTATGAATGGTGTTTGTTTGGTGCCTCCTGACACACTGGTAGAAGAATATGATACACTGTTTGACTTCTCCTGATGTCTACTTATGCAGGATGTTGAGGTTTTTTGGGGTCCTCCGATAATTTTGGCCCCTAGACCCAGAAAACCCATATTTGTGGGCAATTTTTGGACCATATTTTGTGCAGAAAAGTACACCCTTACTGTTCTTTTAGGCTATTTTGAGGTTGCTATCATGAGTATGTTTCTTATATTTGATTCTTTATCTGTGATCCTAGCCTTCTAACAGCCTCTCCCAGAAGGTTAAACATGACAGATTTCAACCACAAGCAAGAGGAGTATTGATTTAAACTGTGTAAAGGCTAATTATTATAATTATGTTATTTTTGCACCTTTACAAATAATTTAGGCCTGTATAGTCCCCCTTCAGATGGTGAAAAATGACAAATTGATATTGCATTCAAGAGTATTTAGACTTTAAACATTTAAATTGAAGCACCCATTTTAATATTACAAATATTTGACACAAATCTTATGTCCTTCTACATGAAGTAAATCATGACATTTCTTCTACTAATTCAAACTTTTGTTTTAACATTTTCTTATACAAATAAAGCAGAAAACATTGTACCTAAAGTTGTATTGTTTTTTCATGTTTTACATGATCCATTTTAAGAAATTTTAATGCAGAAAATTAATTTGAAGTACTAGTGATGGATAATTAAAAGAGGCCATGTGAGCATAAAATTAGCAACATCAGTGAATGTTGGAGTAAAATGGGAATATAAAAGGGGTGATGCATGAAAAGTGTCAAGAATTTAAGTATGTTTCTTTATTTTTCTCTCTATCTTTTTATTGACATCATTGGTGCCATTCTGAGTTTCCATCTTTTCAATGTTGTGTATGTACCACGATGCTAGATGTGATGTCAAGTCAACTGGTTTGCAAACAAAACATGCAAGTGTCTGCTGTTTGGTTTTACACATGATTTAAGTCATGTTTTATTTTGATTTTTGATCAACCCAATTTTTATTTTGTTTAACATTTTCTGAAAGTTGCGGCTGTATTTTGACTATTATTTATCTAGCCCCTAAGAGATGATATATAGAAGCGTATGCAGGGAGCAGGAAGAAGACAGTTTGGTCCTTAGTTATAACAGAGAGAACATCAGTTACTTGAATATTTCATTATAACTGTCTATTTTAAATACCAATTAATAATAAAACATAGTAAAAAGTAAGCCCAGATGTAAAAAAGTAAAACGTAACAAAACGTAAATAAAAATGATATTAATACCTTCTCAAAGACAATATTATGAATTATTTTATCCTCTAACTTACATTCTGTAAACACTTCTTTTGTGTATTTCTGTTCAGGATATTTTTTTCTCTTTTTCATTTATTGAACAAGTCTCTTTGTTTTTTATTTTTATTATATGCAGCTTTTTTTTTGTTAATTTTTTTTTTTTCTTTTGCCATTCATCAGCTTTTGCCGATTGTTTTTATATTACAATCCAAAATTCAACATTCTTGAGTAGATAATTTGCTTTTCTGCTTTGCTGTTATAACCGTCTACGTTGAAGGGCAAATTAGCCCTGAGAGTGTAATGGGGTGGTACGGAGAGAGGATGTGTGCAGTAGCAGTAATTATTGGGTTAGCAGTGAGGAGGGGAGTTGGTCAAGGCTAAATAACATGGACATGATGGAAAACATTTGTAATATAATAGAGAGGTCTGTCCACTCTTACAAAGACCAGATGGGGATTTCCTTTAAAATATTAACACAATATCCAAAAAAAGAAGCATCTTTCCTTCACTCTTGCTTCAAGTGATCCCCTGAAAACTCTTATGAGCATAACCTATGGATAAGAAAAAATGTATAAAACGTGGTAGGTACTAGTAAATCAGTATGGAATGCTTAGGTAAAATTTCAAAATGGAAAAAAACGTAAAAAAAAAAAATGCAATAGTTTTAATGCAGTCTGTTGCAGAGAGCCCGAGTTCCAACCTGAATTGGTGTACTAGTGAGCAATATACAGAAGTCTCTGATCTTCATAAGGTTCTACTTGTTTAACTATAGAAAAAAAAATTGACCATACAAGATCCCAGATTTTAGCATTGCCTTGCAAACTTAATACTAGATCAGCAAGCCCAGTCTTGCCTTGCATACTCCATAATTTGGTAAGAGAACAGGAAATCATATCTTTAATTTCTAAAATTAAACCTACTGCTTTTCCTTAGACACAGTCCCAATTAAACTAGCAAAATGCTCAGTGGATGTTCTGGTAACACCCATTCTTAGCATTATCAATAATTCATACTGAATGGTGCAGTTTATGATGAACTAAAAGTGTCAGTTATCAAACCATTACATAATAAATCAGAGTTAGACCTACACATGCATAATAATTACAGGTCTCATTTCAAATTTACCCTCTCTCTCTAAAATACTTAAAAAATTAGTCACTTTGCAGCTTCAGTCTAACTTTACGCATCACAATTTTAGATATTCCAGTCTGGCTTCTGCACCAGTCACATTAAAGAAATTGCACTAATGCATGTTATAAACGACATTCTAATATCCTCTGAAGGAAATTTTACAGTAATTATGTTGTTAAAATTAAAAAGAGCATTTGATACCATTAACTTATTTATCAAATCAATTTCAGTATGTACAGAAATGTGCTGACAGTTCTCCATTATTGTATTCAGAAGGTAAATATGGTGTCCTGTAGGGCTCACTATTGGGGCCTTTCCTGTTTTCACTTTACATGTTTCCATTGGAGCAATTATTAAAAAACATAACATTAATTTTCACTTGTATGCAAATGACACCCAGTTATACCTTCCTTTTAGTCTAAATGGCATATCTCTGATGCAGTCCTTAATTAGTTGTGTCAGTGAGTTCAACAAGTTAACGGATAAGAAATATTTGTTTCTGAGCATAGATAAAACAGAAATGCTATTTGTTAATGGGAAAAATTCTCACTTCAACAACGCTCTTTTAATCTCCATTGAAATCATCATTAGTTTTACTCAATGAGCAAAACTTTTAGGCATTATCTTTGACACTAGTATACCATATAAAACACTCCTTACAAAACTTTCCAAAACATGTTTTTTCCACCTTAAAAATGTTGGAGGATTAAAGTGCTTTCTAAATATGAAGGATACTGTGGAGTTAATTCATGAATTTATTTCTAGTAGGAGTGACTACTGCAATACGTTATTGACTAGCTGCTCAAATTGTTCTTTATGCGGCTTTCAGTTAGTTCAAAATTTTTACGCAAACCAGAAAATAAAAAACATAACTTCAGTTGTCAAGTCCTTACACTGGAAAGAAGAAAGGAAAATAATGAAAAGGTCCAGAGAAAAAATTGAAGACAATGAGGAATTTTATAGAAAGTAATAGTAAAGAGAAACATAAAAACAGTACACAAAAAACTAAGTAAGCAGGGAAGATCATCCTAAAGACCCATAGTGATAGACTGTAGATGATCAAACAAAAATGGTTTACAAATTTAAATTATGTATGGAGTTACTGATGCTAAGATACTTTTCTTAAAAAAAATCACATTATAGTTAACAGCAGTTTTCTAAACTGACAATGGCCTAAGAGAGGCTTTATACAAGGTTGCATACAATGTCATGTTACTAACCCATGTAATCCTGGCTGGAGTCACAGGGGTTGCTGGAGTCCATTCCAGTTAGCATAGGGCACAAGCCAGGAACAAACCCTGGAAAAGGCTTTTGTTTCAGATGACAGAAACTGAATAAAGTACAGCAAGTTTCATGATGTGAGTTTGTTCTTTTTTTTTCTTTTTTCTGACCCATTCTGTTGAGACGGAGTACAAATGTGGGTTCTCATTTATGAGGAATCAATTACAAAAGCAAATAATAATTATATTTGAAGAAAAAAATAATTCCATACAATCAAGTCATATACAGAACATGACTTCATATTCAAACTAGAAGATAAAAAGACTCAAAAGGTAAAAAAAAAGAAAGCTGAATCAAAAAGAGACAAAACCTAACAAAACAGAATTCAATCCCCCACATGAGAAAACAATTGATTTTATTTATAAAATTGTCTGAAATGTATTTGAGTTTTTTAAAAATATTAAATACTAGCAAAATACCCGCGCTTAGTGTGTTAAAGAAATTATGAAAAAGAAAAGGAAACATTTTAAAAATAACGTAACATGATTGTCAATGTAATTGTTTTGTCACTGTTATGAGTGTTGCTGTCATTATATATATATATATATATATATATATATATATAGTCACAAAAATGAGATATAAACAGATAAAGATTTGGGGCAGCCACCCGTATAATATGGTATCCTGGCTGCAAAGTCGTTTTTTATCAAATACACCTCACTGATGTGCATACAACTGAGTCCAGAACAAGACTGAGGGAAAAGGGGAAAAAGGGCAGGTTTTTAAAGGGGAAGACAGGAAGTGAGGTCATAAGGATCAGGCACGTGTTCTTTAATCATTGGATGTAGCCCGGACATGACATCAGAGGGGCTAGAGCTGGTAAGATCTACTTCCATTGACTCGGTCCCGGAAGTGACGTCAAGAGAGCCAGGTGGAATCTCCCGGGAATGGTCTACAGGAAAGGGAGAAAAAGAGTTAGTGCACTCTGCCACATCCCGGCATGCCTCAGAACTGCCTTCACTAAAGCCCTTCAGCTGCCTCCCATGTGCACGTGTGTGACAATATATATACACATATCTATATATATACACACACACACAAACATATATATACATATACACATATACATACCTATATATATATATATATA
>JANRMT010062796.1:67411554-67442757 GCA_026402145.1 Polypterus bichir lapradei
TCTATAAGTTATTAAACAGTAAAACATTAACGTTTTAAGAAGTAAAGATACATTGAGCACTACTGGAGTGGTCTCGGGTAAACTACATTTTAAAGACGGTATAACACAACAGGTAAGTAGTACTAACAGTAGCTAAAATGTATATGGATCATCTCTCGGTAGTAGATCCCTTTTGAAAGGCGCTACACGATGGCTGTGGTATAGAAATTACATTTTCTATGTGAACGTCCAAATTTCTGCCTGTGGTAATGTGCCTTACTGGCATTACCAGCAATTAAAGAAAATTAGTTTTGTGTCCTCTGCAGTGTTAAGAGAGAAAAGCTTTGGTTTGGGAAAAAAGGTGTAAAGAAAGGAAACTTGCCTTTTTGTTTTATATAGTGTAGAGAGACGTCTTCGCTGACGATATGAGCGCCTTTTGGGGACAGTCGCAGTGGGTCTTGTGTAGACTGGAGAGACGGCCCTGCCATTAACTGGCCGGGATGGCACTGTCGGTCCTCCACTCCTGTGCATGTCTTCCGCGACCTCATAATCGTATATGTGCAAAAGAAATTGCGAAGCGCCTTAATATTAGTTTGCCACAGTCTAGAAAAGGGATCCTGTGTTTGCAGTTGTCTGGGCTATAGCTCAGGAGAAGGAGGAAAAAATTAAAACTGCTTAATTTCACTTAAGGCAGAAGCGCAGTCAGTGTCTCAAAGGCCGGCACAGCTACGCGCACGCACCAGCTGCTCGACCTTTATAGTATTTTTGAGGGCAGGAGACGCCACTTTTTGTAGACACGTTCACGTGATCAAAAGTCTCTGCGCTCTTTGGAGGTCTTGCTTGTTCTCTGCGTATTGCGTTCACAGTCAGTTTACGTGAGCCGCTCGGAGTACATGCATCGAAGGTTTAGCTGTGCTTGTGCGATCTTGCGATGCCCACGGCTTTATTTAATGTTAGCTAAGACCCTGCACTTAAACGTTTCTCTCGCACTTTTGCTGAGTTTGTGCCAAACACTAGTCTATCCCTGACCATCTCATCTTCGTTTGCATAAGCACAGCCCTTCACCCGCGAATATTTAGCGGCAGCGTGTCTATTGGATTGCTGCTGACTGACGGCCTTATATGGGCAGGCACTCAATTACGTGGGAGTCATGATGATGTGGGATGCAACTCCGCCTCACACGGTGACCGAGCTGCAGGCTATTGCTGTATATCTGTACATAGGTAGGTTCCAGTTATGACCGTTACGCGTAGAATTTCAAAATGAAACCTGCCTAACTTTTGTAAGTAAGCTGTAAGGAATGAGTCTGCCAAATTTCAGCCTTCTACCTACACGGGAAGTTGGAGAATTAGTGATGAGTAAGTGAGTCAGTCAGTCAGTGAGGGCTTTGCCTTTTATTAGTATAGATTTTACCATAACACCATTATTGTTATTTTGGGCATGGCCATGTTTATTTTCGGTTAGTATGGTTTAAACGGTCAGCACCGTGTACTTCCTGAATTTCAAGAGTTTGTATAAAACAACAAAACAAATCTTTTTTGTTTCTGTTTGCTTTATTAAAACAAAACTCTGGTTTCTGTTGTTCTGCTTGACTTTTCAACTAAGATTCGTGGCAAGCGTTTTGAGTTTAGACAAAAGACAGGATTTACTTTTGGTTTAGAATTTTGTCTGCCTCTCGATCACATCTATGTTCTGGTTACTACAGTTATATTTAGCTGCCTCCTTGAGATGGCAAAATGAAAAGGAAAGAACAGAGAAATACCACGAGACTTAAGAACAGACCTACGTTAGAAAGAGGGACGAAAAAAGAGGAAGATTGTATAGAGATCTCAGACCTTGGGCAGTGCTTTTTTGTGATCAAAATAAAGCAATTTGCCACAAACTACACCCAGGTTCTTATTGGGGTTTTTTTTTACAGAAATTTAAGAGCAAAGTAATATATGCAACGTGACTATTAGATATGTGATGTAAAACAAGACTGTATTAACTTTTCCCTATCTATTCATATCATTATCTTTAGCAGATTTTCAGTTGTCAGTTCTTTCTATCAACTAGCGTTTTTCATATCTTGGCTGAGTAAATGAAATGCCCCTTGCTGGTCTTTTTGCCTGATGTTTTGCATTGACCTCCTGTCTAGATTTACAGATTACCCAGCAGTAATATGATAAGAATGACAGAGAAACAAAAAGAGCTTGTATGGTGTCATTGCTCTACCATTATATGCATTGTGTCTTTGCAGCAGCACACATTTCAGGGATGATTACTTTTAGTTCTCATGTTATTGATTTTTGTGCTTTGACTTGCTTTTGCTTTCATTTTTACATTGCAATTTGTTTTGTTTATTTTGTTTGTTTTTGAACATTGCCTACGTCTACGTGACTGACAGCTGTTTCTGTACATGACCATCTGTCAGTTTCCTTGTCGATTCAAGTTTTTATTATTTCTCATTCCCCCTTGTATTGGGTTTTTATTATTTGCTGTTTGTTTGAGCTTCACGGTCCACTGAATAGCTCTTTGTCCTCCTAGTACATGCCTAACAGCCTTCTTTTCTCATTTTGCATTAGTTCCTAACTTTTTTATAAACATCTCTAAATGCATATAAAAATCCCTGAAATTATTTTGAGGAAAAAATAAATCAGAAGATGATCACCACAACTGAAGGATGAGATCAGACCAAGAAAAAGTTCAAAACTGGAAAGACAAAAAGATTGTGGCAAAGACAAGGACAGGAAAAAGGTCAAAACTAAAACAGTAATTTTGTAAAACTAGACCTACACAAAAACAAAGCTTACTACTACTGCTAAGATTGCAACACTTAAAGTGTATCCATTGAGGAATATGCAACCCGCTGTGTGCTGCCATATTTATAACAGAAATCCCAGTGATGTCACTATTATTAGTTGTTGGAAAGAGAATAGCTAAGAACAGACCAGTTGACAGAAAGGCTAGGCAAGGAGTGGCCAATGAGTCATTAATGTAAACAAAAAATTATTTCAACTAAACAAACATCAAAGTCAAAGAGCAAAAAAGTGGTTGAATAGACCTACCTTTTCATTACATTAGAGAAATTTGGGTTTGGCCCGAACATTTGTGCTTGGATCAAACTACTGTATACCAATCCAGAAGCTTCAGTTTGTATTAACAATGTTAATTCAGACTACTTTAAACTAGAACATGGTAACAGACAAGGATGCCCCTTGTCACCACTGCTGTTTGCAATCGTCATTGAACCACTGGCTGCTCACTGTCGAAATGTTTGAGACAAAGAGGATTATCAGAGAAAGACTGGATCAGAAAATTTCACTGATGATATGGTACTGTATATATCAGACCCACAAAATACTGTGCCTGCACTCCTAACAGCACTTACAGAATTTCAAAAGATCTCTGGTCTCAGAATTAATTTAAATAAAAGTGTGCTCTTTCCAGTGAACTCTCAAGCACACAATATTAGATTGGACACATTCCCTTTTATCATCACAGATCAGTTTATATACCCAAGGGTAAAAATCACAAGTAAACATAAAGCTCTTTATCAACAAAATTTTGCCATCTGTATGGAAAAAATTAAGCAAGACTTGCAGAGATGGTCTACCCTTCATCTCACTTTAGCTGGAAGAATTAGATAGATAGTTAGATAGATACTTTATTAATCCCAAGGGGAAATTCACATATTCCAGCAGCATACTGATACAAAAAACAATATTAAAGAGTAATAAAAATGCAGGTAAAAACAGACAATAACTTTGAATAATGTTAACCTTTACTCCCCCGGGTGGAACTGAAGAGTCGCATAGTGTGAGGGAGGAACGATCTCCTCAGTCTGTCAGTGGAGCAGGACAGTGACAGCAGTCTGTTGCTGAAGCTGCTCCTCTGTCTGGAGATGATCCTGTTCAGTGGATGTAGTGGATTCTCCATTATTGACAGGAGGCTGCTCAGTGCCCGTTGCTCTGCCACGGATGTAAAACTGTCCAGCTTCATTCCTACAATAGAGCCTGCCTTCCTCACCATTTTGTCCAGGTGTGAGGCGTCTTTCTTCTTTATGCTGCCTCCCCAGCACACCACCGCGTAGAAGAGGGCACTCACCACAACCGTCTGCTAGAACATCTGCAGCATCTTATTGCAGATGTTGAAGGACGCCAGCCTTCTAAGGAAGTATAGTCGGCTCTGACCTTTCTTACACAGAGCATCAGTATTAGCAGTCCAGTCTAATTTATTATCCAGCTGCACTCCCAGGTATTTATAGGTGTGTACCCTCTGCACACAGTCACCTCTGATGATCACGGGGTCCATGAGGGGCCTGGGCCTCCTAAAATCCACCACCAGTTCCTTGGTCTTGCTGGTGTTCAGGAGTAAGTGGTTTGAGTTGCACCATTTAACAAAGTCCTTGATTAGCTTCCTATACTCCTCCTCCTGCCCACTCCTGATGCAGCCCACGATAGCAGTGTCGTCAGCAAACTTTTTCACGTGGCAGGACTCCGAGTTGTATTGGAGGTCCGATGTATGTAGGCTGAACAGGACCGGAGAAAGTACAGTCTCCTGCGGCACTCCTGTGTTGCTGACCACAATGTCAGACCTGCATTTCCTGAGACGCACATACTGAGGTCTGTCTGTAACATAGTCCACGATCCATGCCACCAGGTGTGAATCTACTCCCATCTGTCAGCTTGTCCCTAAGGAGCAGAGGTTGGATGGTGTTGAAGGCACTAGAGAAGTCCAAAAACATAATACTTACAGCACCACTGCCTCTGTCCAATCGGTGTAGCATATAGATGATGGCATCCTCCGCTCCCACCTTCTCCTGCTTTGTTAATATGAATATCTTTCCTAAGCTTCTCTTTTTATTTCAAAACATTCCAGTATACATCAAATCATTTTTTAAGAAATTAGATTCAACCATAACCTCATTTATTTGGAATTCAAAACATCCACGTATCTAAAGGGTGACCCTACAAAGACCTAAGGTAGTAGGTAGCATGGCTCTACGTAACTTTCAATGTTATTACTAGGCAGCAAATATACAAGCTATAAAAACCTGGACATTGACACAAATAGGTGAGCATGCACAGGCTTGGTCCATAATAGAAATTAAATCCTGCAGTACTTCTTTATATTCCTTGGTTTGTACCCCAGTAAGTACAAGTCATCGCCAATATACTAACAACTCAATTGTGCTTCACTCGCTCAGAATACAGAACCAATGTAGGAAGTATTTAAAGATAGTGAAGCTTTTATCTGTGACACCTCTGCATGAGAACCACCTTTTTCCACCCTCTCAAATGTACACAGTTTTTAATGTCTGGAAACATTTGGGATTAAATCACTTAGAGAACTGTACATAGAAAACATCTTTACATCCTATGAACAATTACACTTCAAATTTAACTTTCCAGCAACACATTTCTTTCACTACCTCCAAATTAGAAACTTTGTTAAACAGAACCTGTCCAATTGTCTCGCCTACCTCTATGCCGGAAAAAATATTGATCAGTCTTGAGGACTCAGGCAGCATTTCAGTAATATATAAAACCATTTTGCACTCCCTCCCTTTCAAAGAACCAAGAGTACAGTGGGAAAAGGATCTCTCACTGAACATCTCAGAAAAGGAGTGGAAGCCAGCCATGCACAGAATTTACTTGAGCTCTATATATGCAAAGCATACAATTATTTTACTTAACTCTTTGAGGGCTGAATATTTTTTCCAAAAAACAATGGTTTCACTCAGAAATCAACATGTTGCTGCGTGCTGTGGTTGCCAGTTTGCCAAGAATGTGCAGCAGGCTTGCTGCCAGGCTGTCTTTGCATGGCTGGGACAGCAGCAGCAGTCACAGTCGCAGTGCATTACAATCTGGTTTCTACCTCTTATCATTGTTACGTGGCAGTCCTCCCTGGCGAACACTGTCAGTACCACGATTAGCTGCGGACCGATCAGCTTAAACTGGAACCTTACATTCGTTTTTGATCACTTGTATCAAAAACTGAGTCCGGCAGGTCATAGTCCAGTTGAGAGATAACAGGCAAAATATTGTCCATGGAGTATTTAGCTTTACACATTCACTTTGATCTCTCGCCAGATGTCAGTGCCATTTTTGCCATTGTGTGTACCTTGCTACTCACGAGAGCACAGGGAATCTCACTCAAACCAATGAATCTAACTTTCCTTCTACCGACGAGTGTCCAAATGAAACGTAAAGGTTGGTTTTGTCACAGTTTACAGTCTATTATCATCGTCAACTCCTCCTTTTGACAAAAGTCGACATCAGCCCTGAAAGAGTTAAAATGTTTTATTGAGTACATCTGTCTCATTTAAAATTGTCCAAAATGTTTCCAGGACAAGATCCAATCTGTGAACACTGCAATCAAGCTCCATCTTCACTTGACTATATGTTTTGGGCATGTACCAAATTAACATCATTGTGGACCAAAATCATTAAGTGCCTATCAGACAGCCTTGGTGTCCCAATCCCTCCTCACCCATTAACAGCCGTGTTTGGTGGACTTCCAGATGGGCTTAAAGTGGAGAAGGACAAACAAACTGTCATTGCCTTTACTTCACTATTGGCACGTAGACTTGTCTTGCTAAACTGGAAGAATCCTAACTCTCCTATTTTAAGTCAGTGGGTAACTGATGTTATATACTATTTGAAATTGGAAATAATCAAATTCTCACTTAGAGGATCTGTGCAAAACTTTTTCAAAACCTGGCAGGATCTAATCGGTTGCATTTTAGAATAACCATTTTAATCCATTTATTTTTATTAATTTATTAAATTATCTATTTACTTATTTTTACCAGCTTAAACTTTTACTCTGCTGGCTAGCTCTCTTTCTCAGGAGTGGGGGTTGATTTGTTTCAAACTTATTTTTGTAAAACTTGACTTATTTGTATGGAATGTTGATTTTATTAAAATAAAAAAAAAAATAAAATAAACTAACGAAAGGCAAAAAATTCCAGAATGTACATAGATTTGTTTTGAAAATTCAAATATTTGGACACTGCTTGAAATTCACTGCCGTGTCTTATACTAGTGACGTCATGGTATGAAATTTTGAGTGACATTAAGTACATCACTAGAAGTCACTGTGACAGGAGTAAACAATATGGTGCTGCCGAGGCAAGAGAACAACAAATTGATGATGACCAGTTAATAAAGTAACATGAAGGATCACAACAATATTTTACACAAGCCATTCAAGTTGTCACATTTGGAGGTCCACAGCTTTTGCATGTGCCACTTTTTTAAATTTCTTCCATGTGAACGTGGGACCACCTTAAGTTATTAAAATCATATTGACATAGCAGATATAGAACTGTACTGAAAGAAAATCAGTCTTGAAAAGAAATTGCTAATTTAATCATTCGGCAGTTTATTTGATTGGCTACTACTGCATATAAAGTAGGAGTGTCACATGGTGATTAGTCTGAATTTAATGTGTAGTGCTTTGTATGATTTTTTTAAATTAAGCTATTATCAGGTGTGGACAAATCAGTATTCCCAGAACTAACCCATTTTAATTTTTAAAACTAAACAAATCACTTACAAAGCCCTGCAGACTTCTAGATGTTTTGGATCTTTTGTTCATGCAATATTTTCTTAATCAAATACATTCTGATAAAAACAAAATACACAGTGCTTCATATATGATCTTCACTTGGCCGTTGCTTTGAAAGCCAGCTGCTTATAGTGTACCAGAGTGCTGTCACAACCGTCTAATACACACACAACCACTAATGAGCATTATAGCGAAATTCGAGGCAAGTCTATACAGCAAGAAAGAGAAATAATCGTTAGTTGTAAAGCAGTCGGGGCAGTTAGGGCAAGAATGCCAAAAGTGAATCTTATTGTCATTTACTGCTATAAAAAGTAGAGTAATAATTAACACATACTTTGTTATGGATTAACCAAAGAGGAGAGGACAAGACAAGCCATTCCACAACTGCTTCAATACCAGCTACAAGTGAAAAGAATCCTAATTGCAAGCAGCATTATGACAAATATAAATGGAAAATAACTTTTCAAATCCTGGATGAACTTTTTTTTTAGCAAATTAACAATGGAGAACATTCCACAAAATAGCAATGACTGCAGGGAGGGGACAGCATAAGAACCAAGTCAGAGAATGTGCTGTTCTGTATCCATGGAGCATCTATAAAACGCCATTTATTTATTTTCTGGTAAAATTAATATTAGGAATAACAAGGTGAGAAAGCATAGTAATATTAGACTATTTACTATGCTAGTCCGCCTGCTAGACCTAACAAATGCTGATGCAGTGCTGAGTCATTTCAGAAAATAAACAATTAGGAAACACACATTTACACCAATGTAGTAGGGAACTGTTTTCAACTGTTGATCATGTGTGATTGTGTGAATGTTCCAACAGTGCTCCTCTTACAAGTTTTCAAGTGGTCAGTCATAGGAAATGGACATTTAATATTTTGAAATCAGATGGTTATATTTTTACTTTATGCAGTCGCAGAAAGGACACAAGAGGATTCTCATTAAAAAAAAAAAAAAAAAAGATGCTAACCTTTAACCGATACATATTTTGCACCCTAACAGGTATACTGGAGGTTTTATTACCCCAAACACTGCAGAGTGTAAAGATACTTTTTTAGGCCTAAACCCTATCTTTATTATCATGAGGACCTTCTTAATGGTCCAAGGATGATAAATTTTAATGCAGCAGTAAATGCAAATCACTAGCTGTGTTCAACTAAAGGTGTATGACTCTGTAAAGTCCAACTTATGATGCTTTTGACAGCAAAGCTAAGTGCCTTATCCATGGGAAAGGTACTGTATAAATAAAATGTATTATTATTGTTAGAACCTAATTGGTAGAGTCTAAACTAGAAAGAAAATTTGATAACACAATATTAATGTAGTATTTGAGTGCATTGGAAAAAGACCAGTAATCAACATAATCCTTTGAAAATGATCTATTTACTAAAATATCCTCTTCCAGGATGCCAATTGTGTTTATATTATGATAGAAGAGTGCTATGCACTTGTGTACTACAATAACTTTACAAAGAAACATTTCTGTAAAAAGTTGCAGGTAACCCTTCACCCTGTTTATAAAGCTACCAAAAAGTGATCCAGGTTGGCAAAAGCTTGTACCCTAGCCGACTATCATTTACAATTACAATTTATCCACCCATATATTATTCACTTATTATTAACTCTTCTGTGTATTATTGCTAATATTGTATTCCAATAAACTTCTTTGTAGTCACGAATGATGTCCTTTCCAGTCTGCCTACATCTCAGAACGAGGCCACATGTGTTTCACCTTGTAAGTAGCTCAGTTGCTAGGTGTTACTTAATTTTAATTGGAATACACTGCAGTTTTCTTTTCTCATGTTAATTGAGTTTTTTTAATTATACCAAGACTTTATTTAGTAAATATTGCATCAAACAGTGATCTTCCATTTGACATGGTAAACAAGAAAGTTACTGATCTTAGCCTAAGATAAAAAAAAATTTGAATTGTGACACTTTGTTCGAATATCTTGTGAGACAGAGAAAAAATGTCAGCTTAGGTAAAATCTGCATAAAAAAAGTTGTTCTGCCCTTTTTAAACAAAGAATGAAGGCATAAGGTGTTCATTGTTCCACTGATAATGAGGTCTCTTGCTTCTCCAGATTTCCTTTCACAGTAGCTGACTGATCAGCCAGCACATCTGGAGGCCTGTAGCTTTAATGTCATAAAAGTGGCCAGTAAAACGGATTACATGTATGCTGTACCTCAGTTATTATGGAGCTGGCCTAATGACCAAAGGTGTAAGAGCATTAAAATCTCAATATTTTACAGCAAGGAAGGAAATTTGGGGGCAGCAGTAAAACAATTAAACCTTTTTTTTATAAAGCCAAGCATTTTTTATAGGTTACATGAACAATTTTACTGACAGCCATTCCTCTGACATAAGAAATAGTGAACTTTACAGATTTGTTGTGTCAACAAGATTAAGGCACACTCCAAATAAACTAATCGTCAAATCCAACATCCAGCACTGACTTCTAAGTAGAGATTTGGAACAGAAAATGTACAGCCTGTGGGATTAGGTGTGACTGTCAAAGTGAACACAATATCAGCACCGGATCGTAGATTCTTTAAATTATGAGCTACAGCAAACTTTGCTGTGTCAGTGAGATTTGCTGTATGGTCTTCCATATAAACTTACTAACTGAGGTGTTATATAAATACAAATATCAAAGATTTCAAGAAAAAAAATCAGTGGTACAAAGATATGCAAAGTTATTTAGAAACTCTTCAAGAACTATGTTACAAAATAAAGAAAATACAACCAAGCATTAAATAAATATACTGTGGATGGCTACCCAGCTGACAAGGGGTTAAAAGTGTGCCAAATGTAGTACTAAAATGACACAGGATGGGATTTGACCTAGAAATGGGCCACCCTATAGGAGGCGGTAGGACAGGGGTGGCGAATTCCAGGCCTGGAGTGCCGCAGTGGCTACAGGTTTTCATTCTAACTCTTTTCCTAATCAGTGACCAGTTTTCACTGCTAATTAACTTTTTCCCCATCACTTTAATAGCCCTGTTAGAAGAGTTCAGCCCTCTGAATTGATTCCTTTCTTCATTATATGACAGCCAAGCAGAAATGAGATGTGAAACGAGCCAACAGATGACCATCTAAACTGGAGCTTCAAACTCCAACCAATTTCACTCCAATCACTTTCTTAATGAGAAGCCAATTCTTGCTGTTAATTAAACCCCCAGTTATTTAATTCCATGGCTTGTTGCTGCTCTCATTCTACCACAGCGCACATTTCGAAAACTGTTGTTTTTCTGTTCTTTCTAAGAGCACCGTCAGAATGTTTTGGTGACCTGAGAGATTAACCTTACCAAGACCATCACCTCTCTTTAATTTCAGATATTGTGTAATGGGCATAGGGGAGCTGGTCATGTGGTGGCTTGTTTTGTGTCTCATTGTTTGGCTGCTAATTAAAGAAAAAGAAACAACTATGGGGCCTGAGTCAAGTTAATTAAAATAAGTAATCAGCAGCAAAAACTGGTCACTAATTAAGAAGATGGTAAGAATGAAAACCTGCAGCCACTGCGGCACTCGAGGCCTGGAGTTCACCACCCCTGCTGTAGGATATGCATGTGTAGCAGATACCTGTGACTACTTACAGTAGTACCACCAGTGTAACAGTAAGTGGTACATGGAGGGATCTGGAGGGGGTGCTAGAGAGAGACGAAACAGGGCAAGATGCAGGATACTCTACTGAGCTGAAATGCCAGAATACATTCTGGCTGATTGTAGCACATTGTTCCATACTGAGAGAAGAGAGACATTGTTGCCTTTTATATAAAAGTAGAATTAAGCAACTTGCAAAATTAAATGAATAGTCTGTCTTTCCACCAACATTCATGAAAATGAATGATTATGTGTCTGTTGTATGATCTCTGATACTTAGGCATTTTTGTGCTTGTTCTAGAAATTATTCAGAACTATTATATTTCTATTATGGGGTTTTGAAATACCGAGTATCTGAATCTTGTGTTGTTTTAGCCTCCTGGCAAAGTTGATTTTTTGTTTGTTCTACCTCAACACCTTTTTTTTTTTTTCATCACTGGCATCAAGCACTGCACTGTCTTCTGACCTTGGTCCATATGTGGTTTTTGCATTTTCTGGTCATTTTCATTTTTTGATCTCTGACTCTCTTAGACAGAAGAGTGTTGTACCTTGTTAGCCATAGACTGATATGGGAGAAAGTAGGGTGAAATTACACCTTTTATTGGCTAACTAAATAGATTATAAATGCAAGCTTTCAAGGCAGCTAAGGCCCCTTCATCAGGCAAAGTGTAGCAAAGAAACTGAAAAATACTCTAGCTTATATTGGGACAGTAAAGTGATTTTGTTTTTTCTTTCATCTTAACAGAAAATGCAGTTCTCCTCTAATGTGACTCTGACAAATGTTGGACATCATGACATCATGGGCATCTTGGACCCATAAAGGAAGTAATAAAGGAAGGTTGCAATTATCACAAAAATACACCCAGGTGACTTTAGAATCCACTAGGATTTAAAACAGGCTGTGCACACATGACACTTTTGAAACATTAGATAATTAGAACAATCCAGAGGCCATTGAGCCCAACAAAGCTTGCTGCTTAATTCTTCTAAAATAACATCAAGTGTAGTTCTGAAAGTCCCTGTCTACCACACTACTTGGTGGCTTATTATATAAGTATCTGTGATTCTCTGTATAAAAAAAAAAACTTTCTAATGTTTGTGTGAAATTTACCCTTAACAAGTTTCCAACTGTGCCCCCTTGTTCTTGATGAACTCATTTTAAAATAACAGTCTCAATCCACTGTACTAACTCCTTTCATAATTTTAAACACTTCAATCATGTCTCTTCTTAATCTTCTTTTGATTAAACTGAAAAGGCTTAAGGATATTAATCATTTCTTATCATTCATCCCTTGTAGCCCTGGAATCAGCCTAGCTGTTCATCTCTGGACTTTTTCCACTGCCACTATGTCCTTCCTGTAGCCTGTAGACCAAAACTGTAGACATTGCTAAGGTTGAGGTCTAACTAGTGCATTGTAAAGCTTCAGCATAACCTCCTTGGACTTGCACTCTACGCATCTGTTAGCCTTCTTAATGGCTTCTGAACACTTTCTGGAAGTTGATAGTGTCGAGTCCACTATGACTCCTAAATCTTTTTCATAAGGGGTACTTTCGATTTTCCGACCTCCCATTGTGAACTCAAACCTAATATCTTTACTATAATCCTTTACATTTACTTACATTAAATTTCATCTGTCACAATTCTGCCCAAGCTTGTATGCTGTGCATGTCCCTCTGTAATGATTCAACAAATTATTGGTTATCTGCCATTCCGACTAGTTTTTTATTATCTGCAAACTTAATCAGTGTGTTCCTTATATTCCTATCCAAATCATTTATACATATTAAAAATAGCGACCCCCCAAAGTGACCCCTGTGGTGCACCACTCTTAACATCAGCCAATTCTAATAAGGTTCCTTGTATCATCCTCTGCCTCCAGTGTCTGAGTCAATTCTGCACCCATCTACACACAACACCCTGAACTCCCACTTCTTTTAGTTTGATGTCCAACCTCTCATTTGGCAACTCTCAAACATTGCACAGATGAAAGAATTCTGCAAGGAAGAGTGGGGGTAACTTTCTTCTCATCAGTGTCAGAGACTGCTAGACAGTTACTGGAAATGCACACTTGAGGTTAGCTACCAGCTACTATAGCCAAGGGTGGATTATTTTTTTTTCCACAGATGGAAATGACATCTGTTTTATTTTTCATAGAATACTTTATTGCAAAGTCACAGTTCTATTTTGCTTGTTTCTCAATAACATCATCTTTATCTAAAGATGCTGTCTAAATGAAGAGCAAATCTTGATTTCATGGGGTGTACTTACTTTTTCACATGACCGGTGTGGTGGATGGCCGGCCGTTTATCCTGGCCAATACCCCCAAGCCACCAGGTGGAGCCCTCCCTGCAGTAGGGAGGTCCCCCGAAGACCATCAGGGCATCATGGACATTGTAGTTTTTATACGCAGCCCTGCTGGATGCCGTGGGGGCCACTAGGAGACGATGCAGGGAGGAACAACGGGTATTTTCCCTACGCCCCAGAAGCACACATGGTCAAGGGGAATGACGTGCTTCCGGGGTGAAGAAAAGAACATTTTACCTGACCCGGAAGTGATACAGGATCACATGGACTGGGGATTGGGAACACTTCGGGTCAGGATATATAAAAGGACTATGGGAGTTCCCAGATGGTGAGCTGATCTGGGTGGAAGGGTGGCAACGCGTCTGGGAGTGGAGGATTGATTTATTGTGGATTATTTGTGATTTGTATGAGTATAGTGGAGGAGACGGTGGTTTGTGCACTGTGGCATTTGAATAAAGTCGATTATTGGACTTTTACCTGGTGTCTGGAGTTGTGGACAGGGGTTCAAGGGAGCGAGAGTGCCCCCTATCTGTCACACTGTATAAACAAGCACAAACAGTAATAACAGATCAGAAATAGTTTGGTCAAGAGAAAAGTGGTTTGTTAAAGTAGACCATGTCTAAAAGACACATTAGGCAAGACTTTTAAAGGACTGGAAATATCAAAAAAATAACCTGTTTAGTCTTTTGGTCTGTAGTTAGCTGATTTAATAAATGAGTTGTAGAGGTTAGATGGCATTTCCTTTAAATAAATTAGAAACAGGAATTGAATTAAGGTAAAAAATTTAAACTGAAGCAGAACCAACTCAGAGTGACAAACACATCAAGGCCAAATACTACGCTTTGTATAACCCCGAACTAAGTGCCCATTGAGCCTCTACCTTTAAACCATTGTAGAGGTTTACAGGAAAAAGGGAAAAATCCTTTCAGTTTGCCTTTGATTTCAGAGCCCATTAAGACATGAGGAGGAAAAAATTTCATGGGAAGAAAAAGATTTTTTGATGAGAGGAAAAATGACATGACATACTTTTATGTTATCTCTTAAACCTTTTTTGTTCTTTTGTAAAAGGTGTTTTAGAAAATACAGTATTATGAGATTAGACTTGAGCAACCTGCATGGCAGGTTGACAGAAACAGAACCTCCGAACACAACAACTGCTGTGAAAATGACTGAGACTATGATTGTGAGTCACCAACACCCATCCCTAAGTCAAACATCCAGCCATATTCTCTGCAAGAAATGACCATGAAAATGATCAGGGATCAATACTGGTGACACAGTCTCTTTCACTCTCAAAGCACAGGCTGTGTTTTAGTCAACTTGTCATGTGAGCTGTTGGTATAACTTCTTGTAATACCTTCAAACTTCAAGCACCCAATATTAGACCAGAAATACTTTTGTAATATTAAAAAACAGGGAGACAAGTATCTTGAGAATAGCATAGTCTGGATGCTATGCAAAAATAACAAAGTGAGTATAAATTCATCTGTTAGGACCTGGTTATAGCAGGAACAATATAACTAATGACAGGCAAGCTTTAAAGAAAAACAACAGGACAGGTCATGGGTTGCTGCCGTTGGGTCACATATTGTTTAAGTCACCATTTTATTGCATTTTGAAGTGTGTCGCCACTGGTTGTTTAAAGAATCGACATTGCTCCGATGTGGCAGTTGCTGGCAATTCTCACTGTAATGATCACCAGTGATTTACCAAGATGAGGGACCCTTTCCTTCCCATCTGAAGATCATCATGGAATGGGTCTCAAAGACACTAAGAAGAGCAAGATTTGGTCATGAGAAAAGTAAAAATTCAAGATACCCAGGTGTAGGGAATATGCATTAACTTTTGTGGGTGGTGGGTAACATGATTAGGATTTTGTTTCTTTTTTTAATTATTTTTGCATGGCCATTAAAAATCATCTAGACCTTTTTTGGGAGATTTTGAAGCTCAAGGAACCTTGTGGTCCGGGCCGGCACCATCATTAAGGTGAATTAGGCATTTGCCTAGGGTGTAGATCATAATGGGAGGAAAAACCCAGACACACGGGTTAGTTACCGAACAGTCAGTTGGCGCAATAATAAGCTAGGCCTAGGGCGCAAAATAACCTAGCACCAGCACTGCTTGTGGTCGCATTTGTTTTTATTCTTAACTAGCTGTCCCCCATAGCCCCGCCTGCATAGTAGTGCAACCGGACAAACTTTTAAAAATCAATAAACAAACTGGAATCACTAGCTTAGCGGAGGCAATGTCTGCTCCAAAACGTGGCCAGAGGTAGAGCGATTTAAATGGAGGCTGGCACATGAGTGAGGATGGCCACGTCCGTCTCCCTGCTCCTGTTGTCACGCTTCCCCGCTCCTCACGTCACGCTTCCCCGCTACTGATGTCACGCTTCCCCTTCCTCTCAGCCCGCAGTCTCTGTCTCGGATTAGCACAAATAAATTGCTCCTGTAAGCGAACTATGATACTTAGCGCAATGAGAGAAGTTGCAAAATCAACCAGAATGTTCAAGCAAATTATAGAAAAAAACTAAATCCATTAAGTAGTTCTCTTGTGAAAAGTGGACAGACATAAAGACAGACAGACGTTGGATATAATATACACACAGTCATATGAAAAAGTTTGGCAACCCCTCTCAGCCTGCATAATAATTGACTCTACTTTCAACAAAAAAGATAACAGTGATATGTCTCTCATTTCCTAGGAACATCTGAGTACTGGGGTGTTTTCCAAACAAAGATTTTTAGTGAAGCAGTATTTAGTTGTATGAAATTAAATCAAATGTAAAAACTGGCTGTGCAAAAATTTGTGTACCCTTGTAATTTTGCTGATTTGAATGCATGTAACTGCTCAATACTGATTACTTGCAACACCAAATTGGTTGGATTAGCTCGCTAAGCCTTGAACTTCATAGACAGGTGTGTCCAATCATGAGAAAAGGTATTTAAGGTGGTCTGTTGCAAGTTGTACTTCTCTTTGACTCTCCTCTGAAGAGTGACAGCATGGAATCCTCAAAGCAACTCTCAAAAGATCTGAAAACAAATATTGTTCAGTATCATGGTTTAGGTGAAGACTACAAAAAGCTATCTCAGAGGTTTAAACTGTCAGTTTCAACTGTAAGGAATGTAATCAGGAAATGGAGGGCCACAGGCACAGTTGCTGTTAAACCCAGCAGGTCTGGCAGGCCAAGAAAAATACAGGAGCAGCATATGGGCAGGATTGTCAGAATGGTTACAGACAACCCACAGATCACCTCCAAAGACCTGCAAGAACATCTTGCTGCAGATGGTGTATCTGTACATCGTTCTACAATTCAGCGCAATTTGCGCAAAGAACATCTGTATGGCAGGATGATGAGAAAGAAGCCCTTTCTGCACTCACACCACAAACAGAGTCGCTTGTTGTATGCAAATGCTCATTTAGAAAAGCCAGATTCATTTTGGAACAAAGTGCTTTGGACTGATGAGACAAAAATTGAGTTATTTGGTCATAACAAAAAGCGTTTTGCATGGCGGAAGAAGAACACCACAGTCTAAGAAAAACACCTGCTACCAGCTGTCAAATTTGGTGGAGGTTCCATCATTATGTGTGGCTGTGTGGCTAGTTCAGGGACTGGGGCCCTTGTTAAAGTTGAGGGTTGGATGAATTCAACCCAATATCAACAAATTCTTCAGGATAATGTTCAAGCATCAGTCACAAAGTTGAAGTTATGCAGGGATTGGATATTGCAACAAGACAATGACCCAAAACACAGTTCTAAATCTACAAAGGCATTCATGCAGAGGGAGAAGTACAATATTCTGGAATGGCCGTCACAGTCCCCCGACTTGAATATCATCGAAAATCTATGGGATGATTTGAAGCAGGCTGTCCATGCTTGGCAGCCATCAAATTTAACTGAACTGGAGAGATTTTGTATGGAGGAATTGTCAAAAACACCTCCATCCAGAATCCAGACACTCATCAAAGGCTATAGGAGGCATCTAGAGGCTGTTATATTTGCAAAAGGAGGCTCAACTAAGTATTGATGTCATATCTTTGTTGGGGTGCCCAAATTTACGCACCTAATTTTGTTATGATGCATATTGCATATTTTCTGTTAATCTAATAAACTTAATGTGCACTGCTGCAATACTACTGTTTCCATAAAGCATGTCATACAGTATATTAAAAGGAAGTTGCTACTTTGAAATCTCAGCCAATGATAAACAAAAATCCAAAGAATTAAGAGGGGTTCCCAAACTTTTTCATATGACTGTATATATAGAGAGAGATAGAGATTTGGTTTTCATGACATTTAAAATTATTAATGTCTCTCCCATGAATCCATTTTGTATTTCATGAGTAATACCATTTTGACCTTTTTTGTTGATTGTTGGTATGCCGTTTCCATGAAGGTTCAAGTGAAAGTATTTGGTGTGTGTCCTCATCAGGTCATAGCTATAAAGGTCATCTTCATACACTTCCAATTTGTCCACAATTTGGAAGGTCTTCCAAACACTTTTGCTTGCATTTGTTTTTGCATTTCAGTCCCTGTTTCTGAAATTCTTGCTCTGCATTTAATCTGATAATGATTTACATTTTTTTTTTTTTTTGATCTCCCGTACCATTTCCTCTCTACAATTTTTGTTTCACATTGAGAGCTGCTTTTCCTGCTCAGCCATCTTTCTGCTTTTGACCTCTTGCTCACTGTTTTGTTTTTTGACATCTCCTGATTCCATCTCCACTTAAAAGTTGCTGCCACCTTGTACAGTCAACACAAGTGGATAACATGTACTCAAGGCCCCAGATGCAGTTAGATAAAAATTATTTTTTATTTTTTAAGCATACTTCCATTTTATGAATTAAAGTACAACCTTGAATGTTAAAAAGGCTTAAAATGAAAAGAATAGCTGTATTCATCAACATTACGGTTGTGGCACAGCATAATCATCACAGGAGACTAATGGACAGCAGCCTAGCTCCTAGGGTGAAACAAAGTCCTGTGCCTTTTGGAAGAAAGACTGTAAATTATATTCATGAAGGTTAGCAGTGGAATTTTGAGTTTCTGAAATTGAAATGCAGCCAATAGAAAGAATGTGGTGAGGTGGGCATGCAGGTTTTTTGTCAAAGGCCAAGTGGTGCACAGGATGGTGGATTTGAGGAGTGACCTCTTGATAACCTCCTCATATTACATGCTACCTAGAGTGAAACTGTCCATGTATAGCTGGCGCTGTCTTTCTCTCTTCGATCCATTTCTCCTGAAATGGAAACCAGAGATATTCCGTCTCAAACTCTGTCCAACACTGGGTTTCCTATATTCTGATGTGCTTATTTTGGATTCAGATATTGCCATGGAAATTAATATTTTAAATGAAAACACATGGCAAGACAGAAGATAATCAGTGGATCTTGAGAAGAGGCTTAGAGGCCTGGCTTTTAACTGCCACTTACACTGGATTTTCATACAGTTTCCACTGGAAATCTTTCAAAATCTTCTTCCTGCAACTTCATCCCAACTGGATGAGAGTGAGCATCTGATATCTGCACCCAGATTCCCATGGTGTCCCCTCTTTTTTTTGCATTGACATCTCTAGGGTGGAAGCTTTTGAAAACTGCCTCCCGTTGCAACTCAAGTTTTATGGGATTTAGAGGAGAGTCTGACCTCTGTGCCACAGGACAGATTAGCTTGAAGCAACCCCAAATGTTTAAGGAGACAAGGCAAACACAGCTGGCTCTTGAATATCTGACAAAATCCTGGCATTAAGGAGTAGCTAAATAACAGAACAGACATGCTGTATAGTCGCAGATGTGACGGCTCTCTCAGTAACTCACCCGCTCTGACAGGGGAGGTTGTTTCTGGCAGTAACTATAGCTTACATTCTTTTTTTTCTATTCTACATTTCCAGAGGATAAAGGGAAAATGAGTTCACCTTCTGTTAACGTTAAATTAAATCTCACCACTTATATTTGGGACATAGCTGCCATGCCCATCTCTTCTTAGTTAGTGTGAAAAACAGATTGCCATACAGTCAGGAAATCTGATGAATGAAAGTTAAAGAAAATCAGTGTAAAACCTTCTACAGATACAAGAAATTATGCTTTTCTAAACGTGAAAAGAAGTGCCATCAAATGATATTGTGCGAAGGAGCATTTTGCGCTGCCTGCCTTGCCTGGCAATAGGCTATAGTGCCCCTACATTTGCATAATGATGAGAGAAGTTCACTAGGCACACTGATTACTCCCTTATTACTGCACTAGCCTGTAGGTAATCCTCTTGTATATGTTAATCAGTAGAGGTGGCTTCAATGGTAGAGTCCATCCATCCATCCATCCATTATCCAACCTGCTATATCCCAACTACATGGTCACAGGGGTCTGCTGGAACCAATCCCAGCCAACACAGGGTGCAAGGCAGGAAAAAAACCCCGGGCAGGGCGCCAGCCCACCGCAGTGGTAGAGTCCACCTTTTGAAATTGCCTGAAAAGATACCTCAAATTACTAGACTGGCAAGATCCTTGCTTTATGTGGTAAAAGTAATTTAGCAGTAGTGATTATTTTGGTCATACCTTCCTGTCTTCCATAAGTGTAAATCTGACAGCAAATGTCTAACTAAATTACCTGTCTGCCAATTCTGTGCCTGATAAAACCAAATCAGTCTTTGGCAGAGGTGACTTCAGTGGAGGTGGTCGCTTGCTCCCAGTGCTTGAAACCTCTGAGCATGTCACCACTACTGCTTCTTCTTACAGAACCAGTAATGAATTGCCTGAATGGGCATGATTTTGACTGTCTCTGATACATTTCATAGCAGAATTGGCTTAACGACAGTAACAGTGTCTTGTGATGGTGTGGGTTGGCTCCATGCTCTTGACATGTCCAAGAGCCTCTTGAACCCACCACCATCTATAATGTGAACAGGGTATGAGCTTGGCAAATGGGAACACATACACATAGCAAGGAGTAGGTGCATAAGTGAACAAGTGCTTTTATTTAAAATCCAAAAACAAATCAGTGCTCATATAAATAGTACAGTACATAAAGGTCCATAAAACTGTTTCATCTCTCGGAATTAAAACTCGGTCAAATAAACATTCATAAAAGTGAGGTTATATTCTCAAGGCAGGAATCTGTCCTTTAAAATCAAGTCCCTGGTGCTACCCTTTGTGTCCCGGATGTACCCTGCTCGAGTCCCGCAGAATGGAGAGACGGCAAACCCACAGACACAGCCAACCTTCTTCCACAATCTGGGTCCATGCTGTCCCATGGCTCCTAGCAGGGCTCCCAATCTGAACTCGGGCCTGGGTTCCTAATGTCCATGGCTGTCAATAGTGGCTCCCAAACTGAACCTCACCTTGCTCCATCCAATTCCTGCTGCCTTCTCCAAACTTACATGGGAGTGAACACCAAGTCATTCTAAACTCCAGAGTAGCTCAGCTGGAATGGCCCCCTTCAGCTCCTGAGCATGCCTCACGCACCTTTGAGGGGCTCTTCTCATTGTCTGCCTCCTTCTTCTCTTATGTTCACTTGCTCTTGCACTGGCTCTCTACCTCCTGCCGCCTTCTCTCCTGTCTTTTAACCTCCGTTCTTTTCTTTATCTTTTCTTTTGTTTTTTCCTTTCCCCCTCCTGTGCAGACTCCTTTTATATTCTGCTGCCTAATTGGGCAAAGGTGTGAGGAGCAAGTCCCTCCACTGCATCCTTGAGGCCTCTGACTGATCTGCCCACCCTCTGCACGTGTATGCGTTGCAGCCGGCAAGGTACCCCAATTAACCACAAAGTGAAACTCAGTTATGCACACCTGTGCCCATTTGGCACGTGCACCCTTTTGGGGTGTGATTATTTATTTAGAATTAGCTACCTATTGCTGAGCCACGGATCTGCTGTAACACATGCCTGTCTGGATCTTTTATTTTGCATGGCATGCCAAGTTTTTGAACATTTATGTAGCTCAAAGTGCTTTACAAGAAGTCAAAGAAGTAATTATGTACAAAGAAAAACAAATTAAAATTAGATAAGAAACATAATACATTAATGATATACAAAAAAAAAAAAAATAATGCACACCAACTTACTTAAGATATATACAGGGTGGTTCAGATCTAATTATGCAGATCCTGATCGTCTGGGTGACTTTGATTTATGCGGGGACGATTCCAGTTCAGCGCGAAGGTGATTCTTCATGTCGTCAGTTCACACACTTCTCGATGGTCTGAGATTTTTTGGGTGATTTTTTATGTAATAAACTTAAGTTATAGCGTAATGAAAATTGCATAATTAGATCTGGACTGCCCTGTGTATATATAATATATGTACAGTATATATATATAATATATGTGTGTGTGTAATTAAGAGAAATAGAGTCCTTAAATATAGAAGAAGCCAGATGTTGGCTATCTTTGGCAAAAGTAAGCCAGCCAAGGGGTCCTTCTGTGATTGTCCTTGACTGTTATCCACACGTGATAAGTGTCACGCTTGTGTGCATTAGGAACAGCTTAAAGGCTGGGGTGATAGTCATTTCCTGCCGAAACATAGGATGGCACTGTTTACTAACACCTTATCTCTTCCTCACTCTGCAGACCGGAAGAACAACAAGTTTACTGCCCTTGATGTCATTTCCGGTGCCTACCCACTGTGGAAGATGAATGTTCTCTTCGTTCCCTTGTACTAATTCATGTCTGAGAAGTAAGCTTTACGAAACCATACATTATGTAAAAGCATGCTTTGCTGAGCAAAACAGAAAAATATTTGTCCAAAGGACTCAAGGTCTAAGCATTCCACACATGAGTCTGCCTTATCACGTTTTCCCTTAGTTTACATCCGAACGCCATAACAAAGGGGCCAAGAAATCAAGTTGCACAAGGGGCGTTGAAGGGGCTCAAGGATTGTGTATAATAAACGTGTTGACTGTTGCATTTCATAATGATATTAAATCACGCATTCTAGGGGTATAAAAACTTTGCCCCACCCAACAGACGGGGTTCAGAAGAGCCCTGACGCTGTCATGTATATTGATTGTCTGCTTTTCTGAAACTCTTCTCACTGTGACACTGCAAAATAAAGCTGCTATATAACCACACCTGCTGTCTTGTCTGAAGTCTTCGTCCACACCACCTGGACATGCATCTTCCTGCTGGAAGTCCAATCACCAGACCTTCTGCCATTTTAGAGCAGTCATTTTTAAAACCTTCCTATAGCGTTAATATCCTATGGGTACCCCAACACTTCATGATTGTCTGTGTTTTCTATTACACTGGAGAAAAATTGTGCCCAGTGGAAATTATCTAGTCATCTGGCCAGATTCTGACTCATTTTGATAAGAGGTTGTTTTTGATGGCTATAAAAGCCATTTTTAATAAGTTAATGTTGAGTATTTGCTTAGTCATGATTAAGTTAATTAATTTTTTAACTAATTAAGTGATGAGCCAGTAATTTTTCCGCAAAATTGAATCTGTACATTTTTAGCTTTGCAAAACTTTTTAGGACACCATGCTGTTTTTTGACCAGTGGAATTTATATTGTTGTGGCCTACACACAATATTCTCTCCAATATTGCCTTCTGTGGTAGAGTAACATTTTGCATATTAGTTGATAAATATTTTGCATGTCTTTATTTGTAAGCTAGACGTACCAATTGTAATTTTAGTGTTACATTAGGCTTGGTGTACTTTAACGTCTAAATAACCAACCACTGAGTCCTTATTGCAGGGTATATGGGGGTCTCAGACTGGTTGGGCCAGGGGGATTCTGTGCAAATGGTATCCAGTACTTGACGGCAGGTGTGAAAAGGCAGTGTGTGCATCCATTGGTCTGAAGTATGGCTGTTTGGGATTGGTTTTGAATCACAGGCCATTCTGTACCATGATGCCCTATTGGCCTACGGGTTTGGACAGAAATGTATAAAGTTGGCCAGGGTCAGGGCACTCTCTCTTTCTCTCTCACACCATGGTCATGAAGAGAACACAAAGAGGAGCACACCTCGGCAACCATATTGAGACAGGCATGCAGCCTATCCTGAAGCTTACTAGAAATGATGGTTTGACCCGAAACATTTAAGTAAATACAATTCTGTGTGCCTCCTGAAACTACACATCTAGCATTTATCAGATTGTATGGTTGACAATATTCACAAATACTTTGCTTCAATATTATTATTTCTTAAATATTATCAATAACACATTATTAAAATGTTTAACCTAACTCTTGCTTGTCATTTTACCCTGTGTAATTGCCTGAGGTTATAGATGTAGAAGGGAATGTGGAGAGAAGTGCTAAAGTACAATACCTTATAAACAGTGTAAGTCTATGGGATTTGAGGCATTCTGATAAATACTACACAATAAAGAATACAAATGGGGAAAATAGAGTCACATAGGACTCTACCAAGACAAAACACCATCCCAATAGAGTTACTCCATTCATATAGCTAGTAATTACTGATGAGTTAGTACGGGATATCTCAGCTATTCCTTACTGCAACCATTGCATTGCCTGCGTCCCTCTACTACTGCCCATTTGTCCAGTTGGGTAAACCAGATGTCTCTTTTTAGAGATATATAACACTATGACTGGCAAGGAGAGAAGACATAGGGGTGGTGGTGCACATAGTATTATCAGCAAGAACCCCCTGCTCAATGCTGAAGCAGAAATTCTGAGTGGGCAGCTAGTGCCACCATAAGTGGGCAGCTGGGTGCACGCAGCAGAACCAATATTCCTTGTTTACCACCCCAAAAACATAAGAAACTCTATGTTAGTGAGCTTTGTGTTTTGTAATTGCAAAAACCCATGCAAAATGAATTTTAAGTTTCAGTTTTTCAATCCTGAGTGCAAAACAAAATTCCACAGTTTCAGTCATCACAAGTGGTAAAATGTCTTTTTTTTCCATAGTTGCATAAAATACATAATTAAATAGATAATGAAACATTATCCCCTATAAGGCACCATGACTGGTCTAGTCTTTATCTCACTTTGACCACTCAAATAAAAGGAGTTTGTTGAAAATGTGTATATACTCTTTTCAGAATGTACCTGAATGACACTAACACTGAATTAAACATTTTATATAGAATTTTATATAGAATTATCTTTACATGTGTGATGAAGTCTTCTCTTCTTCTCTTCATATTTGCTTAATTTGTGTTTACTTTGAACTTTAATTTTTTTTTAAATTAGGCTACTTGGAGAGTGGAATTTCTTTTGTTACACAACACTGGTGATCACTCTGTGGGAGAAACTGGACAAACACTCCGTCAGAGGATTAATTTACACAGGTTTCACATTAAACGTGGCAACACGGATATTCCTGTAGCGGCCCACTTCAACAGCCATGTACACTGTGAGAGGGACTTTAAAGTCACAGTGCTTATGGGCAACTTCAAAACACAGCAAGAGATAAAAGAATGGGAAGTTAAACTCCTGTTAAAATTGAATACATTACGACATGGTTTGAATAAAGACAATAGTTTTATGGCGAGATATGAGGATTGTTTGCATCTCTCAGACTGGCACAGATAACCTGTCTACAGACCCATATTGTTTTGAAAAACTCATCACAAACTTCAAAGGACTTTGTTGGACAGTTATCTTATCTAAAGATCTTGACCATACATTGTTATTTTCTCTCTTGTTAAATTAATCTTAGCCTGAAGGAATCTATTAATTTTTTACATTTAAGATTTTTCATTTAAAGATTTACCATTGTTGTTTCTTGTCCTAATGTGTGGATATAAACACAGGAAACTTCAGTTTCTGTATTACATCTCGCCTAAAGAAGGGGCTTGAGTTGCTTTGAAAGCTTGCATATTGTAATCTTTTTAGTTAGACAATAAGAGGTGTCATTTTGCTTGGCTTTTCTCTACATTCATAACACTCAATAACTGAATGTTTCCCACAAAAGCTACACTAGTGCTTTCATGCTCTTTATGGCTGACAAGAAAACACACTTTGACTGAACAGATAAGACTAACTGGCAGTGCCACTGAATTCTTTGTTTCACGTGATGCACCAAATTACCAAACTGGCTTCATGCTGGCAATTGTAATCACTGTGGTGATGCTGCTTCCTGTGCCTACTTCTTTTTAAAGAAGAAACTTCCCTCTTCATCTCCCTCAAGACCTCTGAAAATCATGGCATCCCCAGTGGTTTGTCTAAGATCAGCCACCTCGTTTGTGGGAGAAAAAACAAATGTCAGGTGCATTTATTTATATTTTCTTCCCCATGCACCATTGATCTTCACCACTCCGTAAACTTCCTGGTGATCAAACACACAGATTTACAAATAGTACTAGTAATAATAATGTTAAAAGATGCTCCCTTGAGTCTGCCAAATTCTTTTATAAAACATTAATTATGGAATTAGTGCAGGAAAAACTGTCTGCAGGATCAGGAGCCTTCTATATGTGATTGTCTGTCTGTCGCAAGGCTGACATTCCTGTATGCTGCCTCATCAGAGAAAAATATTTAAGCAGTATGTTGGGCAGAATGTTTGTGGTTTACAAGTAGTTTATGGTAGAAATTTGGCCGGCAATTTTCCTCTACAGCTACGTGTTGACAGCAAGCATGTAAGCTGTAAAGCCTGATTCACTATGTTTTATCTCCAGCAAATTCCATTACTCTTTATTATTTGTCAGGACTTTTTCTTTACTTTTTTGCTTTAGATGGAAACCCTTGTCCTTAATGTGACTTTATGTCCTCAAAAAATGGGAACATATAGCAAGGCTGGGAAGATGGAATCTTGAGCAGCCCAGAGGATTCCATATTTTGAAATGTGTTAGCTTTTGCAGTTATTTTTATGGATATTCATTCTGACTGAATAGGCATTTCTGCTGCTGTCTTCAACTTAAGTGAAATAAAATGTGTTAAAATAGCAAAGGTAGGCAGTGTGGGGGGCATGGGTGTACTGTGGTTAGCATTGATGCCTCAAAGCTAAAGCAGAATTTGTTTGAATCCCAGCCTGGCCACTTTCTTTGTGGAGTCTGCACATTCCCTTCATGTCTGTATTTTATTTTTCACTTCAATCTCAAAGGTATGCATGAAAACCTTAGATTTAGATAAAAAAACCTTTGCTGTTGGCCACCTGTATGTGGTGATTAAGCTTGCCATAGCAATCAATACTCAAGAGTTATATACTTTTTGTGGCAAGGTGTGTGCATGCACAATAAGAATAATACTGAAAAAAATGCAGAGCATATTATATGGCTAAGCCACAAGGCAAACAAACGGCAGTTACCGTTTTTTTATAGTGTATGCTGAGCTGCTATTGTTGAGAATGTGGTAGTGAGAAAGAATGGTTGAGGATGTTCAGTAAAGATAATTTGTAACTTTTATTGTTTCTAGTCAGTGGACATTTATTCAGGTTCAAAGTTCGGCTTTTAGACTTTGATAACAGTAAGGAATTGTGATTTGTGGTAATTTCAAGTCTGCTCTGAATTATTTTGAATTATAACATCACCAATCAAATCCCCAAACTTTTCTTCCTGAATGTTTCTGCGCACCCCCAAACCCCCACTTCTGCAGATGCTTTCCATGCTCCTTGAGTATGGCTGTGAGTGTGTCTGATGATTTTAAATTGGCTTGTAATAAATGAGTATAGATGTAAATATAGGTGTGCCCTGCAATGGGCTGGAATTCCATTAAGGGGTGTTGTCTGTCTTGTACCAAGTACTGCCAGTATAGCCCCTGGCTGCCAACAAACTTAAAACTGGATTAAGCAGATAGTAAATGGATGAAAGGAAAAAAAAAAAAAAAACAAGACAAAAAACTGTAGACTAATGGCGGTTTTGGAATGAAAATTCTGGTGGGGCCATACAGACCTGGGAGAGAGATGCTGTGAGACGGTGGAGCCTTCCTGAGAAACTGTTCAGAGGGTGTGTGTGTGGGAGAGGAGAGGAGGATGACCAGGGACTTTTACTACATTCCATTTACTTAAGAAGTCAGATGTCGGAGCTGGGAATGACATGACACCTGAGTTGATCACATTCTAGTAAAACAGTCCAAAAACCAATATAGACACGTCCACCAAAACCTTTGTTGTTCTTGCTCAAACAGAATAAACAGCAGTTGATAATAATGCACTGCATGGTATTTTGTACATCCAAACACTGTAGTAACATGACCACAGATAGACACAAATAGACAGGAGTGCTAATAAACTGTATAATACTACAGCTTTAACTAAAGTTTGTGTTTATAAATCGCCATTTTGGATTGACGTCAAGTTTAGGACAAACTCAGGTATGACAGATCAGCCCAGAGTTTTGGAGTTGAAAATTTAACATAAGGGGGAATTCCAGTTGAAAATCAGAAATTCTGACTTTTGACTTCAAATGGAACACAGCATTAAAGTGCAGCACTTGCGAGGCATGCTCTTCAACTTAAATCTACTGGCTTGGGTATGTGGCCTCCAGAGAGCCTCACTAATGAACCTGGCTTCAATCAACTCATAGAGTTGGGGAACTGAAATCAGATGGTGTTGCCTCAGGCCCCAAATAAGTCGTGAAATGATAATCAAATGAAAGATCAGAGTGATGGTATTGGTGCTGTCGGGTGACCATAGAAGCAGATGGTCACCAGTTATTCTAGTTTGAGACACCACGAGAGAGACACTGTATTGCACAATTTTACAATGCATCATGCTTCCAGTGATGATGAAATGTCAAAGAAGAAAAAATACCATAAAAAATCAAATTTGATTAAGAACACAATGCAAACCAACACAAGGGAGCAAACTGAAATACAGTGTAAATCACATGTAGATATAAAGATGATGGGAGAGAGTAAGTAAATGTCAAGCAAGGTCTAAAAAATACAAACACTTGACTGAATATACACAGGAGTCGATTGAGAGGGTCACAAGTAACCTCCAGTAACTCACAATGATTTTCAACTCGATATAGGAGGAATGCTCACGCAAACAAAATGAGAATGAGCTTCAGATTCAAACCCAGGTGATGGTACCACTGTGCCATTTATTTTAAGCTGTGACTGAAAATGGCCAGTCCATGAAGTCTAAAATTTTATTTACAGGCCTTTGAGACAAGGGAGCAATAAAATTAACAACACTATCATGTTAAAAATGTTCACAGAAATTTTTAGGAGAACTTCAGAAAGATTTTCAACAAAACAATGTAAATACAATCTACTAGTTTCTTTCACATACACAGTGTATTCCAGGTGTTTATTGGTAAATTCCTTATTGAGATTATGTGTAGTTGAATACCAAGGTCAATGCCCTGGGAAAACTGATCATGCTTGTTTTATGTCAATATCTAATATGATTTTCAGTAATTGTAAAACCTCCCCTTATGTGTGAGCATAGCTATTAAATTACAAGATGAAGTGTACCGGGCATCAGGACAACATAACACATAATGACAAATCTCTTTATCATTGAGTTTCTGTTATTCCTGCAACAGCATCACCATTCAAGATCCGGGAGCATTCTCATTACAGCTTAGCTAGGGTTGTTATTATCTGACAAAATAAGAATGGGCACCAGGGCACCAAATCCAAATTGTCAAGCAAAACTCAAATTTACTGATTTTTCTAAAAGTCATAACTCTGGGCTCTCAAGAGATGGAGTGAGGAGTCTTGAGTGTCTGGGCTTGCAAGTGTCCTGGATTAAAACCAAGATCCAGGCCTTTCATGACCTCTTGGGCACAGCCATCAGCAGTGTGTCTGTCTGTGGAGAGAGTGTTGACCTCTTCGAAAGGTTTACTTAACTCAGCTGTGACATTCATGTCTCTGGTGACTCTTCCTATGAAGTCAGTAGATGGATTTGCGAGAGTATGTGGGTCATGAGGTCACTGGATAGAGGTGTGTGGAGCTCCCGATATCTATTTAAAAGGACGAAGGTTCAAGTCTTTAGAGTCCTGGTGCTTCCTGTTTTGTTATATTGTTGCGTGACATGGATGCTATCCCATATCCACAAATCTATACTAATAATAATAGCACAAAAAAGAATCTACTGCATGATAAAACACTAAAGTTTGTGTATCCTGTCTCACTGAGCAATCTGAATGGACAGTTTGGCTTTAGTATGATTGTTGAATTTGGCTTTGTTGACGCGACGAAAGAGGAAGTGCAATGGTGAGATCCACAAGGAGAAGAAAAAGCATGAGAGGCACACGGAGAGTCAATTTTAAAGAAGGCAAGAATAAAAATGGACAGATTATGAGGAAGCCGCCTTGACAATAAAGATGGAGTCGGAGAAGCAGTCTTTACTGGAACTCACTCATGAGACGGAGTACCAGTTAAGAGATGGTCACACATATGCAAATACTGAGGTAAGTATATGTAAGTGCATGTAGGGCAAGTGATAGCAAATATTACTTCTTCTTGACAGGAGCAATAGACATCTAATGATTGTCTAGAGCAGCAGGACTAGAAAAGAATACATTTAATTGTACTAAAATTTGAATTGAACTGTATTTAATTAACCTGAATGGAAAAGATTGAAATATATTAAATATTTTCGATAGCTGAGTTATCAATCCTTATATGTAATTTGATACTATCCGTATGTATGGTGTTCACGTCAATACCCCGTATGTATGGTGTTTTCGTTAATACCCCATATGTATGGTGTTCGTGTCAATACCTCGACTCAATACAAGTTAGAACCATGCAATGGGACTCTGCCTCTGTAGTTAAAACATAACGTTGCAAACGCGGACGTACTATTGCATGATTGGCTAAGAATGTTCGAATGCTTCAGTGACACCGCTGGACAGTTGAGTATAGTAAGTCAGTGTTGGTTCAAGCAGATAACAGTAAGTTCGATTGGTTTTTGGAACGTTGGTTTGGTGGGGCGTACTTTCCAGGACTAACATCATCGACTGACTTAAACCATTCAACAACTAAAGAACCGTAAGTAATTTAGAATGTATCGCAATTTGCTTGGTATGTCGAAATCTATCTTTGGGCAGTTCGGTTTTGGCATCTGTCCTTCTGACATCTATTGGCAAACTAAGTAATGATGATCTCAGATCTAAAATGACCATGCCAACATAATATTGACTCCGACTCTGATTAGAGTCGTAAAATACGGTTTGTTTTGAAAATTTGCCGAAAAAAATCAAATGAGGTGTGCCGAAGAGCTGAGTTCACGTCTCGCAGCCCCGTTTAAACAGGAAGCTCTTCATTACATTGGCCAAAAAGGTCTATGTTAAGCACAAATCAGTGCCATGATAACAAAATCATTTCAAGGACTTAAAAAAACAAATAATTCTTTGCAGAGAAAGTATGGATTTCACAAACGTAGACTTTGTAGCCCGATTCGATCGGGCTCCCAGTCGCTAGTTGTAAATAAAGTAGTCACTCCTGACTTCTTTAATTTAGTAACTAAACGTTTTGTAAAAAAAAAACCTTTTTATTCCATCTGAAGCACAGTTTACATCAGTTTAATGCCTATGTGTCTTATTTGTACAGCTATAATAACATAGTGGTGTTTCATTTAAACTTCACATCCACTTGTTGCTCTCCCTTTGTCTCTGTGGATTTTCTGCTGTGTGCTTGAGTTTTGTCCTGCAATCCCAAAATGGGTGTATGTAAGGTTAACTGGCACATCCAAATAGTCTCTGCCTGAGTGCGCCCTGCACAGGGATAGCTTGATCCTACCTTTACTACCAGGATGGAGTCTGTGTCCCCCAACTCTGAACTGGATTAAGATATGCAATTTTATACTTACTAACATATTGCTGTATTTAGGGAAACTTGTACAATAAACTGTGGACTCAAGTCTGGCATTGAGTAATATTTATTACTAGCAAAATACCCGCGCTTC
>JANRMT010062796.1:67447757-67519463 GCA_026402145.1 Polypterus bichir lapradei
CAGTGTTTGTGTCAAAGCTCTTCATAGACAATTAAATATCTTTTATTGCATTGATCTGCCACAGGTTGAATCATCAATGTGCTGCTACTGCTGTCTGATGTTGGAAAAAAAATGAACATCAGTATTGTCTAAAACAAATATGTGAACTTGTGCGACTTAAATTAAATTAAATCAAACAATGTAGATGTGTACCTCCAACATAAACAAAAAATCAAGAGATGAGTTCAATAATATGCCACAGATACACTAAAAAATGCAACTTTCAGAATTCTATAACATATACTTTTAATGCATTTTCCCAAAATTACCAAAGTTCAGCAGCTCTAGCATAAAATATTGGGATTCAACAAAAGCTTGATGCACTGAAATCATTCCACAGACAAAATATCTTTGTTTTTAAAAGTTTTAGTTAAAATTCAAAGTTTAGTTAAAACAGATCACACAAAAAAGGAGAAAATTGAAATAGCAATAAAATGAAAATGCTTGTTAAGAAAAAGTTCTATGCAAAGCTTAAATCTTATTCAGTTAAATCATTTCCAAACATTTCTTAACCATTTCAAAACGGTCTGCCTGTATGCCTATCCCATTTCTAAGCTGAAAATGGATCTTTTAAGTCCCTGTGTACTGCGACCTGTTCTAAACAACAACTGACATAATTAACACATTGTATCTCAGTTATAGCAAGAAAGTTGTGTCTCTTACTAACTTATAGGGGGAAAAGACTATACCATTGTCTATGACTATGAAAGAAATTTATATTCTATTCAAATTAAGCAAACACTAATATGAGTTTAACTCAAAGCTTTAACTTTTTCTAAGATTGGCTCTTTCACATAACATTCTCAAAACCTCATCTCTTAAATCAGGGCAGCCACTGACATTTCACAAGAGACAGATGCAAGAGTGCATCTTAAGGGCATCCAATGAATAATCCCGTAAACTTCAATGGATATTGTTATGAAAATGAAGAATAACTAAGGACCTTTCAGAATTGTTTTTTACTTGAAATGTTGCAATAATCTTTCTGTAGCATTACTGTGGCTATTGGCTGGAAAGTTCTGCATACTTCAAACTGCCTCATTTAGAAATGTGTATACAAGTGTATGCCTTGCAAGCCAATGTGAACTTTACAAAGCAACATGCTTGATCTGGTATCATAGAAGCATGATTAAAATAGTATAATGTACAGAAAGAATGTTGCTATTGATGAATGTACTTAGAAAGGCAAGTTTTGAAAAAGACAGGCTGAGGAAAGACAAAGAACAAGGTGGCTTTGTTTGCTGTTATTTTAATAATACCTGGAAAAACAAATTCAAGGCAAAACCTGTAAATTTGATATTGAGCTTTTTTCTTACTTTCTTCACCCTTTTCACCTCTTGTTGATTCAAACATCAAAACAATTTAAGTTTCATCCAATTCCGAACAGGATGACTTGTTAATAAAGCTACAGAGGTTTCAACAAATATTGTCACATTATAAGACTATCCTAAAATCATATGTAAGGACTTTCATTGAGTAAATAGCTAAAAGATGACCTGTATCACATTCATACGTATTCTCTTGCTGCCTTATTTTATCATCTAGTCACAACCTTATCTTTATATTTCATCCTATAAGTAGCTGTCCTCTCTCTCTTCCTGTTCACCCTTTTACACAACAGACTTCCAGCACAATATATATATAATTCACTAAGGGCAAGCAAGATGCACACAAGACAGAGAGCCCCGCTCACCAACTCACAGAGCCCCGCCCACCAACTCTAACTAAGGGCAAGCAAGACGCACGCAAGACAGAGAGCGCAAGCAAGACAGAGAGCCCCGCCCGCCAAGTGTAAGACCATGGGATACCATAAGATACGCATGACAGGGCCAGGCCCGCCAACTCCTCTGATGGCCAATGAAGAGCACTGCAAGATGTACATACTGCGGTAGGTAGGCCAATGTTATGTTCTTGGACAGGAATGGCGGTATCTTCTTGAAAAGCAGCGTAAAACTGAATGCGATGACTGTGCATGGGGTTTGCGAGTTGACACTGAAAGGAATTGGAATGAGTTTGTAAGTGCTTCTTGAGAACATGAGTTGTTTTCAAGCATTGCTGGCAATGTTCACATTGCACAATTCATTCAGTGGAGTGTGATTTTAAATGTGCGTTGAGATATCACTGCAGTCGGAACGTTTTCGAACAAATAGTGCATTAAAAGACCTGTATGGAATAGGTTTGTTCAGTGGAGTGTGTGTTTAAATGTGCTTTGAGATATTTCTGGAGCGTGAAGGTTTTTGAGCAAATGTTGCATTGAAATTCCGATGTGAAATGCGTTTGTAAATGTTTTACAGTAAGAGGATAGTGGGAAGGTGACATCACATCAGCGTGGCTACAGACAAATGTTTGTGTAGAATGGATTTGCTCATGGTTGAGGAGATCCATTTCTGTAATCGCACTAGACTTTCTGTTACCAGCATTCACCACAATGTACTGGAGTGTAAGACTATCACATCTGCTACCTCACAAACTGTCCTTATTCCCCGGATTTCCCTGCCCAATCAGATTCAAATTTGCCTTTTACTTTTACACGCAGATAATTTCCTGTTAGATTGGCATTTGCAATGACTATTAATAAGGCACAGGGCCAAACTTTCAAAAAGATATGCCTGTATCTGCCAAAACCTGTTTTCACTCACGGACAATTGTATGTTGCTCTCTCCAGAGTTCCATCTTTTCATTCACTGACAGTTGTATCCTCAAACCCTCCCCATTTGGACAACTGTGTCTTTCAGGAAGTATTCACACATCAATAAATAATTATGCAGCACGGGTTGGCTAATTGTAAATACAACACACAAAACAGAATACAATAAATCCGTGAGGTAGTGTGTGCTTTACTTGTTTCTTCTTGTGTGAATTGCATGAATTTTGCTGTAAGGGAAATACAACTTATTTCACTTTTTTTTTGTGAAGCAAAAAAATGAGTTTTGCTGTAAATTCAGTGTTCTGGAAATCATTTCTCTCATTTTTAACCTTTACACTGTTTTGATTGTATCTCTTGAAAATTGTCCTTTGAGTTATGCCCAATCATTGATGAATGGGTATTCACAGTGTCAGAATGCTTATTTTTGGAAGCCACTCTCATACTTTCCGGTACACTGGTAGTACCTCAATAAAAATGTCAGTATAATACAGATGAAGCTGACTGCTATTATGTTATCAGACTACTCTGCCTACCTTCTTACCATAGCCAAAAGATCCACATTCTTGGCATGTAAAAATATGTGTTTCCTTTCTGTCATGTTCTAAACACTGAAACCCAGTTTATGTGGGGGACAATTCAATTAAAATTAAAACTGTGCATCACATACACCACACGTGTTCAAAGTCTGCATGAGTAGATTGTGTATGATGTGAAATCCTGTATCATTTATATGCACTCTAGTTCAGCGTTAAAAGTGAAAGTTCATCAGAGCTTTCTCATCTCACAACTTACCTCAATGAAATGAAAACCTGGATGGACTATAACTCTAAAATTAAACTGAAAAGAAAGCAAACACATGGTAAATTGGCACTAAAGCTCTGCTTAAGAACATGTGCTCCTTCTCAGCCACCCTTAGTGTCATCACATCATCTTCTCCTTGGAATCTTGGTGTCATTTTTGATTGTTCCTTTTCTTATTCTACCCACATTCATTTCATCAAGAAACTTTCTTATTTCCACCCCCATAACATATCTAGTGTTTGCTCATTCCTGTCCTTTTCCAATGCTAAAAAACTTCTTTGTGCCTTTATTACATCCCACATCGAATACTGTAACTCTCAACTGGAAGGTGCCCCTTCTAATCTGTCATCACAGCTCCATTTGGTTCAAAACTGACCCAAAACAGGAAGCACATACCACTCATCCTGCTCCACCTTCACTGGCTCCCTGTGTCTTACAGGATTGGATATAAAGTTCTGTTAGTACACTATAAAGCTTTAAATGGCCTCGCCCCAGACTACATTGGTGACCTCCTCCATCTCTATGCTCTTGTCCGCCCACTAAGGTCCACCGATTCTGGCAATCTCATTGTGCTTCAAACTCACCTGCACTCTATAGCTGACAGCCTTCAATTCTATAATGCCCAGACTTTGGAATGACCTCCCTATCAGCCGGCTCAATTAATTCTTTCAAAAAAAAAAAAAAAAAAAAAAAAACAACTTAAAACTCATTTGTTCAGGAAGGTATTTAACTTACCCTGACTTTCTGAACCACTTTTCACATCACTTTCTCTATTCAGATGCCCAAGAAGATTTGTATTTATACCACAAATTATGTTATTTGTTCAGATTTTTCTTGTAATATTTATATTTTTGTATGTTATTCTAGTTTATTCTCTGTTATTGTATTTCAATGTTGTGTATATCCTATATTTATCTTTATTTAGTGTTTTATGCGGATATTATTTGCATCTAATGTTGTACATGCCCTATTGTTCTTTCTGAATTTGTGTGAAGTGCTTTAAGCGTGGGAAAGCTACTACATAAATAAAATGTATTATTATTATTATTATTATTATTATTATTATTTGTCAGTAAGTGACAGCTTCTTTCTAACACACATTTAAAATTCATATTTTTAGTTTTTCAACACAAATACCCATCCTCCAGTACTCATATTTAATATCATATGGAGTACCACAGTGTAATGAATGAAAACATAATGGAGAGAGTGTCTGTGCTCATTGATAGACTGGTAGCATATCCAGATGTGGCTACTAATTTACAGTGATGCTTTAAGAGTATAATCATGTAAGGAAATGAAGCAAGTTGGGCTCAGACAACAATAATTAGACATAGTGGATCTGGGAAAAAAACAAAAAGGTTGATGCTACTATTTTAAAAACAGTGCTATGCATAAAAGTGATATTAACTATTTCATAATCATGCATCTTTGCATTTTTTGTTGATTTATTCCCATTGGGAGACAAACATATTTCAAATTTTTGAAAAACATCTGAATCCTACTTATCTTTTTAAACACTGCATGTCTAGGATATTGCACATCAATTTCAGGTAATGCAAAATCTGCATTACTTATGCAAATCCTTTTCCAAAATAGAATTCCGTGTGTGTTGTCTGTGCAAATTGTAAAGCATATCCATACACTTTTGCCTTTATAGTATTTTGAAATAACTAACACAAACTCCTGAAAATAGATAAACTTCAATTATATGCCATTAATTATGATGTAGGATTACATATATGCAAATATAAATCAACAAAGTTCACTGTCTCACTTTTTTTTTTTATGAACAAACTTCTTTATGTCCATCTGAATTCCTACATGATTCACAAAAAACAACATTTTTGCACTGTCCTATATGTTAATACTTATTCATGCAAATCCATTGTCATATTAACTGTGGAGGTGACACAGGTCTTTTGTTTCTCTCCCAGCAGACACCCTTTGACTATATGAGGAGGGTCCTGAGAAAAAGCGGCACAATAAGTGAACCAGAGGTGATCACATTTTATTCTCAAGATGCAAAATAGCCTTTGACAAGCAAATCCTGTTGCACCTTACATGTAAATATAGCTAGCAAAATATTTAGAAATGGCTTTTGTCCAAGAGCATTAAATCTTGCAAAATCACCTACAGGCATTGATTAGACTCCTAATTTGTCAGAAGCACCTCCTGCATCTCCCTGCAAGTGTGACTTTCTAATGATGCAATGTATATTTTACAGCCTATGAAAGGAATTGGAATGCATTAGTAATTCCTCTAAGAAAAGCATCAGACAACCACACACTTTGGCTCCCATCATAACATTTGCCATCACTCTCAGGTAGAAAAAATATATGTTTAGTCCAGCTCATGTCTTATAAAGATGACTCCACAGAGCAGACTTTTGCCTTTAGCATTTCTTCCATCACCAAAACTACATTACATTCCTGCCCAATTCATGATCTTGCTCCTGGTGCCATTCTTTTTTGGTCTCTCCCCCTCTTTCACTTAATTATTTTCTTACAGTTCTTATTGTTAAGGTATGTCTGAAATCCACTATAGCTTCTCATGTGTTTCTTAACCATTTTTGTTCCAATGAACTCTTATTTGTTTAGTACTGTATAAGTATTGGGATTATGAACATTAAATCATCATGGCCATCATACTACAGATTAACTGACCTGTGTAAGTCAAATGTGTTGACTGTTTCATTGGACACATAAACACACATTAAATCACTGAGAGTCACACTTGTTAAATTTACTCTACAGTCAGTTTTGACTAGCTTTATAACAGAGAAGCCCCTTTCACATTCTGCTGAGCTACCAGAGATGGTTAAAATTAGATCAATTCTTCTTTTTTTTCAGATACTCCCGTTAGGAGTTGCCACAGCAGATCATCTTTTTCCATATCTTTCTGTCCTCTGCATCTTCCTCTGTTACACCCACCACCTGCATGTCTTCTCTCACCACATCCATAAATCTCCTCTTAGGCCTTCCTCTTTTTCTCTTGCCTGGCAGCTCTATCCTTAACATCCTTCTCCCAATATATTCAGCATCTCTCCTCTCCACATGTCCAAACCAACACAATCTCGCCTTGCTGACTTTGTCTTCAAACTGTCCAACCTGAGTTGACCCTCTAATGTACTCATTTCTAATCCTGTCCATCCTTGTTATACCTAAATTTTAACATTTTTAGTGAATTCTCAAGCACACAATATTAGATTGGACACCTTGCCTTTTATAATCACAGATCAGTTTAAATACCTAGGGGTAAACATCACAAATAAATATCAAGCTCTTTATCAACAAAATTTGCTGTATGCATGGAAAAAATTAGGCAAGACTTGTATGGATGGTCTACCCTCCATCTCACTTTTAGCTGGAAGAAGCAACACTGTCAAGATGAATATCCTTCCTAAGCTGCTTTTTCTATTTCAAAACATTCCAATATACATCAATAAATAATTTTTAGAAAATTAGATTCAACCATAACCTCATTTATTAGGAATTCAAAACATCCACGTATCTAAAGGGCAACCCTACAAAGACCTAAGGCAGAAGGTGGCATGGCTCTACCTAACTTTCAATTTTATTACTGGGCGGCGAATATACAAGCTATTAAAACCTGGACATTGACACAAATAGGTGAGCGGACACAAGCTTGGTCCGCAACAGAAATAAAATCCTGCAGTACTTCTTTATATTCCTTGGTTTGTACCCCAATAAGTACAAGTCATCGCCAATATACTAACAACCCAATTGTGGAACCAATGTAGGAAGTATTTTAAGATAGAGATGCTTTTATCTGTATCGCCTCTGCACAAGAACCACCTTTTCCCAGCCTCTCAAACATATGCAGTTTTTAATGTCTAAAAACATTTGGGATTAAATCACTCAGAGATCTGTAAATAGACAACATCTTCGCATCCTACGAACAATTAAACTCTAAATCTAACTTTCCAGCAACACATGTCTTTCACTACCTTCAAATTAGAAACTTTGTTAAAACAAAATCTGCACAATTTCCATTACCTCCAACCTACCTCTGTTCCAGAAATCAGTCTTGAGGACTCAGACAGCATTTCCATAATATATAAAACTAGCCAACCCGCGGCGTACCATACGCGCATTATCAGGCCGGTTTTTATAATGATTTTTAAGCACAGGGAGAAAATTAACATTTGAAAAATCGGTAATGTAATAAATCAGCAAGAAAAGCAACATTGTAACAATGCACGGAACGAACCAACACACAATCGTCCGTGACTGAAAACTGGCGGACCGCCATCACGCCTCAGTTTGTTATGGTGTACGCGGTTGTGCGTCGTAACCGAAAACTCGTTTTTTAAAGACTGCTTACTTCATTGTGTTTTAACCTTAGTTGTAAAGGATTGTTTTAAGGATCCCATGGGATACCCCTCGCAAACCGTTTTACACGCTGCATATGGCGATTCACCTCTGCGAGAAACATGCCTCTATGAACAGTCAAGGTGGCTCGGAGGTACATGAGGCCTCTGCGACAGACGAATATAAATGACGCCGTTTTTTCTGTGTTGTCGCGTCCGAGTTGGTGGGCATGGCTCTGTGAGTTGTAGTCGTATCCAATGGTCTTGGAGTTGGTGGGCGTGGCTCCTTCCTGCGTGCGTCATAGGTGTCTTACTTGTCGGCGGCTTCGTGAATCCACACCCCTTCCGGCGTGCTTTCCATGGGTGTCTTGCCTTAGTGAATTATATATATAGATATTTTAACGTTCCTCCCTTTCAAAGATCCCAGAGTACAGTGGGAAAAGAATCTCTCACTCAACATCTCAGAAAAGGAGTGGAAGGTAGCAATGCACAGTATTCAGTTGAGCTCTATATATGCAAAGCATTCAATTATTAAACTTAAAATTATATATCGAGTGCATCTGTCTCATTTAAAATTGTCCAAAATGTTACCAGGGCAAGATCCAACCTGTGAATGTTGCAATCAAGTTCCAGCCTCATTGGGACATACATTTTGCGTGTGCACCAAATTAACATCATTTTGGACCAAAATCTTTAAATGCCTTTCAGACACCAATGTCACAATCCCTCCTAATCCACTAACAGCTGTGTTTGGTGTACTCCCAGATGGGCTTAAATTGAAAAAGGACAAACAAACTGTGATCGCCTTTACTACACTATTGGCACGTAGACTCATCTTGCTCAACTGGAAAAATCACCTCTTTTAAGTCAGTGGGTAACTGATATTATATTTTATTTGAAATTGGAAAAAAACTAATTCTCACTCACAGGATATGAGAAAAACTTTTTTAAAATGTGGCAGGATCTAATCCATAACATTTTAGAATAAGCATTTAAATTGAGGAAGTGGATTCTCTCCCCTCTTTTATTGTGCTATTTTTGATTATTTATTTACATATTTTTACTATTATTAAAGTTTTACTCTGCTGGCCTAGCTCTCTTTCTCATGGTTGGGGGTTGATTTGTTTCAAATACAGTTTTGTTAAACTTGACTTGTTTGTATGGAATGTTATTTGATTTTAATAAAATTAATAAAATGTTTAAAAAAATCTTAACATCTTTAACTCTGCCACCTCCAGCTCTATCTCTTGTTTTTTTGGTTAGTGCCACCATCTCCAACTCTTATCACATAGCTGGTCTCACTACCATCCTGTAGACCTTCCCTTTCACTCTTGCTGATACCCGTCTGTCACAAATCACTCCTGACACACTTCTCCACCCACTCCACCCTGCCTGCACTCTCTTTTTCACCTCTCCTCAATACTACCTGTTACTCTGTACTGTTGATCCCAGGTATTTAAACTCCACCTACATTCACACACATGAATTCTGACTTATTCCTACTTACCTTCACTCCTCTCCTCTCTAGAGCATATCTCCACCTCTCCAGGGTCTCCTCAATCTACTCCTTATTCTTAGTACAGATCACAATGTAATCAGCAAAACATCATAGTCCACTGGGACTTCTGTCTAATCTTGTCTGTCATCCTGTCCATCACTATTGCAAATTAAGAAAGGGCTCAGAACCAAACCCAGATGTAATCAAACCTTCATATTGAATACATCAGTCACTCCTACCACAGACCTCACCACTGTCACACTCTTACATACTTCTCTGCCACTTTCGACTTCCTCATATAATACCACAACTGCTCTCGAGGCACCCTCTCATATGCTTTCTCCAGGTCCACACGCAGATGCAATGCAACTCCTTCTGGCCTTCTCTATACTTCTCCATCAATACCCTCAGAGCAAACATTGCATCTGTTGTGCTCTTTCCTGGCATGAAACCATACTGCTACTCACTAATCATCACCTCACTTCTTAACTTAGCTTCTACTACTCATTCCCATAACTTCATGCTGTGGCTCATCAATTTTATCCCCCTGTAGTTACTATAGCACTGCACATCCCCCTTATTCTTAAAACAGGTACCAGTACACTTCTCCACTCCTCAGGCATCCTTTAATTTTGTAAGATTGCATTAAACAATCTGGTTAAAAACTCCACTGTCATCTCTCCTAAACACCTCCATGTTTCCATAGGTATGTCATCTGGATCTACGGCCTTTCCGTTATTCATCATCTTCATAGCTGTCCTTACTTCCTCCTGGCTAATCTGTTGTACTTCCTGATTCACTATCTCTACATCATCCAACCTTCTCTCTTTCATTCTCTTCATTGATCAGTCTCTCAAATTACTCTTTCAATCTGCTCAACACACTCATCTCATTTGTGAGTACGTTTCCATCTTTATCCTTTATCACCCTAAGCAGCTGAACATCTTTCCCTGCTCAGTCCCTCTGTCTAGCTAGTCGGTACAGGTCCTTTTCTCCCTCCTTAGTGTCCAACCTCTCATACAGCTCATCATACACCTTTTCTTTAGCTTTTGCCAACTCTCTCTTCACCTTATGCCTTATCTCCTGTCTATTTTCTGCATTTCTCTGACTATCCAACTTCTTCTTAGCCAACGTCTTCCTCTGTATACTCTCCTGCACTTCCCCATTCCACCAAGAGGTTTCCTTTTCCTCCTTCCTCTGTTCAGATGTCATGCCAAGCACCCTTCTTACTGTCACCCTTACTACTTCTGCTGTAGTTTTCCATGTGTCTGGTAACTCTTCACTGCCACCCAGTGCCTGTCTTACCTCCTTCCTGGACTCAACCTTGCAGTCTTCTTTTTCAAACTTCCACCATTTGATCCTTGGCTCTGCTCCTCTTCTTGATGTTCTCCAACATCATCCACAGACCACCATCCGATGCTGCCTAACCATGCTTTCCCCTGACAACACTTTGGAGCCTACAGTCTCCTTTAGACTGACTCTGCATAGGATATACTGCAATTTACCTGTGTGCATCTTCCTCTACTCATGTACATCACCCTGTGTTCCTTCTTCTAAAAATATGTATTCACTACAGCCATGCCCATCCTTTACTGCAAAATCCACTACCACCTGATCTTCTTCATTCCTCTCTTTGACACTATACCTACCCATCACACCGTATCTCCTCTGTTCTCTTCACCAACATGTCCATTGAAATCTGCTCCAATCACCACTCTCTCTCCCTTGGGTACACTCTCCAACACCAACTCACTCTAGAAATTTTCTAATCTCATCCATCGCACACCGTTGTATGACTGTGTGGATTTGTAGCACCAAGAACAGTACATTATTCCTGAACTGAGTACTTCCTGCTGTTGTTGGTATTTTAGACAAACAAGCTTCTGACACCAAGGACTTTCAAAAGCTTGTTTTCACTTTGAACAATCATATTCCCGCTGACATTTGTCTTTATTTCCAGCCGGTAAACGTGAAGTATGTTTATCTGTTGAATTGTTCATGCCTTGATTAAAATGGATAGCAAATCTATCCATGATAATCACTTTGCAGTGTCCTGCGCATTTTGGCGAAATGCAAGCAAACAAGGATTTGAGGCCTCAGTCGTTATGAAGCCTGTCAATACAGATATTTTTTAAAGATGCAAATAACATAAAAAAATCAACACAGATGAAGTTTATTTTCCAGCAGGCAGGTTCGCAGCAAATTGGATTCCATTGGTCCTCCTCGGAATTTACTGGTGGCCGCCGTAAGAGCAGCATATAGTTCGATCCATGATAAACTGCAATGTGACATGATGGTGCTGCACATAAGGGAAATAATGAAATAAAATTACTTTATTTGAACTCATGACTGTGGTGTGGTCTATTTGTGCCTTGGTGTTTGGAGCTGAGCTGCACACCCTAGAGACCACAACATACATCATGGTGGACTGTGTGAAAACGTTTCATCCCCAAAGGATATTGTTTTCAAAGGAATAAAACATACCCAGAGAATCCTGTCAAAAGACAAAAAATTTGCTGCTTTTCATCTGCAGAGAGGAATTAGCCACTCTCTGCCATTTTTCCTTTGGCTTATTAGTAACGCTGCTATTAAACTGGGATCTCAATGGGCACACCAGCACTTAATTTTGTCCTGTTTCCTGTCATTGTAAAATGTATATATAAGTTTTTTTTTAATTTCAGCTTTAGTTTTTAGATTTAAATTAAACTGAAAAGGCCATTTTTAATGTGTGACTTCGTTGCATTCTTTGTTTTCAATTGGGTATCATCATTTGTGAACCTGTAGTATTCTGTTCCCATAGCAACATACCCAAAATTCCTCAGGATAGTATGCAACAGAAGAAAGGTTGACCTGGGCATTTCGTGGGAATCCAGTTTTGCGGAAATAACCCTAATACATTCATGATGTGCTAAAAGATGTTATGCTGTTGACATCCCAGTTCAGTCATTTTTGCTCCTTTCTGTGATTTTGATTAGTGTTTTGATTAGCTTGATTTTTGGTTCTGACCTTGACATATTTGTTTTGACTATGAGTGTTTCCTGGTCATTATCACTCCTTTTGTTGTGTTCTGTTGGTCAGTATACTAACCACAGGCAGAATTGCTGCAGCAGGAGAAACAGCACAGAAAACCGTCAGTGCCTGTTATAATGCTATCGCCTCAGTGCAGGACAAGGCAATGTGGCAAAGGATGCAAGATACTTCAGGAGCACTAGCATGAGCAGCGGTGTTGATGCCTTGAACAGCTTTAAACAGGCATTAAATATACATGTACATAAAACGTTTTGGACTTACTGTCAGGTTTCTCCTTAAAAGGAGTGTTTCACCCCAAAAGAATATTTTGCTTAAATGTTTTTTACCCAATATGCTTTATAGTGATGGCAGAGAAAAATTTGTAATCTCATGTTTTCATGTAAAAAGGAGAGTTTATGATTCATTGATTGCAGTAGGGGGGCAATGCAGTACAGCAGCAAACAATATCAAAACATCCATGAAAAAAATTTTACATTACTCAAGTTGCATAACCGAAATGCAAAGTCACCCAGTCGATTACACACAACGTCCAACACATGTTTTTTCACTAAAATATTTTTGAATAAACCACTTCCAGAAAACACTCTCATGAACAAGGAAGAAATGTTTGTGTGCACATGCAAATGAGCGTTTGACCTGAGGACCTGCCTGCCCCTCATTTTCATTGGTCAGGACTAATTCTTATTCATTAGCAGCCCTGAAGCTTCACATATGTGTTCCTTCCTTGCACTACCTTGATACCGCATATGGCTCGTGACACCTGTAAATAAAACAAACAATAAGATGGTGCTGATATCGCATGATCAACAAAATGAGCAACTGTTTCAAATATTACAGAAACAAATAATAACAACAAATGTGAAAAAATGTGTTCAGGGGATTCTACAACTCAGATTGCTACACTAGAATCAGTCAGCCTGATTTAGCTGCAGAGGATAAAGTTACATACCTGGAGAACTCCTCTGCAAGGGAAAAATCTAACAACTGTCAGGATGCTGCAAGGGGAGGAAAATACAATTTATATTTATATCACAAACAACTCATTTTCAAAATTTTCTAAAGTTTTCAGAAGAGAATGTTCTCCACTGCGGTAGGAAGAACATTCTCCTTTATGAAGACAGCCAGGTCTGCATTCTTCTTGATTATTTCATTGCAACCGCGGAAAAAGTTTTCCTGTAATTATTAAGAAATGACCTATGTAAATCAGGAATATTCAGTGGTCTTGATGTATCCAGCTAGAATAAAATCTTATTGCTGAAAGTCAAACATTCTCTTGGCAACGTAAATGACATTTGTTTTGTGGCAGAGACAGAAGTTAAGACCTATGATTCTTGTTTTTTTTCTTTTCTTATTTTTTAAATTAATTGCTTTCCTTTCCTAGAATTATTATTATTAACACAGGATTTTCAGGTTACCCTTTTTTAGTTTGTGCTTCAGAATTAATTAGCATTGTTTGTGATTATCCAGGATATTATAATTATGTGACCCAAATATTAATACTTTTAGTACTACTTTATATTATTTACATGATTGTTATTTTATTATTGTTTAATATATTATGTTGTCATATTAGCAAATTGCCACAATTTGGCTACCTATGGCATTTATAGTTTTAGTGAACTATTTTACACATCCTTGCATTCTAACTGTACAAAGTCTCTGTTTATTTAGGCAACAGTAACTCTACTGTTGGCAGTTTCTAGTTAGCATGATTTTTTGAGTATTATTAGATACTGCCATGTTAGAAGATTTGATCTGTTTTTGATGTCAGTCTTATTTTGGGAAGCCGGATTTCCTTTTTTATCTGTAACACATCACTTTTTGAAAGGTTCAAGAAGTGAAAGTTTCAAACATCTAAATCTATACAGAACAATATATAATTTTCTGTGGAAAAGTTGAAGCCTACGAATAAGAATGATGATAAAAGCATGTTATCAAGAAACGTTAATTACGGGAACAAAATACCTAATGTTTATGCATTGAAATGAGATGATAATTGAAAATGTTTTTCTTTAATTCCTTTCATATGGAATAATAAGCCTACAATGCACAGTATTTAGGTTTTAATTGTGTAGGATATAAAAACATTCTTTTTTCCCTTTGGTACATAATTCTAAGCCAAAAAACTGACTACTTCTTTATTGTTGCCCCCTGCCAAAGCCCAGTTAAAATGCCATTGTTATTTCTGACTGTACTCCAGTTATCTTATATCAGTTTAAAGAATATTTGGCAACTTAATCCACTAGGATTTGCAGTTGAAAATGTTATTAAATTTCTTTTTAATAAAATAAAATTTTATTAAATATAAGCCCAATGCTGAACTGTATAAAAACGATTTATGAACTAATTAACTACAGGAGGAATATGGCCAATTATAAATTATGCCTTGCTATAAATACTGAGAAAAATGTAATAAGATACCACACCAGACTTAAAAAATTCTGGAATGCTATTTCAGAAATCGATAGATAGATAGATAGATATGAAAGGCACAACATACCAGATACATAGAACTTTATTTGTCCCTTGGTGGAAATGTGACTTTTTACAGAAGCTTTTTGCATAAATACCATAAATAATAAATAGGTAGATACGTAAATAAATAAATATACTCATACACTTTGGTTTAAACACACACCAGAAAAAATTAAAAAGAATTAAAAGTTTTGACATGGCAGTCCCAGTCCCAGTGGTTTTTCTGATGTTAAGATGCAGAAAATTCTCTTTGCACCAAGAAACAATGTTCTCCACCTAACTCCTATACTCCATCTAATCTCCTTTATCAATAAGTGCACGAATTTCTGCAAGTGGTGTTATATTTATTGTCTGAGGGGTACAGAGTGAAGAAAAAAATGAGACAGCACTTTTCTTGTGTTGCTTTAGTGTTGCTCACACCATCCTTGAGTCTCACAAACTGCACTATGCCCAACAGATAGTCTATCATCCAGGACACCATAGGCTCATTCACCTGCATATCTATGAGTTTACTGCATAACAGGGAATGTCTGGATGATATTAAAGGTGCTGGAGAAATAAAAAATATAATCCTTACAGTGCTGCTAGCTTTGTCCAGGTGAGAATAAGCCTTGTGGAGCAAATGGATAATTGCATCCTCCACGCCAGTCTTTGTCCAATAGACAAACTGCAATAGGTCCAGGTCTACCAAAAGAAGACTCATATAGTCCAGCACCAGTCTCTCAAAAGTCTTCATGATGAGAGATGTAACTGCCACTGGTCTGTAATCATTAGTTGAAGAGGCGCCTGCCTTCTTTGGAACAGGAACAATGCAGGATGTTTTCCACAGCAGTGGCACTTTGTGAAGCCTTAAGGAGAGACTGAATAGATGACAGAAGACACCACAAAGTTGATCAGTCCTGTAGCTTTTCCTATGTGTGTAGCCTCCTCAGTTGTCTCCTTACTTGGTCTTCAGTTATGGACAGCACACAGTGATTGTCAGAGGTGGACTTGTTACTGGCCATTCCAGTTGATGTAGGAGTTGTTGATGTAATATGGATGGTGTGGAGAGACCATCTTGGTGTGCAATGACCTTCTTGGTCATTGCAAGAAGGTGGAAGTTTGGGGGGAAACCTATTAAAAAATTAGTTCAGGGCATCAGCTTTGTCCGTTTCTCTTTCTAGGAACCTGAGCCCTGGATTACTTGAGACCAGTAAGTGTGCCCTGTCAATTCCAGATATCCTTTATGTTATTCTGAGTGAGTCTGTTTTTCAATTTTAGTTAATAATAGTCAGTGATGCAGCTACAGAGTCCCTCAATATTGTCCCCATGTGATTTGCACATTTCCCATTCTGCTCAGTCTTGTACTGAGGTTACTGAACATACAGTAAGCAGTAATACATAATGTCTAGAAATATATAAGAACATAAGAAGTCTGACAAATGAGAAAGTCGATTCAGTCATTCAAGCTAATTAGTTAGCCAATAACTAGGTTTTTCCACAATCTCCTCCAAATATTTATAAAGGTTGTCGAGATTTCTGCTTCAGATTCTAATTTGGTGGTTTGTTCCAGATTCCCACATCCCTTTTCTACGAAAAAGTGTTTCATGACTTAATTTCCAAATCTGTTCTCATGTACGTCATTCATGATTTAAGTGAATTTTACTGAATTTTACTTCAAATTTATCAATGCCTTCAAGAATTTTGAAGACGCTGTTTAGGTCCCTATGCAGTCTTCCCTATTCAAGACTAAAACGTTAAATTCCCTGGGCCTATCAGAATAGGACAAGCTCTTTATATCTGGGATGCACCTGGCTGCTGTCTCCTGCACAGCTTAAAGTGCTGCTATTGCTATTTTGTATTTTGATGACCAGAATTGCACACAACACTCCAGATACAGTCTTACTAATGTATTATACAGTCTGAGCATTTTGTCCTAATATTCAGTTTAATTTTTACAATATAACCTAAAATTGTGTTACTTTTTCAGTTACTTCCACACATTTTTTCAATGATGAGAAATACCACATAAATGTAAACTCCTAAATCCTTTTCAGTGCTTGTTTCCTGCAAGACAGTGTTTCCTGTGTTGAATTTGTAATCAACTTTCCATTTGCCTAGCACTCTGCATGTTTCTAGATTAATTTCATTTTACAGGCCAGGAGCCTCATGAATAATGCCTGAGTGTGCGTAGAACTCACACTAAAACAAAAAAATGCAGATGCATAAATCTGTGCGTACGCCAACTTCCATGTTCTTCTGCTACATAAATCCCGGTCAGCATGAAAAGTAACGCACATGCACGTGCCTGCTGTCCTGCCTCATCTCTTCCCAAAATTACACCTCTTTGAATATGCAAATCAATATAAATAGCCCTTAAGCTCACCATTCTGTGAAAAGACAATGGCAAAAGCACTGGAGAAAATAGTATTCGCTGAAATTCTTCTTTGTGCAGGCAAGGAAAAACATACTATTTGTTGGTTTAAACAGTAATATAAACAACAAAAGGAAGTTGATCGAGTGACATAGAGTGTCGGAGAAACTTGAAAGCTCAAGTTCACAAAATCGCACAGTGCCCGAAATAAAAAAGAACTGGTCAGATATCAAAGTCACCGTGAAAATGCGAGTCGTAGCCCACCGTCTGAGTGTCATATGGAAGCTTATTAGGGTACAGCGAAAAGAAAAAAAATAGCCACACAGTGGGAAAAAAAGCTTGAAATGTTAACTTTAATCTCGAAATTTCCACTTTAATCACGTAGTTTTGTCATTAAAGTAGAACATCATAAACTTCATCTTAAAATTGTTGAAATTTACTAGTTTCTCACATATTATCGTAACTAAAGTAGCTAGTTAAATGCTTTGTATTGTGTGTGAATCACTATGTGGGTGCCACTAGTCTGCAAAACCGAGCACAGAACTTGCGTACACCAGGGTATGAGCTACTGTGGAAATGTGCGTGGCTTTACGCCAAGTTTAGGTTTTTTGTGCATACGCACCGTTTATACATGAGGCCCCAGGTCTTTTTGAACTGTGCTTCCTGCCTCCTCAGTACTTGGTGTCCCTCCAGCTTCACTGTCTGCAAATTTGACTGTTTAAAAATTATACCAGAATCTTTTTCATTAAAATAAATTAGAGCAAGTAGTGATCCAAGAACAGACCCTTTTGGAATTCAACCCATCTTCTGTGTACTCTTTATCTTCTGCTGATTTAACATTCAGTTTGGCAAGTCACTCCTAATGCAAAGTTTGTTTAGTTACAGAATTAAACTTTAGTGTGAAACTGTATCAAAGAGTTTTTAAAAGTCGATGAAAATTAAGTCATATGGTACTATACCAGTGGCCTGTTCAAAAAATTCCTGTTTGACAGGATCTTACTTTCGTAGACTCACGCTCATGTGAAGTTTGGAAATTTTTTTACCAAGTTCATTTTAATTATGTATGTGATGTTTCTGGTGTTAATCATTTGACCATAACACTTGTGATGGCATAGGTTATTGTGTATAAATAAATATGGCCGCATTTGTATTTTCAGGTTATTCCTCTGTGGATATAAAACTCTTTTCATAGAGCTGGTTATCTTTGAAATCAAAGTAGGCCCTTATGACTTTGTTTTGCCCTGTGGTTTCTGGTTCCCTGATTTTGTTTTTCTTCCAGGTATTTTTGGCCCCTGCTTTCCCCCTAACTACCTCTGGCACTTTTCTTGCTCACAGTAATCCTTGACACCCAGCAGGTTATTATTTGGTGCATTATTTGAATACAAGAATTAGTCTAAATTTTTCCTAGTACAGTTTACATAATTTTGCATCGTATAGAGTTAGGTTTGATAACCTGTAATTGCTATGATCTTTTTGTTTCCTTTCTCACAGCCAGATGAGATGTAATCTATACTAATAAAAGGCAAAGCCCTCACTGACTGACTCACTCACTCACTCACTCACTCACTGATTCATAACTAATTCTCCAACTTCCCGTGCAAGGCTGAAATTTGGCAGGCTCATTCCTTACAGCTTACTTACAAAAGTTAGGCAGGTTTCATTTTGAAATTCTACGCGTAACGGTCATAACTGGAACCTGCTTTCATCCATATATACGGCCATAGCCAGCAGCTCAGTCGCCATGGGAGCCGGAGTTGCGTCCTGCATCATCACACCTTCCACGTAATTGAGTGCCTGCCCATATAAGGTAAATATTCGTGGGTGAAGAACTGTGTTTAGCATATTCATAAGTGCAGCTACTGCGGAAACCCTCTGACGCTGAACAAGCTTTTGTACACATATCAATAGGAAAGCAAGGTGTAAAGCTTAAGTTTAAATTATGTTCATAGACACGCTGCCACTAAATATTCGCAGGCAAATCCACAACTTAATACAACTTAATGCCTATTAAACATCTTAGATTCACCAGTACCGATTTGGGTAGTGATCACTTCGATGAATGAAACCTGTTCAAAAAACGCATTACACAATTGAGAAGGCAGCAAAAGAATATGAAGCGAGTGACGCATACAAGCATATTCATAAGTGCAGCTACTGCAGAAACAAAGCACAGTGTAAATCTTAAAGTTAAATTAAGTTCATAGACAGGCTGCCGCTGGCGTTTGTCATCCCTACGACGAATACGATACAAGTTTAATGAGAAGGCACAGGGTATAAAGCCTCGATGCTAAAGACCTGGTGAAGTCATGGAGAACATGGAAGGACGAGTTCAGATTATCCACAGAACTTGCAATGCCAGAGGCAGAGGAAACACTAAGGTTAGATTATTCCGTTATCTTATTGGAGACAGCGGCAGAGAATTGTGTCAGGCGCTGACCGGTGATGTAAGATCTGATGAGTTAACCATGAGCTTGATGGTACATAAATTTGATGAACATTACAACCTGAAAATAAACGAAACTGTAGAGAGGTTCAGATTTTTTTCAAGAAATCAGGCAAGGGGAGAAAATGTAGACAACTACGTCACAGATCTGAGAGTGTTAGCAGGCACATGCAATTTCGGGGAGATTAAAAGTTCCCTTATACGTGACCAAATTGTGTGCGGAACCAGTGATGCAAGTTTGCAACAAAGATTACTGAGAGAAGATAAACTGACTTTAGAGAGGTGCATACAAATATGCAGAGCCACAGAACTGTCGAAGGAGAACAACAGAACAGTCACACGGGCTTCCCTATTCTATACTTCTCCCAGTGCGTCTCTCTAAACCCTCCATGCGGGAACATTATCATAAGGCTTAACAACCTTATTTTTACACCTTCTACGTGCACCCAACCGTCCTTTTTACGGAGTCTTTCTTGCTTTACCGCTGGCTGCTTCTTTCCATTCACCTTCCGAGCTCTTTATTTAAACAGTTTTCCTTCTCACTTTTCCGCTCCTTCGCTGTCTTCTCCCATTTCGTTCAAAATACTCGCCTCCTTGCCTATTTACAGTCAGTTCCCCTTACGTCACACCATGGTACGTTTAGCACAAGTTAATACCGGTAATGCCTGTTAAACATCTTACATTCACGAGTAGCGATTTGGGTAGTGAACACTTTGATGGATGAAACCTGTTATCTTTACAACAGTTGACAAACACGGAATGTGACTTCAAAACAACACATCCTCCAAATATGAACCTGATTGAAAGAAATAATGATAATCAAGTTCTTGATGACAGCAACACTCATAACAGTGACAAAACAATTACATTGACAATCAGGTTATGTTATTTTTAAAATGTTTCCTTTTCTTTTTCTAACTTCTTAACTTAACTTCTTTAACACACTACTTCTCCGCTGTGAAGCGCGGGTATTTTGCTAGTGGTTAATAAATGGTTTATCAAGATCAGCCAGATGACTGGTACCTCTTTACATTGTAGTTATTATTTAAACTTCTACCCTCCAAATGCTGAGTACCACCTTAATACAGTCAAAGAAAAAGACCAAAGGAAAGACCAAAATCACCCAAAAACCCTTACCCAAAACAATTGCTTAAACCATGTATTTAAATCCATCTATTGCTTTTGTTATCATACATTTAAGGCAATAAAACTAGTTCTTAAAAAAGTACATAAATCAAAAACCTAAATCTAAAAAACCGAAGCAAAGATGAAAATCCAAACAATATGAAACCAAAAGGATCAAAAGAAATCAAGATGTCCACATTGAAAAAGACCAAAGAGGAGTCAAGGAAAACATTTACCAACAATAATTCCACAGCAAAAAGTCAGTGGAAATGGGCTGTCGGGAAACTTCAGCCCAAAAGATCACAGAACCTGAGTGCGTTAAATTAATTAGGAACGTCAACCCTACAAACCAAAAACACCAAGGGTAAGGGAGTGGTAAGAAATGAAAAACCAAAAATAAAATGTATAGAAAATAAAAGCACTGAAGCAAGGGAAATCAAGAAACAAAGAAAAATATAAACAGACAAAATGCATAGTAAGTAAGGGTGGGAAGAGCTGCTATAAAACACATGGACATATTCAAGGAGAAGCAGAATAGTGCAGGAGCAAACTGTGTGGCAATTGTCTCCGTATGAAAGGACAACTGTATGTTTTAAGTAATCTTGTTAACATGCACAGTTAAAGTATGTGGTAACCCTAAACATGATCCTATTTTACATTTCACAAGCGTTAACTAAAATAAACTCAAAAAGGATTGTCTTTTTAAAGAAACAAAACATCTGCTTTTTATTCAGTTTGCCTGAAGAGCTCATTTCATTAAGAATTTTATGCAGGATCTTCATTGAAAATGCGTTCCAGTAATTGTTTGTAATTTGTTTTCAAAACAGTATTACAAATTCTATATTTCATGTCAGAGGATCAGGCAGTCAAAGGTTGGTTTTAGAAAACAGGCTGGGAAACTGAGTGGGCTTGAACCAAGTACTGCAGTCAGCTTCTTGCTTCAACTTCAAGAAATCGTGAACCAAGTAACCTGCGCAAAAAACGTTTAACTGCTGAGGCATTGAGTTTTTTTTTTTCCTCTTTCTGTCTCTCATGTTTGCCGAGTTAGCTTTTTTTTACTTTTAACTGAGTAAGGGGTACTCTTCTGATTTTGTTTGGAGTTTTTCCCTTTAAAAGAAAGGTTTGTCCTGATTTTGTGGATTTTTGGATCTTTGAGTATCACTGTGGGGTTTTAAAATTTTTGTAAGATTGAAAGATTTGTTTTGAGTTTGTGATAATTAACAGTTGTATAACAGAAGTAGTTAATTAAGATTTCAAGCCCTTTGGCTAAATCCTGTGTCACTGTTTAAGTGCAGTTTGCATTGTTTTAAACTTTCTGCTTATTATTTCTTTGATTTGTTTTAAGCACAAGGCTTTAAGGATTAGGTTTCTTTTTGTTTGCATTATCTTGGATTTTAAATCATATAATAAGCTGTTGTAAGCAGTTAAATAATTAAATTCAATTATTTTATTATTGAAATCAAGAATATTGCATGGTTTAATGGTTTTTGCCTTTAGTCCCACCTCCCAGTTATAAAAATATATGACCATTCTTATACTCCAGCTGTTGCGATTTACGTGACACATAATGGCAAAAGGGGGGTGCCAGCCTCAAAAAGTCCTAAACCAGACCAGACCAGACTTCACCAGACAGAAAAGCAGGCTTAACCTCAGGCAGTCTGACCCCAAACTCAACAGATAGGCTTCAAGACCTGAACCGACCCAAATGGGATTCAGACTTTTAATGTCCCAAATCTACAAAGATATCCTTCAAGGGAGAGGAAATGGTAAAACCTCCAACTTAACAGAGAAGGCCAATGAAGGATCTTTATAAATTAAATGAAAAAAATGGAAAAAGGCAAAATAAGGGCAAAAAATGATTTGTTTAAAAAGTCCAAATATGAAATCCAGAGACTCAATACAAAGCCTTAAGAAAGAAATAACAAAAGCCAGAAAATCCTAAGCAATTGCAGTAAATTTCTCCAACAGCAACATATCTCTAAGAGAACTCAACTCAACTCCCCCTGAATATAAAGGTGGAGGGCGGACCCTCAGTGGTGACATCACGGCGGTACCACTTCCTGAAATTTTATTTTAAAGGGTACAGGGTATATAATTAAACATATTAATAACACAACACAAAAATGTAATAATATTCAACACATAATGACAAAAACATGAATAAGAACAAAATATCTAAAACTGTATATAACAATACATGAAAATAACAAATAATAAATATTCAGGAATAAAACCCTGGTTAAACTGTAACGGCAAAATGTTAAGTTATATGCATTTGTGCCGCCTTTTTGTTTTGTTGCTTTGTTCCACTTTAGTACAAACTGCTGTACTTTGAACAGTACAGTGTCAAGTTAGTGTTGGTGGCATTATCCAAGTACTTAATTTATTTTTATGGGTATATTTAATTATTATACTCTGCTGAGATTGAGGTTTAACTCAGGTGACATTCCACTTTATCAGATATCTGTTTTTATAAGGCATCTCTTAACACCTATTTAACTTTTAACAGTATAAACACTCTATAGTGAAACAACATATATTGTATACTTAAAGCCATTCTCTTTATACAGAGATTTTGTCTCATACATTTTATGTTGAAACACAAAATTAATCTAGATACATTTAACAGAGTACCTTTACTAATCTGATTGTAAGAAATTTGCAATGTACTTAAAATGACTTCATTTGCCAGGTATTGGTAATTAAGGAACAGCTGCAGTGTAAAGGATTTTGAGAATGTGTGCATACTGTGCTGTAAGTTTTTTCTGTGCAACATTTAGTATTATTGCAGTTCTGCAAGCTTACAGGATGGGGCTTAATATCCAAAATCTAGCTCCAGGTTTAAAATGAATCTCAGCCCCAAACTCTAAAAGAATGCCTAAATGTCAAGGAGATGCAGCATGATCCTTTTAATTCAGACCTGTGAATGCCTTTAGTATTGCAGCAGTGGTCATATGAAGCACATCCAAGTAATATGGAAACCAGGACATTCTACCTTGACAACACCCTCTTGAGGCACCCAAGGACCTGAGAGGGCTGATTTTCTAAACTCCAATTCCCATGCAGCCTTGCAGAAATCCTAAATGGAACCAACGTGGAGAGACACTGCCACCTATCATGTGAGGGAATGAGCTGCCTTCGGCATCCATGTTTGTCCAGTCCATCCATTAGTATTTTACCCTGACTGGGATAATGATTGCCAACCATCCCGGTCAGGTTGCAGCTCCTTCCATGCTGTCCTTCCATTATGGCCTCCAAGCTGGGTAATGGTTCACTCTCCATCCCAGTTGGGATGCCAGCTCATTTGCCTTGGCATCTACAATATGTTAAAACAACAGAATTTAAAAAGCAAGTTAGAATATATAGCATAAAACTTTTTATTATTATAAAAGGTGAACTGATGAGTAAAAACTGTCAGATTTGAATAAATTAATGATAATGTTGAGTAAAAAATGTTTTTAGTTTAGACTTAAATGAAAATATATTTGCACATACATGGAGATGATGTAGGATATTGCTCCAGAGTGTGGGAACAGCTACACTGGGCTCTCACAGTAGACAGATGTGTAACAGAAATAGAAAGTAGACTTGTGCCAGAAGATCTGAGTACACATACAGGCTTTTAGGGGCAGAGAAGTTCAGAAATGTAATAGGGAGCCAGGCCATTTAGAGCTTTAAATGCAAGGACAAGTAGTTTATATTCAGTACAAGCTGCGATAGGAATCCATTGTAACTGAAATAGAACACGTATGATAAGTGCAGTTTTCCTAGTGTGAATAAGCAGTCAGGCAGTAGAATTTTGTGTATATTGCAATTTATTATAGGTTTTGTCAGGCAGATGGACCTGAAAACAGTGAATTCCTGTAATTTAACTGAGAAGTGAGAAAAGTATAAAAAGAATTTCAACATCATGAAAGCATTTGGGAGAATAAATACACCTAGTGTTACGTAGTGTCAAAATACTACTTTAGTCAACAAAGAAATGTGTGATTGTAAAGAAAGTGTAGGATCAAAAGTGACACCAAATTTATGAACTGCACTAATAAGTAGCACTGTGATTTCACCTAAATTAAGGGAGAAGGCATTAACCCCTGAAAGAGAAGCTTTAGATTCACCAACCATACATTTAGTCATTTCAGGTGAAAGGCTTTTAATGTCTAAAACCTCAACATTTTAAGGGAGGAACTGGAAAATTTCGGGTACAAAACGGAAAAACAATTATATTTTTTATTTAAAGATTTATTTTGCAAGAGGGCAAAAAATAGTCAAAAATACAGAAAGTTGCCCGTAAATGAAGCAACTCAAAGACAACAAATCCAAAGTCCACAATCCAAAAACAAATCCTTAAACAAAAACAGAGAGTCCAAAACCAGAATATCAAAACAGGTACTTCCACACTAAGTCCACAATAATCAAAAAAAGTTTTACCACAAAGACAAAATACCAAATTTAGGGGACCTCTCTCCTTAGGCTCAACATGACCAAAAACAAGGCACAAAACTAACGAACCAAGAAAAACATGTTGACATAAAATAAAATGGAATATATTTTCATAAACAAAACAATATTTAACAATACATTAAGCACACAGAAAATATATTTAATAACAACATTTACAAATCAAACAAAAATTAAAAAGGCACTTGAGTCTTAAGAAATGAAACATTGACTGTGGCATAACAATTTTAAAGCTGTTAAGAATGACTCAGTAGCTTTTTCCTGTTTTGTGTAACTCCTTGATGGCACATTTATGATGTACTTTGCTGTGTGTTTCTGGTGGAAGTTTTGTTCTTGCTTGTGTCTTCTGCTTTTCTTTTGATTTGTGGCTACACTTTATCAGTGATTTAAAGGAATACTGCTTCCAAAAATTATATTTTCTTTTATATGTTACTTAACCCCATGTAGAGAACTACTAAAATCACATGGCACTGACTTTTTGATCTGAAGACAGGACTCTTCACTAATGAATGAAACAGAGAGATGGATTTTCACTTCAAGAATGCAATACCATGCGACTTTTGCTTGCTATTTATGTCCTAATTTGTCTATAAGTATCTATTAAACAATATTTTAGCAAAAAATTTAACATTTTGCACGTTTTGAGCACACAACTAGGTAATTGACATGAGGATTATGCAACATTTGATGTTTCACAGCATTAGTCACCTTGGGCTTTTATTATACCTTATACAGTTTTATTGCCATTATGCATGAAAACATGAGAATAAAAATGGGGTAACATTTAAAAAATAATTTTGGGTGGAGTATTCCGTCAAGTACACCCTTCTTAGTATTTTTAAATGTATTGATTTATTTTTTTATTAATTGTATCCTATAATACTTATAGTTTAATGTATTTTACTTGTTGGTTAAGCATATATGTAGCATTTTGTGAAAACATAAATAGATAACTTCTGGATTTCCAAAAAAACTTAATAAAAATTGCTTTTTTTCTTAACAATTAAAACATTTTTTAGATTTATGTTTGTCAATGGAATGTTTCAATGTACACTTAATAAAGCTGTAAAGCTTTAGATTGTCAGTATCTATCCGTTCTCCATTGCATTAGGTTACCACAAAAAAGGGTTCATTTTTGTAAGTTTTACCACGTTTGTGATGAAACTTTTCAGTTGTTATTACCTATTAGAAAATCACAGCTGTTTGAAAGCCAAGGGTTGGGGTATTCCATGAAGCATGTTTATCAGATCAAGACTTGGCTACATAAATATATCGGTTCCACAAACTCAAAGCATTTCTTGTTACATTAAGATCAGCTTAGGCAACCCATGATTATGTACTCTCTTGTGAAATACAATTGTGAAATGCGAATTTCCCCTTGGGATTAATAAAGTATCTATCTATCTATCTATCTATCAATACAATAAAATACAATTAATTTTTGTATAGCCCAAAATCACACAAGAAGTGCCGCAATGGGCTTTAACAGGTCCTGCCTCTTGACAGCCCACCAGCCTTGACTCTCTAAGAAGACAAGGAAAAACTCCCAAAAAAAAAACCCTTGTAAGGAAAAAATGGAAGAAACCTTGGGGAAGATAGTTCAAAGAAAGACCCCTTTCCAGGTAGGTTGGGCATGCAGTGAGTGTCAAAAAGAAGGGGGTCAATACAATACAATACACAAAACAAAACAAATCCTCAATACAGTATAAAAATAAAGATATTACAAGTATGGAACAGAATTTAACAGTAGATGATATCTCATAATATGATTTGGATTTGTTTAGAGTCCTGGAGACCTCAGCCATCAAGCTGCCTCCCCCATTTGGCCATTCCACAGCTGAAACAGAGCTGGGCCAGCCAATCCGATGAAAGGACCCCTCTTTCTCACGATTCCTGCGATCCTCCATCAAGGATGACTTTACCTTAGGCAGGCAAAACAACTTGGCAGGTGGGCCATGGCACCAAGTACCACATTTGAGTACTGAGAAAAGAAACAGAATAGGTAAGGGTTAGTAACAAATTATAACAATCATGTTATTTATGTTTTTGTGCTAATGACTAACAACAGAGATGCAGTGTGTACAGTTAATCAGCAGCTCTAGTCAGGATATGCTAAACTGAAGTAGTGAGTCTTCAGCCGGGATTTAAAAGCTGAGACCGATGGGGAATCTCTTATAGTAGCAGGCAGACCATTCCACAGTTTAGGGGCCCTGTAACTAAAAGCTCGACCTCCCACTGTTGTTCTATTAATCCTTGGAATCATAAGCAGACCAGCATCTTGAGATCTTAATGTGCGCTCTGGTTTGTAAGTCATGATAAATTCAGACTAGTAAGCCAGACCTTGGCTTTATATGTTAAAAGGAGGATTTTGAAATCTGCCATAAGCCAGTGTAAGGATTTAAGAAGTGGAGTTATGTATTCATATTTTCTTGTTCTTGTAATAATTCTTGCAGCACCATTTTGGATTAACTGGAGGCTGTATAAAGAACAGCTTGAACATCCAGTGAACACCTCATTGCAGTAGTCAATCCTACTAGAAATAAATGTATGAATTAATTTCTCAGAATCCTGTTTATTTAGAAAGCGCCTTAATTTCCCAACATTTTAAGATGGAAGAAACATGATTTGGACAACTTTGTAATATGCGCTTTAAATGACATGCTAGAGTCAAAGATAACTCCTAGGTTGCAGGCTGATTCAGTAAAATTAATGGTGATTCCAACTGAGTTAAATGATGACAAAATATTGTTGTGATCAGCGTCATTCCCTTCAACAATTAACATCTCTGTTTTATCTTTTAAAGACAAGTAGTTCTCATCCATCCACTCCTTTAATTCACTAACACAACTAATTAAAGACAACATCGGAGAAACTTCATTTCATATAAATGAAAGATATAACTGGGTGTCATCTGCATACGAGTGAAAATTAACATTATGTTTCCTAATGATAGATCCCAGTGGAAGCATGTAAAATGAAAACAGTAAAGGGCCCAGTACTGAGCCCTGTGGGACACCATATCTCACTTCTGTGTATAACGATAGAGTGCTGTCAGCACATTTCTGTACGCATTGGAATTGATTTGATAAATAAGAACTAAACCAAGTGAGTAGAGTGCCTGTAAGGCCAACATCATTTTCTTGACTATGTAGTAAAATAGAATGGTCAATGGTGTCAAATGTTGCACTTAAGTCTAATAATATAATTACAGTGGAGTTTCCTTCATCAGAGGATATCAGAATGCCGTTTACAACCTGCGTTAGTGCTGTTTCTGTACTATGACCAGTGCGGAAACCAGACTGGAATTTCTCAAATAAATTGTAATGCATAAGGTGTGACTGAAGCTGATTGGTGACTACTTTTTCTAGTATTTTAGAGAGAACGGGTAAATTTGAAATAGGCCTATAATTATTTAGTATGTGTGGGTCTAGGTCTGACTTTTTAAGAAATGGTTTAATTACTGACACTTATAGTGCATCAGGTACTGTGCCATGCAATAATGAACTATTGATAATGTTTAGAACAGGCACTGCAAGAACATCCACCGCACTTTTTACTAGTTTTGTTGGCAATGGATCTAGGGATCAAGTATTGGGTTTCATTTTAGAAATTAAAGTTAAGACTTCCTGCTCAGTTACAAGATTAAAATTACTAAAGTGCTGAATGCAATGTGAGGCAGGGTCTGCTAAGCTAGTATGCAGTTTGTACTGTGACGCTGAGATCTGGGATCTTATATTTTTAATTTTTTCATTGAAGAAGTTCATAAAGTTTCTACTGCTAATATCTGTTGGTAATTTGCACTGTAGATCTGAATTCCCATTTGTTAATTTAGGAACTGTTCTAAACAGTACCCGAGGATTTTTATTTTTGCTATCTATTATTGCAGAATAGTATTCTGAGCGAGTTTAAAGAGAGCTTTTTTATATTTTTTAACACTCTCTGTCCATGCAATTTGAAAGACATGTAGCTTTGTTGTTCTCCATCTGCGCTCCAGTTTTCGACACTCTAATTTAAAAGCTCGAGTGTTTTCATTAAACCAGGGAGAGTTTCTATGTGCTTTGATCACTTTTGTTTTAAGGGGAGCCACTGCGTCCACAGCATCTCTCAAGGTCACATTATAATGTGATGTTAGCTGATCTAAATTGTTTTCCACGTTTACATTTGATGTTAACTGATCTAAATGGTTTTCCACAATTACACTCGACGTACTCAAAGTATCTATAAATTTTGAAGCAGAATTACAATCTAGATGTCGCACTTTCTTTGTTTTAATCTGTGAGTGCATTGGCAAGGGCAGAACTAAATCAAATGTAATTAAGTAGTGATCGGAAATAACTTCATTTAATGGAGTAGTATTTAAATTCTGAATTTCAACTTTGTAAGTTATAATCTAATGTGTGTTTATGATTATAATAATAATTCTTTGCATTTATATAGCGCTTTTCTCACTACTCAAAGCACTAAGCAATTACAGGTTAAGGGCCTTGCTCAAGGGCCCAACAGAGCAGAGTCCCTTTTGGCATTTACAGGATTCGAACCGGCAACCTTCCGATTGCCAGTGCAGATCTCTAGCCTCAGAGCCACCACTCCTTGGACCTTTCACAATCTGACAAAATCCTACTAAATTTAACAAATAAGTAAAACATTTTCTAAAAGTGTCAGTTCCTACATCACTGTGTACATTATAATCCCCCATCAGTATTATGGGATCATAATAATAGCCAAATCAGATAAAAGGTTGCTAAATTCGGTCATGAACAAGGAATATGGGCCTTGGTGATCTGTAGACTAGCACTATAATTTTGTTGGAATCTGTTTTAATATTTAAAATAAATGCCTCAAATGATGTAAAGTCGCCTAAATTTTTAGACATGATTTGCATTTTGTTAAATTGAATTCTTCCAAGGCCTCCCCCTTGACCAGAATCTTTAGACTTATGAAGGAACGAGAGTCTATCTGGTGATGCCTCAGCTAGGGGAACAGTGTCGCATTTACTGTACTAAGCCAGGTTTTAGTGAGAAGACACAGATCAGATTTTGTAGTTAATATAATATTTACCAAAACAGCTTTACTGACAAGAGTGCAAATGTTCAATAAGCAGCATTTAAAACTGCATGCTTCTTTCTGAACTGGTGTTAGAAATTTACTTCAAATTAAAACAAAAAATATATTACAGGTTTCCCTGGTGGAGGGTCTGGTTTTATTCCTTGGTCTAATTATACACCTTATTTTTTGGTTATCAAGTAATTTAAGGTTTGCATCCAGATTAAATTTAGTGGATGCCCCACAACAGGGATTTAAGATCACATGACTGTTGCCTGGATGGTTCTCTAATCAGTCAGCCAGGCAGTTTTGCTGCCATATTTTGGGATAATATATAAGATCCCCACCAGTTAGGATGAAGACCATCTCTTTTGAAAAATCCAGGCCTTTCCCAAAAATCATCCCAATTGCTTTTATTTGCACACCAGGTTTCTAGCCAGCAGTGGAGAGAATACAATCTGTTATAAATCACATCCCCTCTATATAATCTTGGTAACGGGCCAGATACAACTACATTCCGACATTTTCTTTTAGCTTTGATGCATAGAGAGATGAAGTTCCTCTTTAATGCCTCAGACTGCTGTAAATAAATACCATTAGTGCCGACATGCAGCAATAAGGTAGATACTTCATTGTCGGCGACACAGTCCATTGCGGCCTCTGTGTCAGAAATCTTGGCCCCTGTGAGGCATTTAACATTAACTGCTGGTTTAACATACTGTAGTTTAGAATTCTAACATTCCGCACTATGGAATCACCAATTATGAGCACTTTCTTATTCTCAGTTTCCACAGGCACTCTGCTGAGTGCTGAGAATCTGTCCTGGATCCGAATTGGTGACCTGGGTGCTGAGGGACTAAATTTTCGCTGCTTAGATCCCCATCTTACTGTTACCCATTTGCCCTGTGGCTGAATTGGTGCTGCTGACTTCGGCCACGCACTGACTACAGTGGGACCTGGAGAGACTGAGGCCGAATCAGAAGTAGCCAAATTGTCTAAACAAACCGAGTTGATTCAATTTTCAGTTTGCCTAATTGCTATCAGGTTCCTAACGCGGTCCTCCAATTTGCGTATTTTTCCAACCAACTCTAAATTAACTAAACACTTTTGGCAGGTGAAGCTGTCTGCACTGTTGGCCAGAACACCTGAACTGTACATGCTGCGGGACACACAACATATAAACGTGCCCTCAACGGGCAGAGAGCAGATAGAACTTACATTTAGCGCTGATATCATCTTCTCCATTTTTGCAGTTACTTCGGTGCTTTGGCGCTTTCTGCGTTCAGCTGAATCACTAAGAGACTGTCGGCTTTAAGTTTCCACCACCTGTTGAGCGATCGACTTTGATTTCTCACTGCCGGTTATTTCTCCTGGTCAGCTGTTGGCTTTACTTCAGTTGAACTTACTCTGGTGTTTGCAAAGGGCTACGTGCCTGTATCTAAGTGGTCCCAAGAAGCGATCATCAAGAACATGTATTTAGGCTCAAAAAGCACAGAAGAGTGCACAGCATCATCAGATTGAGTACTTGTGACTTGAGGAGTGAAGCTGATAGGATGCATGGTGTATTATGTACTAACCTGGAAAAATGTAAAGTTTTACCTAATTGTTGTAAAACAGAGGAACATATAACTGAGTCTTTTCAGAAGATGAACAGGTAATACTTGATCTATAATAAGACAAAAAAGAAAAAAGAGGCAACATCACAATCTATAGCAGATCTACTAAATGCCTAAGTACATTACGGTCCTGAATTTGTGCATTGCATAATAAAATGTTAATGGCATTATTTAAATGAAAAAAGTTTCCTTTCGTAAATGTACTAATTTGTGAATGTGAAGCACTTAGAATAATTATCTATTCAGCAGCAGTGTGAGTCGTGTGAAACACACTTGACAAGTGGGAATTACATATAAGAACATACAGTAGTTCAGAATTTCTATAATATATATTTGGTAAGGCTTCTTAGATGTTGGTAACACTTAGAAATCATTAGTAAAGTGATTGTTCATCTGTGCAATGAGGACTAGTGAAATAATTTCACTTTGGAGTGACAAGAAGTGTCTTAAGTGAGACATATTTCTCATGATATTGCATACTTCAGTAATAAGACCTGGGGATCCTTCATATTCACACGTAATTTTAAAAGCATATCAAAGGCTTTTCTGCCTTCAGTCCACAGAGATGAATAACCTATTTGCTGATGGTTTATAACTGTATTTAAGATGAAAAGAATCTTGTGTTAATGTATTGCTACATAAGGATAAATGAGTAATTGATGCATTTTTGCAATACCTAAACTAAATGTTGCCATACATTTATATGCAAACCTATTTTGTGTATTTTTAACCTAAAAGAAAGCTGCAGCTTCTGTCACTGGCGGGATGTCCCAACTTTGAGCATTATTCATTCGAAGTAGTTTGCCCTGATCAGAATAATAGATTGCACAGTACACCTGGCCAATATTCCTGTGCATTGCTGCTAAGTAATAATTTGTATCTTACATAGTTGGCCTCTAATGAGGTTAATGGTACCTATATTAGCAGAAGAGCTCAATCTATTGTGCTTGTGATGTTTGGGAAGACTAAAAACATCATCTGGTATCACTGATAAAACTTCGGACACATTCACCTCACAGTTTTGTTTACCAGAAACTTAAAAAAACAAAAAGCCTCCTGTTTTGCGTGATGGCTAGAAGACTGTTTCTGCGCCAAGTATATTCTTTGAACCTCCCAATACACCGTGGCCTTTCCAAGATTCTCTGCACCACCAACGCTGTACAGAAACATGCCAGATGCAATGAAAAGCAAGCTGATGCAAATCGTTTGTGCGATGGTCAGGCTTTTGCTGCGGTGAGTTGATTTGGCCATGTATGGCTTCAACTAATTGAATATAAAGTCATTTTTTGCAAATATATAGTCCTCAGGAAATGCCAACGGGTTTGTACTGTCCTTTCACAATATTTTTTTATTGGTTGTGTAAAGCCCCAATGTACAAACCATCAGATAGGCACGCCATGGATGAACCCACAGGGGTTGACTTTTTTGCATTGAAACTAACCAAAAACATCTGTATGCAAATCATCAGTACGAGTACCAGACCGTACTGGACAGTTTTTATAATGAGTGTTTCGATTTTACTGCCAGATCTTCAGTTTCAAACCATTTTCTCTTTTTTACTATCTCACTAGTGAAAAAAGAAAATTTATGGACTATTATAAGAATACTAAGGAATTAAAATTCTGCTAATTACTAAGGTGTGCAACAGACTCCATTTGGTATGTACCACTCTATATTGTTGCACAATATATATACAAATTGTTTTGACACGTATATCAAAAATGTTCAAGTGGCTTTCATCCTAATCATTATTTGTGCTGTTGATGTAAAAGCTCTATGTAGTACACATTCACCCATCTCAATAAGATTTTTAAAAAAAGCAACACAGTATGCTTGATCCTAAAAGGTCTTGAAGTGTGTCATTTTTTTCATATGCATATTACTTTGAACATCTTTGTACTACTTAGTGTTGCATGTTTGCAGATAACAATTTTGCCTTCAAGGAACACACTTTTTAACCATTTTTTATTACTATACATCTCCCTTCTGCCTGTGCTTGGCAAAAAAGAGCATTGGTGATGAATGGGGTAATAATTTAAATGTGAAATACAGTACTGTTAATTCATAGCATTTTACATGGACAGTCTTTTAATGTTTAACCACTTTAAAGAATATATAAGATCAATGCAGCAAAATTGGATATGCTTGAAAAAGTCAGAATCTTTTCGTGAAATTCTCATCTATCGGAGGTTTTATGAACTTTTAGGCCGCAACAGTGTGGCTAAGATTCATCTCTACCTTGAAATGGAGCAGGCAAAGAAATTACACTTAGTTGCTTCAGCTCCAAGCACGATTTTACCCAATATTCTTTGGTGAAGCCAAAACCTGTTGAAATCAGACTGCCCTGTTAAATTAAGTAAAGATTACTAATTAATGAACAGTTTCTTGTAATAATTTATACCAAACCACTAACAAGGAGTTTCATTTTGTTGAACTGTCAGAATCCTATACAATCTACCATAACTTACCATATTTTAGCCAAAGTTAGAATCAAATCCCTTATACAGAGCAGCTCAAACATTTTAGTCTCACTCAGACAGCTAAAATAAAAAACAAATTGAACAAAGAATTAAATAGGGAAGCAGAATCGAAAACAGGGTGTAACACCATGGGAGTGATCAGTTACAGGCTGTAAGTGGAAAAAGGAGTGAAGCCAGAAGTAGGCAAATTAATGTAGAAAAGAATGAAACCTCAAACTGTCTTGGACAGATGATTTTCAAGGACTAAAAATTCCTGCATGTTTTTTTTTTTTTTTTCTAGAATTGATGGTGGATCTTGATCAGTGGGACTGATATTTCAATTTTGGAATCTTCCTGATGGAGGACTTTTTTATGTAATGGTAAATTATTTTTATTAATGTAGTTTTTATTTTGGATAGAAGCCTTCCAGGGTTGAAGAACCTGTCATCATTTCAAAGGGTTAGCTGGAGTACAGCCAGACGTTTTCTTTATTCAGGTGGAGTATGTCAAAGGATAGAAAGAAGAGAGCTTGACAGGATTCCTATGCATCCATGAAAGCCTGGAAAACCTTAAAATTAACAAATTGATTTTCCAGTCATAAAAATCCCATGAAAGTTAAGAAAAATGTCCAAAGTTCTACAAAAATAATTATAATTAATTAAATCTAATGCATAGAATATATTTTAAGATTGTACAGATAAATCCAACAAATGGCACTATATGATCACACATGAGTAGGCATGTGGCACAAGCGAAAGATGGGTCTGTCTACGTCCCACCCACATATAACTCAAAGACACTCTTGCTTAAAAGACACACTCATTCCCTGTTAAAAGATAATAGAGCTGTAACATCTAATAGATATATTATATTTGTCTTATAGTGTAATGGATAATGTGATCACTGATGCATTCTACTATTATTCAACAGTAGCACACATAAATTGTTGTACCATATCATTGTCTGAGCCTTTTATGAGGTAAAAATCAGCATGCAACAGAAGAGACTGAATTCATAGTATGATGATAAGCAACTGGTTTTTGTGCAATAGCATATTGTTTTACTGTTATAATTTTAAGTTTAGTTTGTTATTATATTCATGCCTCAGAAACACAAAAGATACGTTTTGTAAAATCAAAACCTTCTTCAAATTGGTATTATCATTGTCCTGTGGAAATTCAATAATGTTTGTAAGTTAATTTTCAAGTTACTACAGTATGTCATGTTTCAGCCAGCATGTCTCCCCTAGTTGGGGTTCAAAGTTATATTTCTTGTTCGTTTTGTCTAATTTGTTTTTTTTATTTATTGTGTACATTTTTCTTTATGTTTGTTTGTAAGTGAATGTGGCCTTGGTTATGTCCCTTGTGTTTTGTGGGTAGTTCTCCAAGATGTGGTGTCACATGCCAATCACAGCCAGGAACAGCCCTCCACCCTATTTAAGGGAGGGCCTCTCAAAGTTCCTGGTGGTTCATTTTGAATCCACTAGGAGTGGTGAAGTATTGTTTCTGCCTTTGTTATTACCTTTTGATTTTCTGGATTTTTGAACCTGTTCTGTTTTTGACTTCAACTTTTGATTTTGTTTTGTGTTTATTGAATTTTTGAATCTCTACTCTGTTTCATGACCATGATTTTTGGATACTGTAATGGGACTTTCTTCACTGTGGTTCACTTTGCCTGTTCCTTGTTCTCTACAGAGCTTTGTGTGTTACAGGGCTGTTTTTGAATATAAATTTTATATTTATAATGATTTGTTCCCTGCCTTTTGGGTTTCTAGTCAGGGTTTTTAACGGTGTTTCACCCCTTCTAGTGGGCAACATTTGAAAGTGTTTTCGTACCTGTGCTTTCAGGACTCCCCAGTTTCACGGCACAGTAGTTGCCTCAATAACAAACTGGTCATTTTCAGAAATACAGTGGAACCTCGGTTCACGAACGTCTCGGTACACATACAACTCGGTTTACGACCAAAAAGTTTGCCAAACTTTTGCCTCGGTTCACGACCAAACACTCGGTATACGAACAAGCCAGTTTCCCTTTCAGTTTGTACATGTTCAGTCTCTCCCTGTGCATTTCCTGTGCAGCAAGCAAGAGAGAGAGAGAAAGCGCGACACACACACACACACACACAGGCAGCGCGCACGAGACACAGACACACACAGGCAGTGCGCGCACACACACACAGGCAGCGAAAGAGAGCGCGACACACACACACACAGAGGCAGCGCGCAGACACACACACACACAGAGGCAGCACGCAGACACACAGGCAGCGCGAGAAAGAGCTGGATGCATTAGGGTAGGAAGGCATTTAAAGAACGCACTGGGCTTGATTTTGTTTTCACTTCTGTTTCCAGCGATTGGTTCGTAGCGTGCATTGTTGCAATATTATTTTTCTTGGTGGTTTATTAAATTATGGATTTTTTCAAATGTTAATTTTTTCCCTGTGCTTAAAACTCATTAAAAAAAGTGCTTTTATCCAGCGGTTGGTAGCGCTATAGCGCGAACTATTGTAGTGTTAGTTTTCTCTGTTGTTATTCAATGTTTTTACATTTAGTTTACTATTACGCTGTGCATTCTATGGTTTATTTAACTATATTTGTGCTTAAAAGCTTAAAAAAAAATATATTTACATACAGTTCGTATGGTCTGGAACAGATTAATTGTATTTACAAACAATCCTATGGGGAAATTGCTTCGGTTCACGACCAAATCGGTTTACGACCAGAGTTTTGGAACGAATTATGGTCGTGAACCGAGGTTCTACTGTAAATACAAATCCTAAGATCGCAGACCTCTTTTTTTACCTACATTTTTCAATAGTTAATGCTCGTCAAATTTTTATAACACCTTGAGCTGCAACAAATATTCTGAAGATAAAAATATTTCAAAGCATAATCTATATAACGTTAAATTGACCATTTTACAGTGACAGAACATCAGCTTTCTCATTACGAGCTAGTGCTTCACATGCACATTATATGAAAGTTGATCTAAATATATTTAGGAAGGATGTTTACCTTCCATACTGTTACCAAAATTGTGTTAAAAGATTTTCAAATTTCCTTGTGATGTTTTTCACTAGATTTTTAAGCTATTTTAATATGATAAATGGATAGATGTACAATCTAGTATGACATACTGGGGAAATTCACTGGAAAAAAGCTCACCTTTATTCCAATTAATTTTCAGTCCAGATGTCTTTTGAAATTGTTCTAATGTGTTTAGGACTAATGGTGAAGTTATTTGTGGATCTGACATATAAATTACCATATCATCTGCATATAGTGAAATTTCCTATTTGAATTCTTCACTGATAATCCCATTTATCTGTGATATATAATGAAAATCAATAGCCAGTGGTTCAATGGTTATTGTAAAAAGCAATGGTGATAGAGGGTGCCTTTATCATGAAATATTTCCTGGTTTGAATTTACCTCATATTGTTTTGTTAATATAAACTGCGGCTTCTGGACTGGTATAATGAAAATTTATATGTGTGGATATATTTTGGCAAACACATAATTTGTGCAGTATAAAATAGACTTTATCAAAAGCTTTTTCTGCATCCAAATGATAATAAGATTTATGGTGAGTTAGATTTTGTTGGTGAACATATTATATTATATTAAACAGACATCAAAAGTCTCTGCCTTTAATCTGTTTTGATCTAGTGATTTTAGAGAAGAATATCATGGAAAAATGATAATTAATGTGTAATGTAAAGTTTGGGGTAAAGTTTTGTTTTCTCTAACATCTATACATATTGCTAATAATAATGGAGCTCACTTAGTTTAAATTTTTTATGAAATTCCACTGGGTAGCATCCATTAGTTTTTAGGGTGTCAGAAGTTTGTTGAGCTCATTGCACTAAGAGTATCGACGCGTGTTATTTGTATTGTATCTAAAACTTTTAAGATTGTGCCTTGTCTTTTTTAAACTGAGAGGGATATAAGGAATTATAGTACTTCTTGAATGTGTAAGTTATATTTTTATGGTCCCTGATTTTCTGTACTGTTGTGTTAGTAATTTGTTATTGTATTGAAAACGTCCTACTTATGGATTTGTTAAGCTAAAGTCTTATTTGCCTTCTCTCCATGTTCATAGTAGTGATGTTGCAATTTAAAGAAGAGTTGTTCAGTTTCTTTTGTTGTCAAGAAGTTACATTCTTATTGTAGAGCTTGTAAAGTGCCTTATTTGGAGACGTGGCATATTATTGATCTATTCTGGTAATCTCACTAATTAACTCTGATGCCTTTTTGGGCTCAAATTTATTTTTATGAGAGAGACATTTTGTCCTCTTAAAAATGCATTCTAAATTTCCCAAAGTGTCCCTGTGGAATTCTCTTAGGATACATTAGTTTCTTAAAAAAAATATATATATACATTTGTTTGGAGATTAATTCCATAAAGTTCACATATTTTAATCGCAGGAAGTTAAGAAACCAGATGTGAGATGAAAGTGCAGGACATAATGATTTGAGCTCCAAAATAATAGGAGTATGATCATAAATAACAACAGTCATACGTACAAGAATTGATTGAGGGCAGTAAATTATTAATATAGACATACTCAGTTCTTGAGTAGGTATAATGTACTGTTGAGAAGAAGGAATATTCTCTTGAATTTGGATATAAATCTTCATGAGTCCAATAAATTATAATCCATTACAAACTGCGTGACTGACTGTGGCATTAGATGTTATCATAACTGTAGTTATAGGTCTATCCATCTCTGCATTTAAAATGCAATTAAAATTCAAATATTATTTTATGAGTGCTCATATTGGGAACTAATGCAAATATGTTTTGGATAAAATCTCTATTATCCACTTTCACATAAATATTTATCAAAATTACTTTAGAACTGAGTAAATTACCCATCACCATGATGTAGTGTCCTTAAGGTTTGGATGCTGCAACTAATGCAACAAATGGGATTGCCTTATGTATTAAAATAGCCACACCTCTAGTTTTCTTATTAGAGCTAGAACATACAAGAGAAAAAGTTCAACTAAGCGGTTGCAATTTTACATTTTGTGTTTTGTTATTGTTCTTCATCCATATATCTATCTATATTTATGTATATTTGTATGTATCCATCTTCTGTTATCCTTAAGTTATGAGTAAATGGTATTATTATATTTATTATTACTTGCCCAGAGGGTTTGGACACATCATTGTTGTTATTGTTTACATCCTCGGGCGGACGTGGAGATAGCGGGTGACATCATCCATTCCGCTGTTGCTAAACTACAAACGCAGCACCCTGAGGCGCTTGTGCTAATCGCTGAAGACTTTAACCATGTGACGCTGAACAAAACAGCATCTCCCAGTATGTGGATTGCAACACCTGGGCAAATAGGACTATTGACCTAATGTATGCAAACGTTAAAGATGCATACAGCGCCACCCCACTGCCTGTGCTTGGGAAAGCAGATCATAACCTGGTTCTGCTTCAGCCTCACTACAAACCAAGAGTGAGGGAGCTACCTACAACCACATGCTCATTCAGGAAGTGGTCCCCTGAGGCAGAGCAGGCTCTGAGAAACTGCTTTGGAACTACGGACTGGGATATCCTGCAGGGATCATATAATGAGAACATTGAGGAGGTTGTTGACTGCACTACTGACTACATCAACTTCTGTATGGACATTGTAGTTCCAGTAAGAACAGTATGCTGCTATGCTAACAACAAGTCATGGATTACAAGTGACATCAAGAGCCTTTTGAACCAGAAGAAAAGGGCTTTTAAAGGCAGTGATCAACATGAGCTCAAGCGCGTGTAGAAGGAACTCCAAGTCCAGCTCACGGTGGTGAAGGAGCAGTACAGGAGAAAGCTGGAGCAGAAGTTGCAGAATAACAGCATGAAGGAAGTGTGGGATGGGATGAAGATCATCACTGGCTGCAGCTGAAAGTGGGGTGCAAACATCAATAGAGACGTGGAGAGAGCAAACCAGATGAACAACTTCTTTAACAGTTTGACCACCCTAACCCACTCTCACCTCGGAGTACTGCACCCTTCACCCATCCTACCAGCATAGGAGAGACATCCCCACCCACAATTACAGCAGCCCAGGTAAGCAGAGAGCTGAGGAGACTTCGTGCCAGTAAGCAGTGGGTCCAGATGGAGTATCACCACGACTGCTGCAGGCCTGTGTGTTGGAGCTGGGGAGTCCTCTACAGCGCATCTTCAACCTGAACATGGAATAGGGGAGAGTCCCGAGGTTTTGGAAAACATCTTTCATCACCCCAGTCCCAAAGGTATCACGTCCTAGTCAGCTGAATGACTTCTGGCCTGTCGCTCTGACGTTACATGTGATGAAGACCATGGAGCGGCTGCTGCTTCACCACCTGAGGCCACAGGTCTGCCACGCCCTTGACACTCTGCAGTTCATATATCAGGAGAAGGTGGGAGAGGAGGATGCCATCATTTATATGCTACACCAATTCCTCTCCCACTTGGACAGAGGCAGTGGTGCTGTAAGAATTATGTTTCTGGACTTCTCTAGCGCCTTAAACACCATCCAACCTGTGCTCCTTAGGGACAAGCTGACAGAGATGGGAGTAGATTCATACCTGGTATCATGGATTGTGGACAGACCTCGGTATGTGCGTCTCAGGAACTGCAGGTCTGACATTGTGGTCAACAACACAGGAGCGCTGTAGGGGACTGTACTTTCTCCGGTCCTGTTCAATCTATATACATCGGACTTCCAATACAACTCGGAGTCCTGTCACGTGCAGAAGTTTGCTGATGACACTGCTATTGTGGACTGCATCAGGAGTGGGCAGGAGGAGGAGTATAGGAACCTAATCAAGGACTTTGTTAAATGGTGCGACTCAAACCACCTACAACTGAACACCAGCAAAACCAAGGAGCTGGTGATGGATTTTAGGGGGACCAGGCCCCTCATGGACCCTGTGATCATCAGAGGTGACTGTGTGCAGAGAGTGAAGACCTATAAATATCTGGGAGTGCAGCTGGATGATAAATTGGACTGGACTGCCAATACTGATGCTCTGTGCAAGAGAAGACAGAGCCGACTATACTTCCTTAGAAGGCTGGCATCTTTCAACATCTGCAATAAGATGCTGCAGATGTTCTATCTGACGGTTGTGGCGAGTGCTCTCTTATATGCGGTGGTGTGCTGGGGAGGCAGCATAAAGAAGAGGGACACCTCACGCCTAGACAAACTGGTGAGGAAGGCAGGCTCTATTGTAGGCACAGAGCTGGACAGTTTGACATTCGTGGCAGAGTGACGGGCACTGAGCAGGCTCCTGTCAATCATGGAGAATCCACTGCATCCACTAACAGTATCAGTATAATTTCCTCTTCAATTCCACCCCTTAAACTTTAACATTATACAAAGTTATTCTCTGTTATACCTTCATTTTTATCACTCTTTAATTTAATATTGTTCTTTATCAGTATGCTGCTGCTGGAGTATGTGAATTTCCCCTTGGGATTAATAAAGCATCTATCTATCTATCTATCTATCTATCTATCTATTGCAGCAAGAATGTCTGGGTTATATTTAAAAAAATATTCTATTGTCACATCCGTACCACACCATAGAAAGTGAAAGTTATTTAATGTAGACATTTGCCAATTTATGAACCTACTTCATAAAATGTATAGATCTCTTCTTATTTTTGGCATCCTGGCTGGAATGTGAAAAAGAGATCATTGGGTGGGCAGAATTTAAAATCATACTGCATTAATTTGGCATCCCTGGGTTGGTGTCTTACTAATTTTTTTTTTAATTAATTAATAGTATTTCCAAAGGAAAACCTGATAATTAATTTAGCTGTTTACCATGAGTTAATCAATTCTTTTCACATACATACATTTCATGCTATAGTAACAAGCAAGATGCCAATCTTAACAATAATATTTAATACATTCATTAATAATTGTACAAAAATAATTTTTATCCAGCAGCTGCCTAGGCAAGGAAAAATGTGACCACACCTGTATAATATTTTACTCTCCATGACATGGCAGCTATAATGGGTCCCTGAAAAAATAAAAACAGTGGCTCTTAGCAGCCAAACCAAAAAGAAAACTAATGAGATAAAAATGTTTTCCAGTGGCTAAGAAACAAAACAAATCAGAATCCCTTGGCATTGATGTCATTGAGAATAGAGAGCCTGTATACTTTGCCATATTGTGGATTACCTCTTTTTTATTATCAACACCACTAGTGCCTTCAGTGGCTTACAAACTCCCTGCCAATTTGAGATGGCACTCATTGAATAAGCAGGTCCATAAAGCAGCTACAATGGGTGTTGAACATTTACACCCCTTTATTAAAAGAATTTTATAATTATGTTCCTTAATATGAATTTACTTAATTTCTAATTAAATTCTGTTGCCTTCAATTTCATATTATGTTTAACATATGTTAGAAACAATCTTTCTTAATTCCAGCCTTTACATCAACCCAAATCTGAAATATCAATGAGTGTTTTGATATCCAATGAATAATGGACACCATATGTCATTCATTCATGTGCAGTGATGCAGTACCCACTGAATCATCAGACTTGTTTAGATTCACACAAGAGTCCATTCAGTTTCTGTTACCACTGAGGAATAACTAGTAAAGGAAATAGTGTCTATGACCACAAAAAATATCACATAATTAAGCAATGTATGTAAATAAATGTAAATTGCCAGGGAGTGCCATCTGCAAAGTATTGCACTAAGCACAAGAGTGGTTGGAGACATTCTTTTTTTAGTAAAATTTAATTATCACTTTGTTCTTCAGTTTTTTCTTCTTGCAGTTTCACTTCTGCTCTGTGGGACATAATAAAATGCCAGTAACCATGTACTGTACATATTTTAATCCAGGTGTTTCATGACAGTAATTTGTTCTCATTTTCTAGTTTTTATCGTCTGGCTTAGCGTTTCTGCGGGCAATGTATTTTTTCTACTTTTTCTTGCTGATTGTTTGATTAATGTACGGATTAACTGACGGACCCTCCTGTTTCCTTCTGACTTATGTGGAGAAACACCTGTCAACAACTGCTAACAACTTTTGGCACAAAGTTTAACGGTCAAGCCAGAATAGCAAGGGCTTTTTTTTTTTTTTTTCTTTTTTTTTTACAATTTTTGCATGGTATAAAAAAATAGAACTAACATTTTATTAACTGGCTATGGAAGGGAATTTAGGGCCAATCAAGAAAAATGTGGCAAGTTATTTATACTCAAAATGACAGGCAACAAGTAGCCCAAAGCAATTGTTCCATTCTCCTTCTTTAAGTGTGGAAAGTATCCACAGCAGGAGCATTTCTCTATTGCAGAATTGGCAACAGCATGAAATAACCCAGCAGGGGGTTTCATAATGATAAATTACACATAAATGTGTCACTTTTTTGTCTGTGGACAAGGGGTCCAATCCAGGGCTCTCTATAGCTTTTATTAATGTCAGAACAAACAATTGTTCACAGACAGCTGGTTCAGATATACAGTCTTTGACTTACCTTTCATTTGAATTATCTAGGAAAGGTTTCCATGTTATGTTTTTTTTGTAAAGTGCTGACACTCATTGTTTCAAGGAGAAGTATATTGGGAGTCATCGATTCTTCCAGCAAGAAGGGAGAGGATTATGTCATTATTTGCTTTGGCTGATCAAATGCATGGGGAGCAAAGAGTATCCCACTTTGAGAGGAAAGAAGAAAGCTTTGAGTGCCTCACAGTGAGCCAGAAGTCCTTGGGAGCCAGAGGCATCCATTGAGGGGTAGGAGGAAGTCATGAAACCTGCCCCTTCAGGTCACATGATCAAGAATTACCAGTAAAGGAAGTGGAGAAGAAAAAGACAATTAGTTTGCCGGGAGTCACATGATAGTTCTCCTCAGAACAAATGACATTAGGTGATGAAAAACTTTCCTTTTATAAGAGTACTAAGAGTGCTCATCAGGAATGGGCATAGTGTTAGAATTTAGTACAAATCCTTTTTATGTCATTTGTCTGTTTTAACACACTATTTTAATTCTTAGTTCTTGCATGATAAATATTAAAAAAAACAAAACAAAACATAAAAAAACACAAAGAACCAGATCTGCCTTTTTCACAAATCGTGTCAGCCTAGCCCCAAACTGTTATGTGTGTTCCCTGGCTTATATTTATTTTCATTTCTTTTGTCATACTAATTTTTTCTGGTTCATTATGTAAATTTAATTTATATTGTTCTGTTTGTTTCTTATTAAGTATCTGTCAATGATGTGTTCTCCTTTGTTCCTTGTATTTTGTAGGTGAGACCCTATGAGGTATGGCCACTCTGACATCACTATAGAAGGACCACCCTTAGTCTATGTATTTGAGCCTTGGTGTAGGTCCTTCAGTGGGTCATTGTTGTTTGTGTTTCAAAGGGTACTTTCCCATGAGTTTTATAGTTTCTGTGGTTTCCGAAAATTACTTTTGTCTGTGGCAGTGTTATTTCAGTTAATGAAAACTAGCATGAAAAAAGTGTTAATGAAAACACTAGACCCGAATGAAAATGAAAAAAATAAAAATGAAGTTAGTTTTTATGACTTTAATTTTCACCACACTAGACTTTGTGTATAATGTACATGCAAGTGTGCAGTTGCAGGTATATTTATTAAATGTTATTTAAAACTGTGCAGTTGTAAGCATGGTTAGGAACAAGCATTAATTCTTTCTCATTTGCAAGTGCCCCTTGCTTTTGGTTTCAGAGTCTGTGGATTTCATTGGTTATTTCATCCATCAGTCTGCTTTTCCTTCTAAAACTGAGAGTGAATATCAAAGCCTCATCACGTGTCAATGACTTATTCTGTCGATTTCATTGACATTTTCACTGACTGTCAGTTACAACTGTCCTGTTGTCAGGGATTGGTATTCTTTTGACTATATGAGGATATGTGTGTGAGAATCTTTCTGCTCACAAAGGGAATCTCAAAAATTAAAAAAAAAAAAAAACCTTTTTGAAATGAAATATCCACTTGCTTAAGTTTGTTGCAGATTAAAGTAACAAATGACATCAGAGACCCCTTTTTGTTTGATTCTTGGTTTTTTTGAGTATACTGGAAGCCTTGAACTATCTTGTTATCATGAAAAATATAAATAATTGGTGCTTTACAGGAGCAAAACTATGTCTATGGTTTGACAAAAGGTAAAAGTTCATTGCTGAAAAAAATAAAAGAAAATGGGAGAAAAAATGAAACTAAAAATATCTTAAAACTAGATAAGTAGTGGCCTTTAGCTTATGATTGTTGAATTGCGGAGCAGGATTTTTGTCCTGGGTTGCCTTGTTATCCAAACCCTTTTTCCTCATTATTTTTGCCTTTTTTCTAATGTGCTTGTAATTTTATGGTTACATTGAAAACATTTTAATTTTAAAGGTTCTTTGCAGACTTGTTTGTCAAGCTTCCATGGAGAGATATTTTAGCATTTTTGGGATATGTAAAGTACATAAACATTTATTAGTCTTTTCCCCACTTGATGGGGGCTTTTACGGACTGAACCCTGGCTGATTAGGGTGAATTCTGTTTTTTGGTCTGGTTTTAGATATTTCAAAGTCTTTACCCCTTTTAACAATTTTATGTGCAGTAATTCACAACTTAGACACAAGAGGCATGTTTCCAGTATGCACAGGCCCAAAAATGGGGCTTGGGCTTTCAAATTATAAAATTTCCACAATAAAAAAAGAGAAGGAGACCGTAAACCTCTGGCCCAGGATAAACTAAAAACAGTTTCTTTAAAATATGAAGGCTTATTCAAAAAGAACTCCAAAATACAATATCAAAGCAGGACAAAAATAAGTTTTGCCTTTAAAAGCAAAAAAAAAATCCAATACAAATTAATAAAAGGTACTTTCAAATAAGTTCTGGGGTGAAAATCCAAGAAAATCAAAAATCAGAAACAGAGTAAAACAGAGTCACCTGCGAGAAGTTCTGGCTTTGTTTTTTATACAGCTATGGCAGCCCCCCGGTGCATTATCAGCTAGCCCCGCCTCTCCCCCTCATTCATTTGTCAAGAATCCTCTCTTCAATTCAAAAAGGCAGTCCCTGTGACTTTAGTTTCATCTTCATGATATATGCTGATTTTTTCCTGAAGTATATATTAAAAAATATTTTAGAAAAACAAAAAAAAAGTTTTAAAGATTTAAATGATTTGAGTCTGGGAATAGATAACTGACATGTGGATTATGTGACACGAGTAAAGTGAGATTTTTCTTTTTTTTAATGGATGTTTTCACATTGCTTGTCATCGTACAGCATTGTTCACCATTGGCTTCTATTGTATCATAAATAGTTAATCATTATTCTGCATGAAAACATTTTTCTTGGCCATCACTACAAAGAACATGGTGTAAATCAAATATCTAAAATATAATTTTAGGTGGCATATTCCCTTTAGTCATATTCATTTCTTTGTTTTTAATAAACTTGTGAAATATATAAATAACAATAGGAAGAAGACTGCAAATGCAATTTACAAAGGTACATTTCAATAGTAGAAGAACACTGGTAAAATATTTTTAAATGTAGAGAGGTGCAGAGGGCTACACATAGGCAAAATGATCATCAGCTATAAATATAAGATGGACTTTACTCCCAAGCAGGAAGTAAACTCTGAAAGGGCTTTCAATTTTTTATCATCTAGGCAATGTGCAGAAGCAATTAAATTGGCAAGTAAAATGTTGTTTTATATTGTATAAACTGTTCCATTAAAGGGTATTATACTCATCACATCTGGAGTACTGGATTAAAGGTTTTGCTCACTGCATTATAATAAAATCATAGCAGCTATGGACATTTTACAGACCTAAGGGGTATATTTTACCCCTGGGGTGCAAAGAGAATAAAACACATTTATTTTTAAACATAGAAGGCTGTATGGAAAAGAAACTGAGGCCTTCAGAATTCTCAGAGACATCTCCTTGAAAATTAAGAATTGCATTTAAAACAGATAGCATATCTTTTCACAAAACCTCATATTAATCTGGAGCAAACTACTGAATCATGTACTGTACATGAGGCAGAATTTGTGACAACTTTTAAAATGTATCTTGATGAGACAGCGGGACATCTTAGCTTTTAGCTAAAAGAGAGAGCCAATGGACTAAATAATCCGCCTCAATTGTCAAGTAGACCGCTGAAGCAGAGAGCACAGAAGTACAAAAAGAATTAGATTTTTGTATTTAAAGATGTGCCAGTGGTAGTGAAACGTAAGTCTGAATGTCATTTTTTTAATTTCACTTTTAATAAATCTCAGATCTCAACTCATCTGTCTTGTATAATGCCACACAAAGACTGCAAATTTCATTACACTCTGAATTTTTAGCAGACAGCTCAGTGTGATTAGAATAAGAATGCCATTATTAAGCAAATTAGAGATTTAAATTAAACATAAGATTGTTAGCCTTTTTTTTTATATGTTCTTCATGTTGTAAAACTGGTTGTCGTAACTTGAAAGTGTGATTTAACCACTACACGAAATTGTACATGAAGAACCAGGCCTTATATTTTAGATTACTGTTTAATACCTTTAAGCAAATGCCTCCACCAATCAATAAATTAAAAACAGGACAGAGTAACTGAATCAGTGGAGCTGAGTTTAACTTCAAGAAAATCCTGTAAAATTTTATACAAAGGGAGACTTCTTTCTGGTCATAAAAGTGTTCTTCTTGTGGCTATGTGAATTGCCACCAGAGGATTCGGTTTCTTGTGACATTTTCATAACCGACTGTTAGGATGACTGGCAACTTTTATATCAATGTAAGAAAGCTGACTATTTACAGTCATATTTTAGAAAGTCATTCCATTAAATGAAATCTACAGTTCTGTTTGTGGGGAGTATTTATTCGATACTATTGCTTTCCCTAAAGTAGGTAAAGCATTTACTTTCTAAAACAAAATTTGTTATCAGAAAGTCTTTTGTCAATATAAAATATAATTTTTTTCATAAAAGCAAAAATAAACTTACTCTAACCCTCTTCAAAGCCATGTATTTATGAATTGGCTTCTATTATTTAGTTAATTCCCTAGATGATTGCTGACAATGAACATTTGATACCACTTCAGAAATTTATAGGTCATGTAGCCCTCCCACCAAAGCTGATGGTGCTACGTGGCACTTTAAGGTGACTTCATAACAATGTGACCTGCAAGCTCTCAACATTTAAACACACATAGAGTAAGTAAAAATTAAACTACAATAGAACAAGACTTTTTTGGATTTGTTGATCATGTATTGGATCTTGATGGTTCATTTTTATCCTTTGCTCTGGGTTTCTCACAAACCTACCAAAGAGAAAACAAGTGCAGGAAAATGAATGGAAATTTCAAAGCTTAATACCTTTATAGGTGTAGAGTGCGCAATGACAAGTCAGGAGTCAAGCTGCTCAGCCAACATCGAAGGAAGATGCCGTAATGAGTAACACATCATTCTGCCATCAGCACATTATGTTATTTACTATTTTCTTAGTAAACATTTTTGTTTCCTTTGTCCTTACTTACTCATATTATCTTGACTGATTCATTCAGATACTGACATATGTGGTTAACAAAAAATGCCTTTTAATGGAAATTACCAAATTATAATTATTATTATGTAAATTTGTTCCAAACGGTCAGTTATTTCAAGAAAAATCTATTTGGCTACCAGTAACTGCATGCCGACCCCATGTTTCACATCTAAACTTGGGGTGCTGCCATTGCCTCCTTTAGTAAAATCAGATGCGGTAAGTGTTGACAGAATGCAGACAGACCCACATGCTGTTTGATGTGCTCGCCAGGAAGCTGAAATTTATGGAAACAGAAAACAGAAATGTCCCGTGCTTTGATTTCATATTTACCGGCCAAATGCTGCGTTGTTATTCAGGCACATAAGAACACAAGGAAAAATAAAACAAAGAAAGAACTTTTAATTAAAACAGGCCATTGAGCCCAACTGGAGCTTGCTGGTTTGCTGCTCACCTTGGGCTTTAACGTAGTATTCAGTGAAGACTTAAATATCTGCAGGGAGCAATTTTGTACCCCACTGCTTTTTCAATTGATTCCATGTAATGTGTCAACAGCCACTGGTGCAGAAAGTGTTTCTTAACATTTATAAATATTTCTTTGTGACCCCACCTACAAATGTGACTTCAGTGTAACAAAGGATACTTGAGTGCCTCAGTTAAACTTAGAGCGATGTTGTGCGGAGTGTTTGCTCCTGATGTCATTACCTGTGGCAAATTGGTCTAAAGGCGGGTCAGACAAAGAAATGGCCATTAAAGACCCTCATAATAATTTTAAATGCATAAACGAATACCTCACCTGGAACAAGGGCACTGGAAAGCACTCCTAGAGACAGACCAAGGAGTGGAGATCTCAGAAACTGGCTGTTGGCTGTGTGAGCTCATTGCCCAATCATAATCAACTTGGAGCTGCCAGATGTGTGGTTTTCACTCCAAATTGGGCTATTTTTGAATATTTTTGCCTATTTGTGCAAGCAAAAATTTGGATATGGTGGTGTGTGGGTTTTTGGGATATTTTTAAAGGTTACCTGCAGCCAAACCAAATGACAAAACTACAAGGGGGAAAACACCTACCTCCTTGGAAGGGGTCTATGATAGCGGAAAATCTCCAAGGGGTAGTTATCAGTAAAATTATTGAAGTGGAATGGCATCAACAGTGGCATAACTACATCTACAGGCCAAACACAAGTCATCAATAGCATCATTCATTGGGCTGGTCCACAGCACCATTAAGCAGGTTTTCAGCTGTCATTGGGCTGGAAATATTTTCAGGATCTGGCAAACCTGCCCACAGGGTGAAAGATGAGGGTTAGGTGAAGTGCCATTTGTGTAACAGACAAAAGCAGAATTAATTCAGCATGCTAGAGCTTTGGCAATAGAAATTGGCTTCTGGAACGATCAACATAACATCCATGGTTGAGAAGGAGCTGGAGCTTGTTAAGGACTCTGGGAAAAGACTTGTCCATCAGGGATGGTTACTTTCCCTTCCTGCATTTTCCCTTCGGCACAGGCTCCTGGTGGGTGTGGTACTGTCATATCCCCTGTTGAGTGCCTGTGGTGTTAAGTCTGTTTTATACGTGTGTTTTTGCCTTTTCTTAGGATTTGCAAATGTAGATTCCAATTCTGTGGTTTATGTTTTGAAGTAAATTTATGAAATTAATTTTGGGATACCATCGTATTTTCTTCATTTACATGATGCCTTCGGATTTAGTCATGTGACTGTGATCTTCGCTGTGTTTCATAGAAAGTTACAATATAAATATGGTGGTAATTGCACACTTGTGTTATCTCTTATCAAGTACAAAATCTGTGTTCCTCTTAGCAATAGTTAGCTTTATTGCAAATTAGGTTCTAGTAGTAAGATTTGTGTTCTGGTTATGAACTCTTTCTGCATTTGACTTTTTGTTTTGCCCTTTTCAGATTCTGGTTACTCAGTTTCATTTTGCTCTTCTAGTATTCTGACCTCTCCCTGTTTTGACCATGACCATTTGCTGCCTAACCACCTCCCAGATTTATTGCACACACAATAATCCTTGTGCAATTTGTGTGTCCACATCAGTTTCTTACAATTGGACTTTGTAGTAGTGGACAAGTGAGTTGGAAGAATGTAAAACTTTAACTTGATGGTATATATACACCAAATAACTACTGTATTTCCAATATTCAGCCAGGGACACTGGAATGGGTGTCCAAGCCTGTACCATCTATTGCCTTTGTAGTCCAACAAGGAGATTCAAATGCTAATGTAGGGAGTGATTAAAATATTTGGAGGGGTATGACAAGAGGGATAGCTTGGCCTGATTTGAGCTTGCTTGGTGAATTGCTAATAGATTTCTGTGCTACCAATAGAATCTACTAATCTAAAAAAAATTAGTGTTGTCAGCAAATGTAGCAAACATTTGTAAATGTGACGAGACCATATTACCTGAGCCAGGAGTGCTGCATACTTCTGGTAGATGCAGTCTGATCTTGTTGTAATTGTACAATGGAGAATTGCACGACTTGAGTGACCATAGCAACATGATCCATGAAAGAGAGCTGGTCATTGGTCACCACCCCAAGGTAGCATACCCAGCTGATGAGTGTAAGATGAAGAACCAAGCTGAACAGTGACAGGGTACTAAACAGACAGACAAGCTGAGATAACAAGAAGTACTGTTTTTGCCAGTGTGGCTGGCTGCAGTAAGGCAGGTCGGACAACAAAAGAAAGTTTGGGACTCCAATCGGGACACCCAGTTTAGTAAAGTTTGGCAGTTATTCAGGAGCTCTGTCTGACGGTTCACTCTCAAATCAAATGATGTTTCTTTTCCAGGCAGTGGGGATTCTTATATCAGCGGGTGCCAGAATGGGTGGGCTAAGTGCCCTCATTGGGAAGTTTCTCTGAGCTGTGGGTAGTGAAGGAGAAGAGAACATCAGCCCCGGCTGGTTATCATATACCTTCTCCAAGCCCTGAGGATATCTTTCGATGCACATGCATGACACCAGGTTGAGCTAGCGATGGATTCCCTTCATCCAGGTTGCAATATCAGAGTGACATGCAGAGATTCTAGCTGATACCATGTGGTTCTCTGAAGGGAATGACAGGTACTGCTGCATAACATTAGCATAGCAGTGACAAGAGAAACCCTGAAATTGGACGATAAGGCCTGGCAAGGAGGTGTCTAAGTAGAAGAGGAGATATTCATTTATTCATTGCCACTGTAAATTATAGCTCTGCATATACAGTATATATACTGTGCCACAAGATGGACTGGCATTCAGCCTGTTGTTGCTTCCTGCCTTGCTTCTGATACTGATATTGACAGGATGTTCATCATTTTTGTGTAATTAAAAATAAAATGCAGATGTACTGTAACCTCTCATCTTACTCTTTATTTGCTGTTACATTTCTTTCATCTTTTCTGAGAATGTGGGCTACATGGTCCTGAAATGAATCTGCATGTCGTTTCGCAGATTCTCTCAATGCAGGTGTCGATTGCTTAACTGTAGGCACAGCAGAATTCTAGATATACCCTAAAAAGCATTGCAGGTGGGCCTCTCTGGACCCATGTTCCACACTCAGTGATATTCTGAGTAAGCCAGCATCCAGTTCTACAGGTAATTGCTTCTACACATTGTGTGGATGTGGAGAGTGATGAGCCCACCAGGACTATGCATTGTCAGGGTTTAAATCACCTCCAGTTTGCATGAAACTTCCTTTACCGCACATTTGCCCTGTTCTTTATGGTCTTTTGGTATTGATTTAGATGCCCCAGTAGAATCTGATAATCTAATAACATTTAGTGTTGTCAGCAAATGTAGCAAACATTTGTGTTAACTCTTCATCTTACTTTTTTGTTTAAATTGACAGTGTCTTACTGAACCGAGTCTACTTTGTAAATTACCAGAGGAAAATGTACTGTACAAATTATTTTGAGGGTGAAAATAGGGTAAGTATAAAGTGCTCAGAGAACTCAAAACACAACAATAATTGATAGCGTTTGAATGAATGCCATAAAATAAGTTAACAACCTTTATTTTGTAAAATATTTTCCAAATTGACACCGTGTAAGTGTGAGTGTCCTGAGTGAGCCTTATGATGTTCTGGGTTAGTTCCTGCCTTGTGCTCCTATGCTGCCAGGTTTGGCTTTGGCCCTGTGTATCCTGAATTGGATTAAATGGATTTGAGGAAGTTTTCTTTTCAACAGAAAGGGTTTCTTTAACGTCAAAGTCAAAATAGATCTTGGGAAAATGGTGTAAATTAATATCAAATATAAAACACAAAATCATTGATTGCATAAAAATATGACACACCTAAACCCTCACTGGTGCAGCCAGTTGGTGTTAGAATTAGTTCAATGGAGATCATCAGTCTGGAATTTCAGTTGATTGTAGTATAAATGCAATTATATACTCATCTGGTAGTGCCAATGTGTGGTGAGCAAAATAAAGTCAGTGACTGTGTTTACATGCGCTCACACACATATACCTAACTGGGATAAGGCAGAAGCCTGCTTTCTTAAAAATCTGTGTATACATGGGCAAGTAATCTTGTGCAGATGTCCTTTATCAGAATGCTTAGGCATTATTAAACTGCGCAAAAATTGTTTATTGTCATCAGCAGCTATTGTCAATCAGAAGATAAGCATGACGCCTGTGATCATTTTCTTGTGTTTTATAAATATGTTTAGTTAAATTATCACTTTATACTGTATATAGGTTTCTGTTATTGGATTGCACTTAGCTCACTTTTTTGTGCTTGGCTGTGTGACTGAGCCCTATAAAGGACTGGTGGTATGTGTCTTTCTTGTCCTACACCCAGTGCCGCAGAAATAATAACTCAAGCATTTTTACTTCAATAAGATAAGTACTGCATTAGGTTACTCATTACTTTAAAAAATAATTTGACTACATAATGCATTTTACTTTTAACGTGTTACCTTACTGCTCACAAGATTATGTTTCTGACTTTATCACGGTATGCTCTGTTCTTCAACATAAATTTAGAGATTTCTGAAATGCTAAGATAGATAATTTTAGCCAGAAAAAGTAATAGTGTTATTGTCGAAACATTTGCCTCTATAAATGTATTTTGAGGATGCTTCTACGTGTGGATGTTGAATGCACGTGCAAAGCAAATTCGTGCGGAGACTGACAAAGCTCCATGGACGTTCGCAGACTACAAAATCCTTAACAGTAACTCGGTTAAGGGTTTACATGGCCATATAATCGGGTAATTCCTGAAGAAATCTACCTTTATTAACCAGATTTCTCAGAGGCCAATGACCCAATTTCTGTAATCAGAATTAGGGTTTAGACAGTGTTTTAGAAACCGGGTTTCTTTGAATAATTGGATTATTGAAGCACATGTAAACATTCCTACTATGGTGGCCTAACCTACACAATGATGACAAAAGAGCACTCCAAACATCCCTGAAAAGGTGATTGAAAAGCACAACTCAGGGGATAAAAAGCACATCATCTCCGCCATAAATCATGCTGTGTGGATGCTTCTCTGAAGCTGCCCAGATAGGCCTGTGAGAGTAGAGAGGAAAATGAATGCAGAAAAATGCCGTGAAATCCTAAAGGAAAACCTAACACAGCATACGAGGAACCTGAAGAAAGGAAAAAGCTTTGTTTTCTATCAAGAAAATGACCTCAACCATCAATTAAAAGTTACACAGGAATGGTCTTAAAACAACAGTGTAATTTAGTTGAGTGACTGAATCAGAGTCCAAATTTCAGTCCAATAGAGAATTTGTGTCTGGACATGAAAAGGATCTTTATTCACAATCCCCTTGTAACTTGTAAGTTTGAGCAGTTTTGCAAAGATAAATTGGGAAAAACTGAAGTGTCCAAATGTGAAAAGCTGATTGAGACCTGGGCACAATGACTCAAGGCAGTCATGGCTGCCAAAGGTGCATCTACTAAAACAGGGCTTCCGCAGTAAATTATTTTGTGTTTAAGATTTTTAATTTATTTAGACCACTTTATAGAGATCTGTTTTCACTTTGAATTTAAAATGTGTTTTTGTGTTGATCAGTGTCAACTGTAATTCAGATCTATTGTAAAATGTGAACACTTCTAAGGAGTTTTTATAATCACTTTGTACCACTGAAGTCTGAACCGGTTCAGTACATAATAGGCAGAGGTCACACCAAGACTGAAGTAGTCCAGCTCCTCACTCAGTAGCCAGTCCACATTGGTGTATAAAGAAAGTGGCAGTGCTAGTGAATATGGAGTTAAGCCTACATAGTCCCAACCTTTAAAATGAGGATGAATGCTCCTTATTTTAGTACAACTGATTCCAGCTTCGGGTGGCATGGTGGTGCAGTGGGTAGCGCTGTTGCCTCGCAGTTAGGAGACCCGGGTTCACTTCCTGGGTCCTCCCTGTATGGAGTTTGCATGTTCTCCCCGTGTCTGCGTGGGTTTCCTCCCACAGTCCACAGACATGCAGGTTAGGTACGTTGGCGATTCTAAATTGTCCCTGGTGTGTGTGTGTATGTGCGCCCTGCCCAGGGTTTGTTTCCTGCCTTGCGCCCTATGTTGGCTTGGATTGGCTCCAGCAGATCCCCATGACCTTGTAGTTAGGATATAGCGGGTTGGATAATGGATGGATGGATGGATTCCAGCTTATGTGATGGACTGGCATAATGTCCATGGCTGGATGGTTTCTTCTGACAGATGTTCCTAGGAGTTACTGTATGTTATGTTAATCATAATCATAACTGTGTGTGATACAGTACTGTCTGTTATTGTCTGTAATATATAGACGTGTCACTATAGCTTTTCTTATTAAGTCTACAAGAGTCAAATGCAATTTGGTTCTTCTGAATGTGTTCTGGTGTGACTGGTTAAAGGGTGAATGTGGAAAATCTGGTCATGATGGGTCACATTTGCTACAGGGTTTTTTTTCCAAACAAATTCTTAGTGAGATACCAACTTTTAATGACATAAAATACATTTACGAATTAGATATTGTCCATCCATCCATCCATTATCCAACCCGCTACATCCTAACTACAGGGTCACGGGGGTCTGCTGGAGCCAATCCCAGCCAACTCAGGGCGCAAGTCAGGAAACAAACCCCAGGCAGGGCACCAGCCCACCACAGATTAGATATTGTGTTCAAGGAAAATAAGCAAACTGAGGATTAGAACCTGTCAGTCCTTTAGCATTTTTCCATCATATTTTTTTCAGATATTGACAGTTACAAATTAATGAGCACACATGCAAGTGAAAATGGCAAATGTTTCCTGTTATTTATAACTCATGGTTAACTGCTTTCTGGTTAATAAAAATAATAATGCACAACGTGACATGCAAGCAAATTAAAATTAAGCAATAAATACTGTATAAGGTGTGGCCGAGTGTAAAACTGACAGGCTCGCTAAAGAAAATTTGGGGTGCCAACTGTGTTTTCCTTTTTAAAAAACAGAAAGTTCAAAACAAAAGAAAATGCTTCTCGGGCATTATTGTCATGTCCTCGAGCTTCCAATAACAAAATAAGGCTTGACTTCTAGCAATGGATTAGGACCAGTTTGCTTGGGATCTCCATATATTGGGTTGCTTTGGCCAAAATGATGCCTCCTTCCATGAAGCTGGGGTTCTTATGTTTGGGGAACCGGAAGGGCTGGAGTTAGGTGCCTTCACTGGGTGGTTTCTCGATGCAGCTGGGAAAGAAGTTATTACAAACCTCAACTGAGCTTGTTAGAAAATCCTCCAACACACATGCGTGACAAAGGAAAATAACTCCAGTGTACTAAAAGTCATTGTAGCAGTAAACATCATTAGAATAGTAATTACTTAGGTGAGATATACAAATCTAAAGGTGGCCAATTGATTAAAAAAGTATGCCATTTAACATCAACAGAGATCTTAAGGTAAGAAGCTGGTTACAACAAAATTTATTTATATAGCACGTTTTCATACAAGTGCTTTACAAAAGAAAAAATATAAAAATAAAATTAGGCAATACTAATTAACAAAGAATAAAGTAAGGTTCAATGGCCAGGGAGGACAGAAAAAAACAAAAAAAAACTCCAGACGGCTGGAGAAGAAAACAAAATCTGCAGGGGTACAGAGGCCACGAGACCACCCAGCCTCCACTGGACATTCTGCCTAACATAAATGATCTAAATTAGTCCTCATGGTTTTCAGGCTTCACGTGGAAGAGTTAGATGATGATGGTCATGTGGACATCTAGCCTTCAATTCATCAATGTAGGGACAGCACAGTGCTTTGATCAGGTGGTGGTGGCGCAGATCGCCACTACAGAAAAAAACAGAAAAAGAACAGCAGAGAAAGTAGGGGGTTAGTACGGATTTTGGAGCCATGAAAAAAAAGATAATTCAATGCATATACAGAATATCAGGGTTACACTAAAATGAAGCTATGAGAAAGCCATATTAAAATAATGGTTTTAGCAGTTTTTTTAAAGTGCTCCACCGTATAAGTCTGGCGAATTTCTATTGGTAAGCTATTCCAGATTTTAGGTGCATAACAGCAGAAGGCCGCCTCACCACTTCTTTTAAGTTTAGCTCTTGGAATTATAAGCAGGCACTCATTTGAAGATCTAAGGTTACGATTTGGAGTGTAAGGTGAAAGGCATTCTGAAATATAAGATGGAGTGAGATTATTTAAGGCTTTGTAAACCATAAGCAGTATTTTAAAGTCAATTCTGAGTGGCACGGGTAACCAGTGAAGTGACATTAAAACTGGAGAGATGTGCTTGGATTTTTCTCGGTAAAAACAAAAGAGTGAAGCCAGTACAGTCCACCTGTACTTCCTAAATGTGTGATTCTGAAATCCTGAGAACTACTTAGCCTATCTGTGCTTCAGTTATAAAATTAACATATAGAGTGTCTTCAGAAAGAATTCAGGCAATTTAATTTTTACACATTTTGTTATATTGAGACGTACCCCTGTCTATAGAAGGTCCCACAACTGACAGTGTGTATTGGAGCAAAAACCAAACCACAAGATAAAGGAATTGCTTGCAGAGCTTTGAAACAAGATTGTGTCAAGGCACGGATCTGGTAAAGGCTGCAAAAATGTTCCCAGCATTGAAGGTTCCCTAGAGTAGAGTGGCCTCCATAATTTTTAAAAGGAAGAAATTTGGAACAACCACAACTGTTCCTAGAGCTGGCTGTTTGACCAAACTGAGCATCGGAGGAGAAGGGACTTTGTAAGAGAGGTGACAAAGAACCCACTGGTCACATTGGCTGAACTCCATAGAACCTAAGTGAAGAAAGGATAAACTCCCAGTAGAACAGCCACCTCGGCCGCACTCCACTAATCTGGGCTTTATGGCAAAGTGGCCAGATGACACATGAAAGCCCACTTGGTGTTTGGAAGAAGGCACCTAAAGAACTGTAAGTCTATGAGAAACACGATTCTCTGGTCTGATTAAATCAAAATGTAACAATTTGGCCTCATTTCTAAGCATCACATCTGAAGACAATCAGGCATCACTCATCTCCTGTGCAGTACCATTGCACTGGTGAAGCATGATGTTGGCAGTAAAATGCTGTGCAGTTGTTTTTCAGCAACAAGGAGAGGGAGACTAGCTAGGAGTAAAGAAAACCTAAATGAGGCAAATTACCAAGATATCCTTAATGAAAATCTGCTTCAATGTACTCTGAACCTCAGACTGGACCCAAAGTTCACCTTCCACTAGGACAATGACCCCAAGCACAAAGGAAATACAGTGCAGGATCGGCATAGGGAGAACTACAGTATATGAATACTCTTGAGTGTCCCAAAGAAACCTTAGACTTGAACCTAAGCAAACATCTCTGGAAAGACCTGAAATCATCTGACAATTGATGGTCTCCAAGCTTGAGAGGATCTGCAGTGAAGAATGGCAGAAAGTCCTCAAATACTGGTGTGTAAAGCTTGACACGTCATACCGAAGATGACTCCAGGCCCTAATTGCTGCCAAAGCTGCTCTAACAAAGTACTGAGTAAAAGGTGTTAATACTTGTGTCAGTGGGATTATACAGGGTTTTAGTTTTTTTTTTTTTTTTTTATAAATTGGCAATTCTTCCTAAAATTCAATTTTTATTTTGTCTCTGTGGGGTAGTATGTGTTGTTTATTAAGGGGAAAAAATGAATTTACAGTAAATGATTTTGGCATAAGGCTGCAACATAACAAAATGTGTAAAAAGTGAAAGGGTCTGAATACTTTCTGAAGGCACTGTAGAAACACGTTACAGTTGTGCTTGAAAGTTTGTGAACCCTTTAGAATTTTCGATATTTCTGCATAAATATGACCTAAAACATCATCAGATTTTCACTCAAGTCCTAAAAGTAGATAAAGAGAAACCAGTTAAACAAATGAGACAAAAATATTATACTTGGCCATTTATTTATTAAGGAAAATGATCGGATATTACATATTTGTGAGTGGCAAAAGTATGTGAACCTTTGCTTTAAGTATCTGGTGTGACCCCCCCTTTGCAGCAATAACTGCAACTAAACGTTTCCGGTAACTTGTGATCATTCCTGCACACCGGCTTGGAGGAATTTTAGCCCATTCCTTCATACAGAACAGCTTCAACTCTGGGATGTTGGTGGGTTTCCTCACATTAAGTGTTTGCTTCAGGTCCTTCCACAACATTTTGATTGGATTAAGGTCAGGACTTTGACTTGGCCATTCCAAAACATTAACTTTATTCTTCTTTAACTGTTCTTTGGTAGAACGACTTATGTGCTTAGGGTCGTTGTCTTGCTGCATGACCCACCTTCTCTTGAGATTCAGTTCATGGACAGATGTCCTGACATTTTCCTTTAGAATTCTCTGATATAATTCAGAATTCATTGTTCCATCAATGAAGGCAAGCCGTCCTGGCCCAGATGCAGCAAAACAGGCCCAAACCATGATACTACCACCACCATGTTTCACAGATGGGATAAGGTTATTATGCTGGAATGCAGTGTTTTCCTTTCTCCAAACATAACGCTTTTCATTTAAACCAAAAAGTTTTATTTTGGTCTCATCCGTCCACAAAACATTCTTCCAATATCCTTTTGGTTTGTCCACGTGATCTTTAGCAAACTGCAGATGAGCAGCAATGTTTTTTTTTCTCCTTGCAGCCCTGCCATTCACACCATTGTTGTTCAGTGTTCTCCTAATGGCAGACTCATGAACATGAACATTAGCTAATGTGAGAGAGGCCTTCAGTTGCTTAGAAGTTACCCTGGGCTCCTTTGTGACCTCACCGACTATTACACGCCTTGCTCTTGGAGTGATCTTTGTTGGTCGACCATTCCTGGGGAGGGTAACAATGGTCTTGAATTTCCTCCATTTGTACACAATCTACCTGACTGTGGATTGGTGGAGTCCAAACTCTTTAGAGATGGTTTTGTAACCTTTTCCAGCCTGACGAGCATCAACAACTCTTTTTCTGAGGTCCTCAGAAATCTCCTTTGTTTGTGCCATGATACACTTCCACAAGCATGTGTTGTGAAGAGCAGACTTTGATAGATCCCTGTTCATTAAATAACACAGGGTGCCCACTCACACCTGATTGTCATCCCATTGATTGAAAACACCTGACTCGAATTTCACCTTTAAACTAACTGCTAATCCTAGAGGTTCGCATACATTTGCCACTCACAAATATGTAATATTCGATCATTTTCCTCAATAAATAAATGACCAAGTATAATATTTTTGTCTCATTTGTTTAACTGGTTTCTCTTTATCTACTTTTAGGACTTGAGTGAAAATCTGATGATGTTTTAGGTCATATTTATGCAGAAATATAGAAAATTCTAAAGGGTTCACAAACTTTCAAGCACAACTGTATGTGTTGCTGCTTGTAAGGCACTTTGGATGGTGATTGTTACAGAATGCTGCCATATAAAATTAAAACATTTGACCAACTAGTCTATTACATGGCTTTACAAGGTGTATCATTGTTGTCTTATCATAAATTTGGACATAGTCACAGGTGTTTACTTTAGGGAAGAACTGCAGAGGTTATATGGATTTTTTTGCAATGTTGTAATATATCTCAAATGTGTCCATTGATAAGATCCAAATGGGCAAAGAAGTGCTCAGAATCCTTAAATGTAAGCCTCTAGTACCTGCCCATTGTCTCAATTCAGCAAAGTATGGTGCTGCAGGATAGTGTTGGAGGTTTGGAGAAATAACATACAAGTCTGATGGTGGAAGTGACACAGGGAAAATGATGCCGCAGCAGGATATGGAGTTGGAAAATGTTTAGGAACAGTCAGTCATTTCAAATGTATTTCTAGTTATTATGGAAAGGGTCCCTAGCAGTTCTAACAGGAGTATGTATGCTAAAGTAATGAAGCTTCAGCCTTGATGTAAGCATCAAAAGAGATCAGACTTCTATTGTATTGGTAGACATGCCTTTCCATACTTTGAGAGCCCACTAGCTAAATATTATTTATCTTTGAAATTTTTAGAACACTTGAATGGATTGTCAAAAGTATGAACATCAATAAACTGTGTAACTAAGCTAAAGGTGCTGGGAAGCTAAGGTTTTTTCAAAAATGTGGATGTATACTTGGCTGGAACCCAGTGTAGAAATTTATTAACTACTTATGCAGTTTAACTGATAGTTAGGACACATATGACTTTAGTTTCATTGACAGAGACAGCTTGAACTGTTAATGTTAACATCTATCTACACACATTGGCTGTTTAGATATTGTAAAAAATTGAAATAGACAAGACTTGATTATGGATGAAAATTGGAGCCACATGAAGCCCCCAGGTTCGCTTCCCGGGTCCTCCCTGTGTGGAGTTTGCATGTTCTCCCCATGTCTGCGTGGGTTATCTCCCGCAGTCCAAAGACATGTAGGTTAGGTACATTGGTGATCCTAAATTGTCCCTAGTGTGTGCTTGGTGTGTGTGTGCCCTGCGGTGGGCTGGCGCCCTGCCCGGGGTTTGTTTCCTGCCTTGCGCCCTGTGTTGGCTGGGATTGACTTCAGCAGACCTGCCGTGACCCTGTAGTTAGTTTATAACAGGTTGGATAATGGATGGATGAAGCCCCCATATTATTGTGAAACGTAACATTCCTGATTGCTTAATAAACATTTGACTTGGTATGTGGCACACTGATTGGGACCTGTGTACAGTCTGGGAAAGTTTGCACATTCTCCTTCTCTATAGATTTCTCCCAAATGAAATGACATCCAGGCTGAGGAAGAGTGTGAGTGAAGTAATAGTAATTCTTTTCTCTAGTGAAAAAAGAGGCCATTTCAGCCAATGGAAAACTTGTCAGAAAACACTTTTATGCATGTGCCTTAAGTACATCATGAGAATGAACATTTAGCACAGAAGGGAATATTGTGACTTCGTCTTGGTCCCTCCTGGGGTTGGAGAAAGCTAACCCGCTACCTGTGTGTTTGCCAAAAACATGTCAGTTGACAGTGAAATGCAACCCCATGCACTTAACAAAGCTGGCAACAGGCCTATGACATGAATGATAGTGTTTTTTTTTTCTTCAAACTTGTCAGCTATTTTATTTAATCAATGCTTTACTATTTAAGAAATTGATTTTCTGAGTTTTACTTTCACTACATTTCAGTTAGATTGTTGTTCAATTTTAAATGTTAATATTTTCTTTTACTGTTCTAACCGAAGTATAAATTATATGCTGTAATAATAATATTTGCTCATTTTTCATGTGATAGCTTGGCCTTAATATATTTTTTAAGCGGAAACATTATTTTTGTCAGTCTGGTATGACTTCAGTTTCTAGTATAACAATGTATGATTATATCTTATATTGTAATATTTCTCATATATCCACACAGTTAATATGCAAATGATTACATGGCATAACTATAGAAAAAAAGGACAGGCTGCAGAGTACTGAGCAGTGGAGAAATGCGACGTGTGTTATTTATTAGTTTCAATTTATATGTATTTTGTGATTTAAAGTATTGTTTTTGTTCATTTTAAGTTATTTTTAATTATTTTTTATGTTTTATGTTATTTCTGTTAGTTTCATTTATTACTCGTTACTTGTCTTCTGTTGTGTTCTGTTATCTTCTGTGTGACCATTCACTGTTCTGTGGGTGGAACCCCAGGAGGCGGGGCCACCCTGATGACATGACTGCTGGGTCCTCCTTCTGGCTATTTATTTTTAGCAGTCAGGTATTGAAGTTGTTTGAAGCCATTTGTAAGTATTGTTGGATTCACTTGTGCATATGACATATATATGCTCAGGTCTTGGATTGTGTTTTGGGACTTTGTACTGCCTTTTTGGCAGCTCCTTTTTGCAATTTTTCTTCTCTTGTTATATTTTCCTATTTTGAAAAATAAATCTATTTATAAAGATTTTTTAATTGCTGTTTTTTCCACAAGCAGTAGGTTTACATTCATCCTCCTCCTGATAATACTGTACTGCTGTATGGCGCATTGTTTTAGTTAACTCATTGCTTTTAATGAAAGTGTTAATGATAATTACTAGTTAATGATTCTGAATGCCATGAAGAGTAACTCCAAAGGTGTACCTTTTTGTATCCGTAGAGCTCTTGCAGTAATCAATACCCTGTAGCCTTTCCAGGAAGAACCCAATCAAGCATTTATAAGAAATTCTGGAAAAATATTGGTGATAGTGGTTCCACCACATGACATCTGTGAATAAGAATTCAGGTAACCTTGTATACTGTACATTGCTACTCAATGATCAAATTTTTAGTTGCTTGGATATTTTAAAAAAGATGATGATATTTTTCACATCTTCTTAGTGTGCTTTTCTTTTTGCATTTTTTTTTACTTGATGTAAGAAAACCAGTGATAACTTTTGCCTTTTACACTTGTATTTTTTTAAATTGTGCCCAAGAATAGATTTTTCCTGCAGAATCTCATTTTCAATTTCAGGACCAAGTTAGAGGTCCACCCCGAGACAGTCATAGCAGAACTGGTAAATGTGAAGATAAGATGTAATTATACTGACTGCCATGATCATCAAAGGCAACCTTTTTGTTGCATGAATTGGCTCTGCTGTCATTAGCTTTGTTGTAGTTTGTAATTAGAAATGATGGCTATGGAAGTAACGTCAGGAGAGATGACGATGGCATGACTAATGCTGCTGTCATGCTCTCTGCATTGCATTGTACTAGAGCTATGAACTTATTCCACCACAGTGTGCTACGAGGTACTACTAACCTAAAAAATGACTCCTTTCATTGTGTCCATCTTCATCCTTCCCAGTATTAACTATGGATACAGTTCCATGTGGCCAATATTTTTTAGGGACATTATGCATTTAATGTGCAATGCGTATATAGTGCATGAAGTTCTGGGTCTTGAACTGATGTACTCCCTTGCATATTTGTTTTTACTGTTTACATTGCCTTTATGTACACCATACTTTACAGGTTGTTACAGCATGTGAATTTCTCATCTTAATGCTTAATAATGTATTATCTATCTATCTATCTATCTATCTAGAGAACCTTTTAATTTCATTGAGTTCCTTTTATTGTTAAAATAATAATATCTTGAGGGCTTTGCCTCTGCTCACTTCACTTGCCAACCCCAAGTGTTGGCAGCTGAGCCACTCGAAGGATGTTGGGGTTGCCCCTCCGTTAGAGAAAGTGATTGTATTTAAAGAGATGGTATATAGAAGAGTATGCGCGGTGCAGGAGGATTGGTCCTTAGTTATTATAGATAGAAAATCATAAAATTGAATATTTCACTACACCTGCCTATTTTAAATACCAATGAATAATAAAACAGTAAAAAGTAAAAGTAGAAGAACAAAAGTAAAATGTAATAAAATATTATAAAAAATAAATAAAAAATGAAACTGCATTAATGTCTTGTCAAAACAATATTATGAATTACTTTATCCTCTAACATACATTATTTAAACGTTGCTCTTTTGCATTTGTGTTCGCATATGTTTCGGGATATTTTTCTCTTTTTCATTCATTGGACTCTTTGTTTTTGATTTTTATTATATGTGGCTCTTTTTTATTTTCTTTTTTTTGACATTAATTATCAATTCTTGCCACTCTTTTTCTAAGAAGATCTAAAATTCAACGTACTTGAAAAGATAATTTGCTTTTCTACCTTGGTATAATAACCAACTGTGTTGAAGGGTGAGTTAGCTTTGAGAGTGTCACAGGGTGGTACGGAGAGAGGATGTGCGCAGTAGGAGTGATGATTGGGCGAGTGATGTGGAGGCTGAATAACATGGACACGACACAAAACTTTTTTTAATAAAATAGAAATATAATAAAATGTAATAAATTATTTCATTTTTAATCACAAGAATGCTTTACAGAAGTTGGTTATACAGTATAACACCGTTTTAGTTAAAATACAAGAATTTGGGACTTTGTGAGCATACAAATACATAACCTGACGTGCAGATTATATGACACAGGAGTAATGTGAGATTTCTTCGGTTTTGATGGTCTTTGCTGTTGTCCAGCATTGCTTAACATGGACTCCAAGAAAACTTGTTATCTCTGTCCTTAATAAAAAGGCGATTAAAGATTTTTCTCACACTTCACTACAAACTACATGAGATAAACAACATATAAAAAATATTTTTGAGTGAAGAATTCCTTTAAGGTGAGACAGAAGGGTGCATAGTCTCTCTTTATAAGACTGACATGCCTGTCCGTTCTCTTTCCAGTGGATATGACATTTGTCACCACCAGATCCACCCAAATACAGTAAATGATGGCTCACAGATCCAGCATTCTGATTTAAATGCCACTCGTGGTCGCCTCATGTATAAATGGTACATACATACAAAAACATTGCATATGCCCATTTCCATGCTCACATCACAAGGTATAAAAACTAAACTTGGCCTAAAGCCACGCACATTTTCACAACAGCACCCAAGCCCCCTATGTATGCACTCTTCTGCTTGGTTTTGCAAACTCGCAGCACCCAGTGTCAAAGCAGTGCTACTGTTCCTGTGTGATCTCCCTTTTTTCAGATTTGCATCAGTGATGAGGGATTTATCCAACATATCAAAATTAACTGCATATCATTTACAAATTTAATTCACTTGATTGTAATCATTCTGTAACAATATAATGGTGCATGGAATGAACAAACTATTCCAAATACCATAGCTGCTTTAGCTGCACAGCAGTTGATTGGAAACCTTTATGGTAGGTTGTGTTGAGAACGCAGAAGATTATCGGGATACAGCTTCCAGTCATGGAGGACATTTATAGCACACGCTGCCTAAAAAAGCCAGCTGCACCTGCATGGATTCCACTCAGCCATGCCACAGTCCATTTGAACGTCTCGCCCTTTCTATTTGAACTTGTTCTTGCCTCGTACTTGATGCTTGCTGGGTCTGCTGCGACCCTGGATGGGTGGAATAATTAAACATGTATAATGAAGTTTTTTCAATGTTCCATAAAAGTTTCAAAGGATCTGTGTTCTTAAGCTTACAGCTGGCTTTAAATTTATTACTGAGTTCATTGCGATTGGTTACATGGAGAAAGAAAATGGAAGGACAGGAATTGGGGGTTGGTACGTTTGACAGCGACAGTACTGCTGCTTTAAATTATTCCATTCAGGGCTGCATGTGTCCCAGCAAGCATCTTGTGGGAGGCAGGAGCAATCCCTTGACAGGAAAGGCTGGGGCAATTCCTGGACAGGGCGCCAGCTCATCACTACTGCTGCTCCACCATGCCCCCACATGTTTAATAAATGCTTTAATGAATTTCATCATGAAAAGGATATCAAATATACATCTTTCTATTCTAAAGTGTTCAGAGAGCTGTAATAGTATGAATGTAATGTATTCTGTGTAGCAATCAGTGCCTGCGAGCTCCTATCTACGAAAGAGAAAGCCCGTTTAAGAAGAAAACTTAATGATTAATGACTGGGTCAGGGAACACATGCTACTTTAGCAACGATGGGTTTTGAGAAACTCTATTAAATTAAACATCAATTTTAAGATGAAGTTTACGACAGTCTACTTTAATGGCAAAATAAACTACAAGATTATAGTGGAAATTTGAAGATTTCTTCATTTCAACCTTTTTTCTTCACTGTGTCCCTAATTTTTTTCTTTTCTCTGTGCCCTAATATGCTTCTGTATGACACTCTGATGGTGGGCTACGACTCGCCTTTTCACCTTGACCTTGACATCTGACCACTCCTTTTTTATTTCAGGTACTGTGCGACTTTCTGAACTTGAACTTTGGAGTTTCTCCGACACACTGCATCACTCCATTACTTCCCTTTTTGTTGCTTATAACACTGCTTAAGCAAACAAATAGTATGTTATTCCTTGCCTCCACTTCACATACACTGAAGTAACAGGGAGGAGTTGGAGTGGGGCGGCAGGCACGTGCATGTGTATTAATTTTCACGCTGACTGGGATTTATGGAGCTGAAGCGTGTGGAAGATGACTTACTCATGTTTTTGTGCATCTGAATTTTTTGCACATACGCATATTTTCCACTTTTGTCCGTATGCCATGTTTTAGTGTGAATTTTCCGTACGCCGTTATACATGAGACCCCTGGTCATTTTCTGTGTGGAGTTTGCACATTCATACTGTTTATATGTTCTGTATATTCCTACCACATCCCAAACACATGCATTTTGGGTTACTTAGTAGTCACGTGTGAATACATTTCCTACTTTGAGTACAGTGTGGCTGGTATATGTTCCAACTTTCGGTAAGCCTGAAAATAGATTATCTATTCATTTATTATGATTTTCAGCATAGTAAAAATATGTATTACTTGGTGTAAATTTTCTATTGGTGGGTATGTATTTAACATCAATTTTTCTTATTTTTTTCCCTAAGAACAGATGATTAAGTAAGCTGTGATGTGTTTTATGCCTCAGAGCTCTTAGACCCCAGAAACAACAACAACAATTTATATCTTGTATAGCCCAAAAAAACACACTGAATATCTCAATGGGCTTTAATGGGTCCTGTTTTTTTGACAGCCCCCCAGCCTTGACTTCCTAAGAATACAAAAAAAAAAAAACTTTTGGGAAAGGTAATTCAGAGAGAGAGACACTCTTCCTGATAGGTTGGGCATGCAAAGGGTGTCCAAAATTGGGGTAAATGCAATAAACAAAGGCTAGTGGACCTTGGTCATGCTTCCAGTGGATTGACCTCCTCTTCATTCCACCTATGATGCAGAATTACTTTTCTACTTTTATTAAAACATTATGTTTGTAATCAGCACTTTATTGTAGTCAATGGCTTTTGAAAATTAAGGCAATGTGTTAGTAGCCATGTCCTGTTTTAGCAGAAAATTTCCAGAAGAATGGAGCTGTTTGATATTTAAAAAAAATGCATACAAAATGATCAAATATGTAACTTGGCTCCCTGAGGAGCAAAAGGTGAAGAGGTCTCTTCTACATAGCTGAGGTCCAGGAGCAACTGTGCATCAAATAAGACTGGAAATGAGACCCCAGGGTACACATGCTTGCTCAATTCTAATGGTTTTTAATTTGTAAGCCCCCACCCCCACAAATTATTGTGATGTTGCTTCCAGATGGATTGAGCCTTTACTCACGGATTTCTTCATAGAGGAGATGCTGAACTGCCCACAAGATGAGTTCAAGTCGGCATTGGATTTGAAGGGGTGCCAGATATTTTCTTGACAGGCAAGTTGCCTTTTTTTGATGGAATATGCAGCTTGCATTTCCCTAATAACACAGTCCAACAGCAACAGCAAACACAGATGTTAATGGTTTACATCTTGTGGAAAACCGTACGACTCTGCAGAACCCTTCGACCTTTTCCCTTCCCCTGAAGAACACGGGGCTTGTTCATTTTTCAGCAATGACTTATTTCTGTCGATTGTGTGATTATGACTTCCCAGAAGGTGACGGTTTAATCAGAACCAACTTTGCCCTCTTTTTTTTGGTGCATTTTTTTGTACTGAAGTATTCAATGCTTAAAGGTTTCAAGAAATGAAAACATATTTTCCCGGCAGTTGAGCTTTGAGCTCGGACCCTGAAGCTTCTGTTGGGTGTATGTGTGTACAGCTTATGCGTCTTTATGGAAATACACAGAGCCGAAAGCGCCGGGATTTTAAAACACATGGCCTGTGAAGAGAGCACAGCTCTTGTAATTCTCCTTTACTTTTTAATAGTGCCTTCCCCCTGTAAAATATTTAGTGGGGCACTCAGAAGCACAAACAAGCACAGCAGGAAGTGATCCAGTTCACAAGGTGGATTACAGCATGTTTTAGGGGAAGAATTAAATAAAGAAAGAAATTATTTTTTCACATAAAGTAAAACATAATAGTGTTTCTCTTAAATGATGCATAAATTCCATTAGGCTTTATTACTTAAAGGAAATGCAGCCAAAGTAAACACACTTGTATATACTGTCTACAGTATATTTGTACCCCTTTTGTCCTCAAGAAGCCTCATTGGCTTGCATTATTTTCAGCTTATTTATGATTTGTAAAATAACACTGACAAAGCAGTATCACAACAGTCAGATTTAAGTTTAAAATGTTAAAATTACTTTATTACATTCCAGTGCAACCTGGGTCATCTACTGTCTAACCAACAGGAATACAGTACACAGACAGAGAGTGAGAATGACAAAGTGCCCGACAAACAGCAGACAAAATGGCTGACAGATATGATATTCAAAGGTACAGATATGGACATGAAAAATGGACAGAGGAGAAACACACAGCTAAGCAAGAAACATAATATTTGGACAAAGGGAATAGACAGAAAGACTGAATAATGAACAAAGACATAGGCTGACAGGCAGGTAAGTAAAAAAAAAAAAAAAAAAGATATCACAATGATGGACAACGAAATGGGGACTCTTGAACAAATTGATGGACCACCTGGATAAGAGAAGTGGCACACACATCTCACACTACTAAATAGTAATTTTGTGTTTTGCTCTGGCCTTATTGAACTGTTTCCAGAAGTTACCTCAGTATACTCCCAACAAACTTTCTGTTATTAACATTAAATTCAGGATGTTAACTTAGCAAAATATTTTGCAGATATACACTAAATCATACTGCAAAAGATATAAAACTCTGAACTAAGCACTGTTTTTTGTTAAATGGTACAAAGATCAAGGTTATATACTGAAGAGGATGATAAAATAGACTGACAGTCTGACTACTTTCCTATCTGCTTTTATTATGTTTATTCTGATATAGTGCTAGTCTAGTTTAACTATGTAAGAGCACTGCGCACACTGTCAAACTGAAGATAATCGTATGCATTAAAGCACTCCTCTGTCTTTCTGAGGGGCACACTCGAAATCTGTTGCATTCCCACAAGGGGGAGCATATGGCCTATGGCTGCTCTCATCTGGTTTCAGAAAAACAAGAAACTATCACTATGTAAATGGAAAGCTCAATAGGCCTGATGAATGTCTCTGTGAAAAAAACAGAGTATACCTTTTAAAAGCATGATAAAAAAGACATGTTAAAATGGTGGTCAGGCTAAACTGTTTTACTTATGGCAACTAAATACAAAAAAATGGGTTATGCAAAACTGCATATTACCTTCCTATCTCAATTTCTTATAGATCATAGTACTTGAACTAAGGGATATATTGTGTATGTTTCTGGTCTCATGAAATCATATGCAGGAAATTTTCATTTTATGTTGTTGCAGTATGAATTTAAATATATTTGGACATTAGGGCTGAAAAATGGCTTAGTGTTTAATACTTTTGCTCCCCAGCATCAGGAGACTGGGTTCAAATATCAGCCTTGTAACTGTTTTTGACAGGTTTGCACATTCTCCCAGTGTCTTTCTGTCTTTTCTGTCATGCCAAAGACAGATTGATCCACTCTTTATCAACAAGCATAGAGAAAAGTGGCAGATGAAATGCATCATGAGAAAAAGACAAATTCATAGCTCACAATCAACAGTTACCCTATCAACTGTCTCGGGCTTCTTTCCTTTTGTTACTACTACCATAAATCTTGCTTTCAGAAGGGTTTCAGTATTTGGATAACAGAGTCTGTGTGCTACCATCATTTATAGGTGGAATATAATAACACAGAGGCTACATGACTGTGAACAGGAATAGTGGCTATAAACAATATGCCTGAAATATTGGAATAATGGAAACATTGTCCCAAAATGTTGGCTAGTCTGTCTGGATGAGAATATAATATATTAAAAATCAACAGGGGCCTCATGTATAAAACATGCTTAAACTTGTATAAAAATGCTTGTACACCAATAAGCCATTTCTTACATAAAAACTGGCATTTATAAGACATGAACTTTGTGTGAAAATTGGTTTAACATGTTAGCAAGTTCACAGAATGAATTTGCTTGTGTATACAGAACACAAATTTATTCAATGAATATACAACTAATATGTGATGCTCAAAGCTGTTCATTGTTCTGAGGTAGCCCTGCTCAAGCCTCGATTCCTTTATTTTATCAATTAGTAGTATGGGAAGTTGATTTCAGAGCCATACAGTAGATGATGGTTGACTTCTTGGTAAGTAAGTCTAATTGATAGGACTGCAATTAAGTTTAGTAGATTAAAAAGAGCTTTTGTAATCTTTCTTTCAGCAGATAGTGAGTACACCACAAGAAAGGAAATATAATGAAAGTCAAGCCAGCAATCGATCACTTATAGAACTGAGATATATATACAGGGTGGGCCATTTATATGGATACACCTTAATAAAATGGGAATGGTTGGTGATATTAACTTCCTGTTTGTGGCACATTAGTATATGTGAGGGGGGAAACTTTTCAAGATGGGTGGTGACCATGGTGGCCATTTTGAAGTCGGCCATTTTGGATCCAACTTTTGTTTTTTCAATAGGAAGAGGGTCATGTGACACATCAAACTTATTGGGAATTTCACAAGAAAAACAATGGTGTGCTTGGTTTTAAAGTAACTTTATTCTTTCATGAGTTATTTACAAGTTTCTGACCACTTATAAAATGTGTTCAATGTGCTGCCCATTGTGTT
>JANRMT010062796.1:67519934-67539100 GCA_026402145.1 Polypterus bichir lapradei
TATATATATATATATATATATATATATATACACACACACTAGCAAAATACCCACGCTTTGCAGCGGTGAAGTATTGTGTTAAAGAACTTATGAAAAAGAAAAGGAAAAATTTTAAAAATAACGTAACATGATTGTCAATGTAACAGTTTTGTCACTGTTTTGAGTGTTGCTGTCATCAAGGATTTGATTATCATTATTTCTTTCAATCAGGTTCATATTTGGAGGACATTTTATGTTCAAGTTACATTCCGCGTTTTCAACCGTTGTAAAGATACAACAGGTTTCATTGATAACTTTGTGTCCACGTTGTCAGAGTTGAAACATTCATAAACATCGAAGTGTTCACTACCCAAATCGCTACCCATGAATCTAAGCTGTTTAACAGGCATTCCTGGTTGTCCAAATGTGTAAAATATTTCCCCATTTCTATACACTTGAAAGCGACAACGAAACAATTCCATGGAAGCTACCAGTTCACATGCAGAACCATAGATTAAGAGCTTAAGCATTTCACTGCTATAGTGGTCCTGTGTAGTATAATTGTCTCCTGTACCGTCATCAGTCCACACACAATGTCTCTGCAGATATCAAGGCTAAGACTAATATGGTCATGCAATAAGTAAGAGAGAGAATGGAAGTGGCAGGCGCAATCTCGGGGCATGGAAACCACTGGGTACAGGTCGGTGAAATTGTGATCGACGGTGATCACTGGAACAGACATGTTATTCGGGGTAAACTTGCACCCGTTGAGAAAGAAAGTACGAAGGAAGGCAAGAAGTGGTGGAGAAGGGAATGAAAAGCAGAAGTCAGCACCAGGAAGACGTACGTGAGCAAGTAAGGAAGCCCAACAATGAAAGCCTTGAAATGGTGGAGTAAAAGAAAAGGCAACATTCACGAGGAGGGAGACATGAGGAAGTAAGGAAACCCAACAATGTCAGCCTTGAAGCGGTGGAATAAACAAAAAAGCAGGAGTCACCAGCGGGAAGACGTGAAGCAAGGCCAACAATAACAGGCTTGAAGCGGTGCAGTAAATGAAAAGGCAGGAGTTACCAGAAGGAAGATCTGAAGGAAGGTGAACAATAACAGGCTTGAAGCGGTGGATTAAAGAAGAAGGGAGCAGTGAGGACAACAAACAGCTGAGGAAAGTAAGGAAGCGAGTGAGGAGGCACATGAGCGCGGGATGTTATTAATGTATATAGGTAGGGAGCCAACCACATGGTAGGTGTGTGGACAGCGGCCGTGCAGAAAAAGGATTGGGGACCGGGGGCGGCCTTTGTGCATCTCTGCCATGAAATAATTAATCTGTTAACGGAAATAAGGAATGAAACCACCATAAGGAGAGGTCAGTTCCGAAAATTCCTTATGGCATAATGGTGAGAACCGCCAAAAAGAAGACGTTATTTTCGAAAGTTTGTTACGAGGCACGGCACAAAATGAAATATAATTAACGTTTGTAAGTACGGTGTAAGGATGAGCATGGGAAATATGGGCTTCCTATATATATTGGAAGTCGCAGAAATACCTGTAGTAAGGATAAGTTTCCCCTATCTACATATACAGTTTAGGGGTACACCAGTATCCCCCCCTTGGGTGTTGCAATAGGACATGAAACATACCTAACTTTTGTAAGTACACTGCAAGGAAAGAGCATGCGAAATTTCAGCTTCCCACCGATATGGAAAGTGGGAGATTAGTCAGTAAGGGCTTTGCCTTTTATATGGATTTTAGTTTTTAGTTTCGTCAATTCATGGTGCATACTGGCGGCAGTCTGGGCCCTGTGTGATGGGTTATTACTATAGCTCTGTCCTTTCAGCAGCTCCCACACTTGTTCTTTTTTCTTTTATTTGTTACTCCCACAGAGAAATCAGTAATCAGCAAACCATGTCAAAATAAGTACTTACAAAAAATGATATAATAAAGTGAAGCTGAACAACAAAAGAAAAATTATCTAATGCCTCACCAAAGAACTGAGAGCTCTCAACTCATTATAAAGGGAGAAGGTGCTCAAACAGCTGCAGTGTTAGGACGATCCGCCATCTTACAGAACACAAGGAACATAAAAAAATGATTAATAAAAACAAAATCAACATAAGACAATAACGCAAAATAATTCATAAATGACAATAATCACTAAGTTATAATAAAACAGAAATAAAAAAGGAAACAAAAACAAAATTCAAAAACATAATGACAACAACATTTATTTCTATAGCACATTTTCATACAAACAATGTAGCTCAAAGTGCTTGAAAGAGAAATAAGAAAATAAATAATTAAAATTAGGGAGCACTAATTAACATAGAATAAAAGTAAGGTCTGATGGCCAGGGAGGACAGAAAAAAACAAAACAAATAAAACTCCAGATGGCTGGAGAAAAAAATAAAATCTGCAGGGGTTCCAGGCCACGAGACCACCCAGCCCCCTGTAGGCATAAATGACATAGAATTAACATAAATGACCTCAATCAGTCCTCATGGTATTCAGGGTTCTCATGGAAGGACTTGATGATGATGGTCATGTGGACTTCTGGCCTTTAATCCATCAATGTAGGGACATCACGGTGCTTTGATTAGGTGGTGGTGAAGAGAAAGTATGGGTAAGTACGGATTTTGGAGCCACCATGAATAATAATGATAATTAATTGAATATACAGAGCATCAGGATTGATGAAGCTAAGCTAAGATGAAGCTATGAGAAAGCCATGTTAAAGTAATGTGTTTTCAGCAGTGTTTTAAAGAGCTCCACTGTATTAGCCTGACGAATTCCTATTGGCAGGCTATTCCAGATTTTAGGTGCCTAACAGCAGAAGGCCGCCTCAACACTTCTTTTAAGTTTAGCTCTTGGAATTCTAAGTAGACACTCATTTGAAGATCTAAGGTTACAATTTGGAGTGTATGGTGTATGACATTCCAACATATAAGATGGAGTGAGATTATTTAAGGCTTTGTAAACCATAAGCACTCTTTTAAAGTCAATTCTACAGGGTGGTCCAGATCTAATTATGCAGATCCATATCGTCTGGATGACTTTGATTTATGCGGTGACGATTCCAGTTTGGAGCAAAGACAATTCTTAATGACGTCAATTCGCACACTTCTCGATGGTCTGGGATTTTTCGGGTAATTTTCTATGTAATAAACTTAATAAGTTATAGCGTAATGAAAATTGCATAATTAGATCTGGACCACCCTATAAATGGCACAGGTAACCAATGTAGTGCCATCAAAACTGGAGAGATGTGCTCAGATTTTCTTTTCCGAGTTAAGATTCTAGTAGCTGCATTCTGCACTCGTTGCAATCGATTGATGTCTTTTTTTGGTAGACCTGTTAGGAGTGCGCTACAGTAATCTAGTCAACTGAAAACAAAGATAACTCATAAAAGGAAAAGAAAATTAGGACAGAGCCCTGGCAAAACTATAAAAGCAGAAGCTCAAAACTAGAAACCAAAGTTACTGAGCTAAATAAGTTCCAAAATCATAGTCAGAAAATTTAAAGTTGTAAGAGCCAAGCAATTCAAAAACAGAACAAGCATGAGATTCATGAATTCTTTAAGAGATTTCACAGTAGAGTCCTTTACATCAAGTGACTAGCAATGGCCATGGCAGTGGCAAAACAAAGTTGCCATGCAAATATAAAAAGCTTATAAAATGGCAGCAGAGGATAAATTCACAATAGTAATAAGAAAAAAAATAAAGAGTAATAAATAACATTTTCATAAATACAAAATTATAACAGTAGTAACTATCCAAAAACAGAATTTAAAATAGAATCAGCAAACTAATCATATAATAAATAAACAATAATAAATCAATACACAAAATTCTAAAAAATAACATGAACAAGACAGATAGATAGACAGATAGATAGATAGATCTTTATTTCTCCCAAGGTGAAAATTTAGGTTTTTACAGAAGCATTAGGAAATATTATAACGAACAACAATTCCCCGTCAGAGAGTGGTATTTTAAAGCCACATTGTTGTATGTATAAAGGAGTCTCAGTGTTTTTTTCTTGACACACTTCTGTTGTATTATTTGTTGTCTAAAAGTTCTAAATGCTGGTGTGTCAGAGGGAGGATGACCAGCATTTTTCATAATGGCCATTAGCTTTGTCTTCATTCTCTCCTCGTGTACTACTTCGTCACATAATTGAGCCTGCCTTCTTAATTAGCTTTCTGATTTGATAGTCCATTCTTGAAGTGATGTTACTGGCCCAGCATACCACTGTGCTGAAAATCTCTGTGGCCATCACGGAAGTGAAGAACATGCAAAGGATGTTAACTACCCATATTAAATTAGCATCATTTGTTAAAAAGAAGAGAGTCTGCTCTGCTCTTTCTTATAAAGTCCCTCTGTGTTACAAGACCATTCCAGCTTATTAGTGATGTGAATTATAACCAGGTGTAGAGGTTCTTTGATGCGGTGAAAGTAAATATCCAGTTCTTTGTTTTTGCTGGTGTTGAGTTGCAAACAATTCTTTTTACACCAAGAAACAAAGTTCCACACCTTACGTATCTCCCTTATCAATACATCCCATCAGTGTAGAATAATCTGAGAACTTTAGCAAGTGACATGACCTGGTGGTGTTATATTTTTAGTCCAAGGTGTACCAGGTGAACGGAAAAGATGACAGGACTGTTCCTTCTGGTGCTCCAGTATTGATCACACAGTCCCTGAGCCTCAAAAACTGCTGGAAGTCAAAAAAAAATTTAATGAAATAATTTTTTTACTGTTGATCATAGGAAAAAGCTGTACACCATGAAGCCTTATATGTTATACATATATTTTATCGAATGAGAAAGAATTTAATTCCTGTGATCGAGCATTGGGCATTTTGGTGATCTTTCTGACTGATATTTACAGTCTCAGACACTCACATTTTGGTGATTCTATGTAGTACTGGTTGTGCCACACTTGTAACAATTCTTTCTAATATGATTTACAATAGTTAGGAGATGTTCAATAATTTGGGCATTTTCTTTTGTCCCAACTCCATAATATTAGTTCTCTTTTCCCTGTAATATTCATTTATCATTCATGCCTACTTAGCTAACTCCTAAAAGTTAAAACACCATTTTCTTCCTCTTCATCTCTTCCCACGTTTATGTGGGATCAATGTGCCTGACCAACCTTCTCCAAACCCCACAATGCATCTGATACCTTCTTTCAGTTGCTCCATCCACACTGCACTCTGTGGGTTACCTCTGCATCCTATTCTTCATCTCGGGCTACAACTTATGTTACAATCACAGATGGAAATAATGCTATAAAAATGATTGGAAAAATAACAGTGAAAAAGTCAGATAATTTGACTGTGGTTTCAAATCTCCTTTTATAGCATTACAAAATGTTTCCAAAGTCCATGTGCTTATGCCTAGTGATGTTGCATATTTGCAATGCATCCTTGCTCAATGAGTCACATGACCACACCCCGGAATATCTTGATACAACAGCCTTCCTGGATCATTGGAAGCAATGTGCCAATCAGTGCAAAAAATGCCATAGAATGGCTTAGAGATGGGCAGTCATTTACTGTTTTTAATCTATAATTACTTTAGAATGATATAAAAAATGTGTTCTTTTATGAGTAAACTCAATTCGTTACAGCAGTAATGAATGGAACCCAAAAAGTTAATTTATTATAAGCCCCTATGGGCCAGTCACAGAAGTGTCCTGCCTGCGATAGTTAGCCTAACCTGATAACTGACTTTCAAAGATAAAGCTAGGATTTAGAGGTGAGTCATGAGTCTGAAGGGACACCAGCTGGCACTTTGACCTGCTTACCTCAAACATTTCTGGATCTTCTACTGGGCCTACTTTAGTTAAGTTTCCATGCAGGTCTCTGAAATTACCTGAGCATGGTGTATAATGGTGTCTCCTATTCTGAAAGTAACTACATCTAAAATTAGGAATTATATAAAGGCTTACCGCCAAGGAAGTAGAAAGAAAAACAATGAGATTTGAAACTATATGGTAGGTGAGGAAGAGTGCAGCTGTTTAGAATTAGGAGGTGGGAAATGGAGGAGTCATCATACCTATATTCAAGTGTCAAGGCTCTGCTGACAGGAAAGTAAAAAAATATGTATACTGTATTTACTGAACAAACTCTGAAACGTTCCACTGAAAATATCTAAAGATATAAACTTTATTTTAGCTTGATTGTACAGTGTGTGCATCATAACTGGAACTGATCACAAGAACGAATATTGTGTAGTTTTAACAGTATAGCAATGCATGGGAATGTGAAAGTGGTGGAGTATGATCTTGCTTTTATTTGAAGCAACGACAAAGAGACTTGACCTTAGCAAAATGGAACTGAATTACTCACCTTATTGAAAAGCCCGCAAGTACTTGCTTCACTCACAATGAGTATTTCCTCTATGCAACTAGTCAATGGATGGCTTAAAAGAACACTATAAAAAGTGTATAAACAAAAAATGATTGTGAGGTGCAAATAAACCAGGAAATGTCACATCAGTCAGACTGGCAATGAGGAACAAGCAAAGATCAGAACACAATAGATGGTAAATAATCAGCAAACAAAACACATAGGGCAAATCAAAAGGGAATTCAGGAAGAGAAGGAAGTCAAAAAAATGAAACAAAAATTAATGGTGTACCTACTTGATGAATAAAATATTCAAAAAAGGGTTTAGATAGAATGAAGCTGTTTTACAGAGCTGATGAATTTATAGCCTCTAATTCCCACTCACAATCACGTGACACATAACTCCTTGTTGCATAGACAAAAGATGTTAAGGCCAAGGAAATAATTAAACTTTGTCTAAATAAATAAAATATAGCTCAAAAGCTCTCAAACTAGATTCTCCTTAATAAAAAAAATCTCCAGCAGGTAACAAAAAAGAAATAACATTTATTTAAGAAAAAACACAAACAATAAGAAAAGAACATAACTTTGCTGAAAAACAAATTACAAAAAGTCTAGTCCTTTAAATTAAGAAAGTTGAAAATTCCTAAGTTTTTCAGACTACTTTTATGAAAGTCTACCACGTTGTCACAAGGCAGGTGTCTTATTCTGCACATACAACAAGAAACAAAGTGAAAAAATTACAGATTTTACAGCTACTGGATGTGTTTTCTCACAATTAAAAAAATGTTTATAAATAATATGAGATGGGAAACCTCCTTTGGAAAACTGTGACTTTATATTAATCATATTACAGTGTTTTAAAAAAACCCAAAAATGTAGAAAAAAACACAAATGATATAATGTAGAAAGAGTTGAAAAATACCTCATTAAGAATCATTTTTATTTTGTGTAACATCTGGCTTCTAGATTTTTTGGCTGCCCCTTCTCTATGTCTAAGATCATTTTACTCTGAAGCCAAAGCCCACCTGTGGGGCCGAGATGCAGGTGTGCCAAGTCCTTAGGAGAGTAACAGGGACAACAGTGGAAATGTGTGTGTGCCTGCATGTGTGTATAGCAGTCCCGGGCCAGATGTGTTTATTTTCAAGTTTCTCAGAACTGGAAAAAATACTTGTCAAGCCTTTCAATTAGAAGCCAAAAAAGACATTCTTGGAAATGAGTATGGTTTCTAATAAAGAGCAAACAAATGGGATCTCGACAGCTGAGTATTTTGGTCAGGAGCAGAAAAGGTAAGACACATCTCCATGATGTCTCCTTGGATAGACAACAAAAGCAAATATTCTGCAGCAAATTCTATAAAACATTCAAATAATTGAGTTGTGCTTATGTGTGTGCAGCCTTTGGTGCTCTGGCTTTTGACACTTGGTGTATTCTGATATTAAAAATTGTAACAGGACATGTTAGAAAAAGGTGGAAATGTGAGTCTTTAAAAGGCTTATCTATGTGAACGATGTTATTCTTCTTAAAGCTGTGTCATGCGCTTTATCATAGGGGAGCGACTACAGGGTGTAGCAAGGTAAGGGTCCATGGTTTCTATTGCCCTGAGACAAACAAATTCACTGATGAATTATTATGTCACTTCTGGTTTTGGTCTGAGGATCTTGTCTCATCTGGCTCATGAACTATTGATGATGCTAAAATGATGGTGCTAAAAGTTTACATTCAATTAGGGACATGCATCTAATGAGTGTGCAGCTCTACGGATAACAAATCAATTGACTGGAGACAAAGTCATGAAGATCCAGCAGGCATAATGTGCAGAGAACATGAGACATACGCAATTTGTATTTAAACTTCTTTTTTTTATTAAATGGGGGACTCATTTTGTGCCCAACCCTTTAATTGTAAATTAGCTGTTAATTCTTGTCATTACATTTTCTCTTATCAAACTTCTTTTTAATTTTTTACCTTCCATTATGAGTGGTATGTTGACATAGTAAGTAACACTGATGGTGAATAGCTCCAAGAACACGAGTTTGGTTCTTGAACAGGTATATGTGAAGTTTGAAAACACTGCTTGTGCCTATGTTGTTCTTCTCTATGTTCTCCAGTTTTCCCCCTACATCTAAATTTCCCATATAAGCACATGCTGCAATAGGTTTGGCATTGGTTCCTGTCTTGTGCCCACTGCTTTCAGTATAAGTGCTGGCTCACTGTACCTTAGATTTCCTATCACATTCCCTATTTACATTACACACCAATCAGCCACGGCATTAAAACCACTGTGCGGTGTAGTGAATATTATTGATTACCTTATGCATATACCTTTTACTGGCCACTGGCACTAGTCAAGAGGTGGAATATATTAGATATAACAACAAGTGAAAAGTCAGTTCTTGGATTTGGTGTGTTGAAAGTAGGAAAAATGGGGATGAGTAACAACCTAAGTGAATGGCCAGGGCCAAACAATGATGACTGGATCACAGACAACTGGGTCAGAGCATCACTAAAACGGCATGTTTTGTTGGGTGTTCCCATTATGCAGTGGTTAGTGCCTACCAAAAGTGACGCAAGGAGGGACAAATCGTGAACCAGCAACAGGGCCATGGGTGCCCAAGGCTCATTGATACACATGGGAAGCGATGGCTAGCAAAGGGTAGCTTGTCTGGTCCAACCCCACAGAAGAGCTACTATGGCACAAATTGCCGAAAAACTTAATGCTGGCCATGAGAGAAAGGTCTCAGAACACACTGCTTGCTATGGATGGGTCTGCATAGCCACAGACCAGTCAGAGTGCCCATGCTGACCCCTGTCCACCGGCGAAAGCACCTATAATAGTCACGTGAGCGTCAGAACTGGGCCATGGAGCAATGGAAGAAGGCAGTCTGGTCTGACCAATTAAATTTTTTTTAGACTACTAGGGAGCTTTCCCTGCTTGCTTCGCTTGCCAACCCTTGCGCTACGTGCTAGCCTCTTTGCGGTTCTGCCACTCACGTATGGGGATGCAGATGTACAATTTAAACAGATTTTTATTTTCATGGGAATTGTTACATATGCATAATAGAACTAAGTATTTTAAATTACAGCAAGTAATTAACCATATTAAAAAACAGTAAAATGTAATAATTTGAAAGTAAATTATGTTTCATGTTGCGTTAGAGTTATTCGTTTTGTAATACAATTTCATTCTGTTTGGCTTTGAAATTAACACGCAAATTAAATAAAATGACTTTTTCAAATGTTTGGCCTTGAGATTTGTTAATTGTCTTTGCAAAAGCTATTCTAACAGGAAACTGTTAACATTTTAATACGAATGGCATATCAAGATCTCCTTTGTTGTCTAATGTTATCCACTGAAGATTTACTAAATTACCTTTCTTGGATACATACTTCTTTCTACAGTAATTTGTGTGGTGGAAGACCGGATGGTGTTAACAGTTGTAGATATTCTTCAGGATGTTGTCAGCTGATGTTTTCATGTTCCGCACGATCACCACCAACTATTTCAGCATAGTTTATTGATACGCGTTTAACCAATTTGCTGTGTAACCGATCAACATTTTTGGTGTTAATTCATTTGATTTCATTGTTTCTCTGTGCTAGGATTGCCCATATACTTATTGTTTCTGTTGATAACCTTTAGTGATGAAATTCTTCAATAAGATTTGGACATAACACGTCTTCTTTAATTGGGAACTTAAAGTGAGGAAAACATTAAAATTTATAAGAACTGAGAGAGCAGGAACTGTGTCTGTGAAAAGCATTCACATGAATGGGAAGTGAGAGTACCATGTGTGGGGTTGAATATGGTTGAGAGGAGGGTGTGACTTGAAAAAAATCTCATGGCCAAAGTCTCAACTCACGGGACTTGAAAAAATCTCTTAAAAAAGTCTTGTCTCATCCCAGGAATTTTTTTATATAATAGAGAGATGTGGATGGTCAAGTGCATGTGCATTATTTAACCTGGGGAAACCTTGGGTTCTAGCATTTATGCAATGGTAGCAATGGTATTCCTTCTTGGCAAAGGCCCCTTTCAGCAGCATAATGAGCCCTGCCATATTACAAAAATTGTTCAGGAAAGGTTTGAGGAACATGACAAAGAAATCAAGGTGTTGACAGGACCTCCAAATTTTCCAGATCTCAGATCAATCAAGCATTTGTGGAATGTAATCTAAGCAATCAGTCCGTTTATAGTGCCAACTATAATAGTGAGGATAATGTAAATAGTAAGGTGGAAAGATTGAATACTAAAGTGAGAGCTGCTGTTGACATAGTTGCACCTGAAAAGACAGTGAAAAAATCTTCTAGCATTGTTATACCATGGAAGACCCAAAGAGTGTCTGATTTAAAGAGAACATGCCGCAGAGCTGAGCGTCAATGGAGGAAGACTAAACTTACTATCCACCATGAAATATTAAAAGTCAAAATAACAGAATAAAATAACACTGTCCGTCTTGAGAGACGCTGTTATTTCTCCAAGATTATAAATAACAATGCTAGTAATCCCAGAGTCTTATTTTCTACAATTGATCACCTACTAAACCCAGGTAACTCAAAGGAATGCCTCCTAAGTACTTCCAGTAAAACCTGTGAGGCTATCGATGTATTTTTCAATCAAAAAATTAATGATATTAGAAATAACATAGTATATCCCTCCAACACTAAGGATCCTCCTAAACCCCAGCATCCTGTTATAAACAAATTAAACTCTTTCACTAGGATAGATTTACCTGATTTACAAAAAATAATCTCTCAATTAAAATCCTCCACCTGCGTCCTTGACCCAATGCCAACAGTGTTTTTCAAACAAGTATCGGGCGTGCTAATTGACAATATTCTTGACATAGTAAATTCGTCATTAGATACGGGGGTCTTCCCAGACTGTCTTAAGACTGCTGTAGTTAAACCCCTACTTAAGAAACATAATCTTGACCCCTCGGCTCTTGAAAATTTTAGACCCATCTCTAACCTGCCTTTCTTAAGTAAAGTTCTAGAGAAGGCAGTCATTATGCAGTTAAATGACCAGCTCAATAAACATGCTATTCTTGATAAATTTCAGTCGGGTTTTAGAACAAATCACAGCACAGAAACTGCACTCGTTAAAGTAGTAAATGATTTGCGAGTGAACGCAGACAGAGGCCATTTATCTGTTCCCATCCTCTTAGATCTGAGTGCTGCATTTGACACCATTGATCACAACATTCTTAGAAATCGCCTTAGTCAATGGGTGGGCCTCTCTGGCAGTGTCTTAAATTGGTTTGAATCCTACCTGACAGGGAGAAAATTCTTTGTTAGTTGTGGTAATTACAACTCAAAGACACATGATATCCAATATGGTGTTCCACAAGGCTCTATCCTGGGTCCGCTGCTCTTCTCAATCTACATGCTTCCGCTAGGTCAGATTATCTCAGGGCACAACATCAGCTACCACAGCTATGCTGATGACACACAGCTGTATTTATCAATAGCACCTGATGACCCCGATTCTATTGATTCACTAACACAATGTCTGACTTGTATCTCAGAATGGATGAATAGTAACTTTCTCAAGTTAAATAAAGAGAAAACTGAAATCTTAGTGATTAGCAATAATGGATACAATGAGGCTATTAGAAATAAACTGGATACATTAGGATTAAAAGTCAAGACGGAGGTAAAAAGCTTAGGGGTAATTGTTGACTGTAATCTGAATTTTAAATCGCATATTAATCAGATCACTAGGACAGCATTTTTTCACTTAAGAAACATAAGTAAAGTTAGACCTCTTATATCACTGAAAGATGCTGAGAAATTAGTTCACGCGTTTGTTTTCAGTCGACTAGATTACTGTAATGCACTCCTATCAGGACTACCCAAAAAAGACATAAATCGTTTGCAACGAGTGCAGAATGCAGCTGCTAGAGTCCTAACTAGGAAAAGAAAATCCGAGCACATCTCTCCAGTTTTAATGTCACTACACTGGTTACCTGTGTCATTCAGGATTGACTTTAAAATTCTGCTTATGGTTTATAAAGCCTTAAATAATCTCGCCCCATCTTATATATCGGAATGTCTGACACCTTATATTCCAAATCGTAACCTCAGATCCTCAAATGAGGGTCTCCTTAGAATTCCAAGAACAAAACTTAAAAGAAGTGGTGAGGCGGCCTCCTGCTGCTATGCACCTAAAATCTGGAATAGCCTGCCAATAGGAATTCGCCAGGCTGATACAGTAGAGCAGTTTAAAACACTGCTGAAAACATATTACTTTAACATGGCCTTTCTATAACTTCAATTTAACTTAAATTAACTTAATCCTGATACTCTATATGTTCAATTTCCTCATAATAACTATTCATGGTGGCTCTAAAATCCATACTGACCCCTACTCTCTTTTCTGTTTCTTTTTCCGGTTTCTTTGTGGTGGTGGCCTGCGCCACCTCCACCTACTCAAAGCATCATGATGCTCCAACAATGATGGATGGATTAAAAGGCAGAATTCTACGTGACCATCATCATCAAGCGCTTCTGTGAGAACCCTAAATCCAAAGAGGACTGTTTCATTTATGTTAGGTAGAATGCCCAGAGGGAACTGGGCGGTCTCATGGTCTGGAATCCCTACAGATTTTATTTTTTCTCCAGCCGTCTGGAGTTTTTTTGTTTTTTCGGTCCCATTGGACCTTACTCTTATTCGATGTTAATTAATGTTGATTTATTTTGTTTTCTTATTGTGTCTTTTATTTTTCTATTCCTTATTATGTAAAGCACTTTGAGCTACTGTTTGTATGAAAATGTGCTATATAAATAAATGCTGTTGTTGTTGAATGTGGTGGAAGAAGAAGCACGGTCCATGTAGGCCCCACCTCACAACTTACAGGACTTAAAGGAGCTGCTGCTAACATCTTGGTGTAGATCAAACAGGACACCTTTAAAGGTCCACACTTTGACAGGTCAGAGCTGTTTTGGTGGCACAAGGGAGACCAGCACAATTTTAGACAGGTGGTTTTAGTGCTGTGGCTGATTGTTGTATACTGTATATGCTGAGCAAGCACAGTATGGGTATGTGCATAAGTGTATGAGATGCTCCAGGTGCTTGCAACCTTGAGCCTCTTCCTTTTTGCAGGATTGATAGGGATAACCAGATTGATTAGGACAGTGAGGACACAAACAACAGGTTACACAAATGCAAACAGCATCCGAGGTGCAGTGCAAAAATGATCCTTAAAACATATTTCATAAAAACATGTTGAGGAAGTTCAATAAATAACAATAATTATCCATCCATCTATTTTCCAACCCGCTGAATCTGAACACAGGGTCACGGGGGTCTGCTGGAGCCAATCCCAGCCAACACAGGGCACAAGTCAGGAACCAATCCCGGGCAGGGTGCCAACCCACCGCAGGACTAACAATAATAATAATATACAATATACAATAATAATAATAAGCAATAATATTCAATAAATAAATAAACTTGTGAGGAAGTTCAATAAATAACACCCGTAAATCATTAAAATCAAGTATAAAATCACAGTCAGAGTCCTCTCATTCTATTTCTCTCTCTATTGCTCTCATTCTCACTCTCCAGTCTCATCCTGTTCACCAGACAGGTATATTCTGCAGGGCAAAGACATCAGCACACGCCATCCATAAACCAACTCCTATCCCAGCCACCTCCAACAGTACCTGCAAGGGATGCTGGGAGCACTACTCCTTCACTCTGCCACCATACCTCTGCATTCACAGTTATAACCTTTGTAGCACTCCAGCCACTCCTGCTCCTATGCTAAACAGGAATTGCCCAACCCTTGAGTGCCGTTCCTGGAGCTCCCAAATGGGCATCATGGCCGCTTTGACTCCTTCAGCTTGCATTGAAACTCCTACCAGATTCGGCTTCCTTCTCATCTTCCTTTCACTTGATTTTCTTCCTTGTCTGTCTTTTCCCTTTCCTTTCTTTTCACTTCTCTCTCTTCTGACCTTATACTCATTATTAGTGTGGGTGCACTAAGCGATCTGCTTAGCCTCAATGGGGGATGGCTGAGCCAAACGGTCTTTTGCATGTCTAAACAGTCCATTCTACAATTAACTGCTTCGTGGCCGCTCATCGCTACTGTGCTCACCTACACTCACAATGTCTGAGCTGCACTCTTTTTAAAACTATCTGCTCTGATCCATAATGGACCCTGGATACATTTCACCACAGTGTAGTCTCTGCAATGGACAGACATCCACCTCAGCACTGTTTCATGTCTTATAACCAGTGATGCTGGTAAAAGTTATGGTTCTCTGTGGCTTAGTTTTCCTCACACATTCCTTTAAATTTTTTCGATTTGGGTAAGTATAGGTATGTGCATGAGTATGGGCTCTGAAATGGACTGCCTTCAGTTGAGCACTGGTTAATTTGCTCTGCCTCTTACTGTCCATGTAATTACAAATGTTTCCAAATGTGGATGGATTGCTCTCCAGATTCTGCAGAACAAAGCATAAAAATGTGTTTCTTCTCATCTTAACAGTTTTATTCAAACACCAATTGGTCATACTTTTGGCATCCCCTCCTAAATGTTGTGAATATAACATATATGGGAGATTGATTCATGGTCAAGGATCAGAGCTGCGTGGGATTCTATGACCAAAAGAACACACACTGTTGAGATACAATAGCTACAAGACTTTGTGAAACATACCCTGCCCTGCAAGTACTCAATAAAAATGATAAATTGCTGCTCCTGTGGCACTCTGATTGTAGAGTCTGGAGGTGAGTTGAAGAAAATGCCTGTTGCTGGGAAGGAAATAAAGCCTGAGTGAGTTGTAGGAAGTAAGTGATTGTTGAATAATATGATATCACATTACTATGTTAAAAGGCTAAATTCTGAAAGTTACTGTAGGTCCTCAAGGAGCCAGGAGGAGTTTTAATGTATTTGTTTCATTTCCGGGTCTGGTTTCTATCTGAGTGGAATTTCCATATTGTTAGGAATACGCCTTCAAAACCAGCTTTCCTCACCCATATTATAAGGACATGCATGTTAGGTTAATTAGATAACATAATATTCTTAAACCTGCTTAATCCAGTTCAGAGTCATGGATGCCAGCAACACTGAGTGCAATGTACGAACCAATCCTGGACAAGGAACCCATCCATAATGGGGCCCACTTGTACACAAACCCACTTTCACTTATATGCGGCCTATTTAAAGTTAAAGATTGTTCAAGAGACCCTGAAGATGGTGTAAAGCTTTGCTAAGTGGTTAGTGGAGCACAGACATTGTAAGGCCCCAAGAATTTTTGGGTCAGGCAGAAGGTGTGGCTCCCATTGAGGGATCCATCTCACAAATTGCCTCGGTGATTTTTTGGCCATTATTCCATAACAAAGTGTGTTGGTCCTGTCCCGATTAATTTTTAGGATTCAACTATGTTTTATGTTTCCAGTCTAAAACTGTTCCTGTCTTATATCTATACTTATAATCAATCTCTCCACCGTCTCCTGTTAATGTAAATGGAGAATGACAATGTGAACATTTGCGTATTTTGGGATTCTCACCATAGGGATTCTATGATATACTGTATTATCTTGTTCATTGGTCCCAGAAAGTTCTTTGGTGCTCTATTGTAATGTTCATGCTCTGGGACTGTAAGTTTTTTTCATTTTCTCCATCCTGGGAAGCCTGATGAGCACGTCAGGAGCCCAAGCCTTGGAGATGTTATGTTTTAGCCAATGTTCCTTGCCTCACTTTATATTAATTTTCTTTCTCAATTTGTATTATTTATTAATATTGGTCGCTAATATTGCTCTGTGCATTTGTTAATTAGTCAATATTTTAATGTTTTAATGATTTTGTTGTGTTTAAAAGAATGTATGTACCATTTCTTTAAATGCCTTTATGTTTCATGTATTTTGTGGGTGGTTACACTAGAGGTGGGGCCAACTGTCAATCACTGTTGAGGAACTACTTCTCAGTCCTATAAAGGCTCATGGGATTTGCAGTCCCCCTGTTGCACATTGTGCATGTGCTGGTGGTTTGGTGAGTTACTTCCCTGCTACTGCTACTGCTACTGCTACTCTTTCTCTTTCTCTTTCTCTTTGAGTTTGCTTGTAGGATTTTTAGAGGCCTCATCCCTTTGCTGTTTTGTAGGGCCAGAATAACAAGAGGGAGGGCTATTTTATGAATGTCAGCACTTATTTTTTTTCCTGAGGTTTTTCTTTTGGTATTTTTATGTTTTCTTTTGGATTTTGCAGAATTAAGCATCTCTTTCATTATTCATTTTATTTGCGTGTATATGTTTTTGGAATAATTCTTTTATTTTATCAATATATTTTACATTTACCACAATACCAGATTGTTTTTAGAGGGTGCCACCATTCTACATTTCTGTAACTGTGCGGTGATGGCTTATTGTGAGAGGAAGAAGCCTGGGGGCCTTGTTGTGCAACATTATTAGCACAATGATATTTAAGCCGGCTATGTGTTTGCATCTTCATTCAAGTTTGTGGATATTATTTCAGAAATGCTTTGCAAGTGCTATTCTTTTTAAGATTCTGGTGTGTGACTTTTTGGCTAGGGGTTTCTTAACTTCTTGTTTTAAGTTATGCATTGATTGTGTCTTTCTGATAATCGCACTGCCTTGTTTTTGACTAACATTTTCATTTCCTCATCCTACTCTGATTTTCAACTGACTTCAAGCTCACATCCTCTTGCAGCACAACAGCAAAGTCAATTCTAGCTAATAAGCAGCATAGGAACAACCCAGTCCTGAAAGAAAGGAATCATACACTTCATAAACAGCAAATCAGTGTTAAATTCAAGGTTCAAAACCTCAGGCAATGAACATCTTAACATAATAAACCTATTTCCAAAAAAATCAAAAAAGAACAAAAGAGCAGATAATCCAAACTGTATCCCCAGGCCTCATTTTATAAGTGATAAAAGCTGTTTTGTCATCATACCTCAATTAATATTTTCCATGCACCAACTTATCTACCACATACTATCATAGCACCACAGAAAACTAAAATATACATAAAATTAAAGTGAGCCGGTTGTAGACGACCTGACGCCATATATATTTGTATAATATTTTACAGACTCAATCTACACAACTTCACCTAGCAGTATCACTTATTTAAAGCTAAAAAATGTACATGTCAAGATGTACTGAATTTCAAAATAATGTGCATGTACTCCTCCTAGTAAAAGAAACATTCATGTGTTTTTATACAGAAATGTTAGTCTAAGTCTTAAATTTAGTTAAAGTGAAAATGACAAAGTTACAGCTGTTCATAAATATCTGACAGACAGATGAGCATGGGCATTTAGATCTATTTGAGAATATGTGCTCATTTTGAAAGAGAGAGGTTTCAGAGTTTTCAAAGAGCTTATAAGTTGGTCAAAACATGCACAAAACAACTCAAAAAAAGACCCTAATTGATATGATACAGAACAACATAGACAGGAACGCAGATTGCAAACCACTGACCCTGGCTTGTGGTTTGCCTGAGGGTGGTACAATGCTTTTTGAAAGACATTCAGCTGTCAAATATAAAGACAAACAACCATGAAAAAAAAACAAAAGGATTGTACAAAACAGCTGTCTGGGTAAAAAAACAAAAATAATCTGATATTTCAAATATTTGCATTGGTTTTTGGATAGAAGTGGTACGGTGGCGCAGTGGCCCGTTTGTGCTGAGATTTATCATTTCCTTCATGTTTGTACATTTTTAGCTTGGGTAAAGGAGTTCCATTCCACTTCCCAAACGTGTTCATTATAAGGTTAACATAGTAACTCTAAATTATCCTGGTATAAGAGAGTGAGGATGTGTATGTGCATGAAATATAGCAGACTAGTGCTTCTTACAAGGCTGGCTCCTGCCTTGCGCTTATTACTACAGGAACAGGCTGTGACTCTTTGTGATCCCCAATGAAAATAACTCTACCAGAAAAGGGTTTTGGATAAAAACAATATGCATTTGTCCACATGCAGTGCATTGTGGAAACTGAATAAAAAACAGTAGCACGTACAGGAGCAGCAAAAGAATAAGGCTCATGGTATTTTACCTGCCTTACTAAATGCAGCCATCTAGCCCATGAGAATTGCTTTGGCAGCCCAAACTGCGCAGGGCAAAAATATAATTTTGTTCCTAAATTCTTGGTGGAGTAGCTCAGCCCTGAAGCAAAGAACTTGAAAGACTTTGATCTTATCCATTATTCAAATCCATGTTATTGCAATATTTATTTATTTGTTGTACTACATTCTGTTTTGGTCTAAAAGTTTACATGTTCATTAGTCTGTTTCTGAAAGCTGCTTTGCTCTTCAGACCGTAGGTAACCTTGGCTTGGCTCCTTCTGGAACTGAACTGAACTGAGTTCAAAAGGGCTCATTTACTTCTCAAGAAACATCTGGCATATCTCTTATTAGTCGTTTCATTTTTAACAGTATTCTGATTAAATGTACCCATGAAGTACAATTCATTTTTCTTAATATAAAACTCTAAGGATACCAACATTCCTAAGAATAAAATCAATCTTTATTTTATAATCACCCGTACTTCACAGAAATTGGTCTTGATGGCATACATCATACACAATTTATTATAACAAACAGTAAGCTTTATTTTAATGTGGCACATTCATATAAAATATTTTAGATAGATAGATAGATAGATAGATAGATACTTTATTAATCCCAAGGGGAAATTCACATACTCCAGCTGCAGCATACTGATAAAAAACAATATTATAGAGTAATACAGTAACAATGCAGGTAAAAACAGACAATAACTTTGTATAATATTAACGTTTACCCCCCTGGGTGAAATTGAAGATTCGCATAGTGTGGGGGAGGAACGATCTCCTCAGTCTGTCAGTG
>JANRMT010062796.1:67544100-67600360 GCA_026402145.1 Polypterus bichir lapradei
TTATAATTTCCATCCATCCATTATCCAACCCGCTATATCCTAACTACTATATCTTTGGACTGTGGGAGGAAACCAGAGCACCCGGAGGAAACCCACACAGACACAGGAAGAACATGCAAACTCCACACAGGGAGGACCTGGGAATTGAACCCGGCTCTCCTAACTGTGAGGCAGCAGCACTACAACTGCGCCACCATACCGCCCCGCTTTATAATTTCCAAGTCATTAAATACAAACTTGTCAGATTTAGAGCTGGCGTTCTCAAACCCTGTCCTGGGGATCCACCGTGGCTGCAGGTTTTTGTTCCAACCAGCTTCTGTTTTTAATTGGACTCCTGAACTAATTAAGTGCACTGTTATTTCCCAGATTCTGTGTTGTGGGAACAATATGTAAATTAAAAAACTAAGTCTGGTAAAAGAAAAATGTTATTAAAATGTACTATATATGGGAATTTTATTTTTAAGAATATTTTCATCTTGATCTTTATTCTACTTTTCCAGGTGTTCTATTGTTTAATTATTCCATTATTTACTAATAAGTGGGTCTCATGCTAAAGCAGTTGCAACCTTTCATGAAACAGCCTTGTTTGCCTGGGTGTCTGCTCTGCTTGTTTTTAATTGTCATTATTAAGATACAATGAAGGAAGCAAACTGCACAGAGAAAGGGCAAAATTAAGCATTATACTGAAGTTAAGTATTTAAATATATAGCAAAAATAGGAATGCTTGTAAATGTTTTATTAACATAAAAATCATGCTGCTGTGCTTTTCTGAATGTAGAATTAAGAGAAGAGAGAAAACAATACCAGCTAATTAATTGAGATCATTGTTATCAGTTTTTGTCACTGATTGTGAGTCTGGTTGAAACAAAAACCTGAAGCCACAGTGGGGCCCCAGGACTGACTTTGAGAACCCCTGATTTAGAAAATTAACTATTTGGCTATTTCCTTTGCTGTTCCTGATATACTTCACCTCCTACTTGACAGCTGTTTTACAACTAACATAAAGAAAGATTCTTTTGGGGCCACCTTTTACCTTTTGCATAATATTTCTCATTAATTACCTCTCAGTACTCATAATATCCTTTTAACTGTGGTTGCCATGCTCTCACAAGTCCTATGGATTAATCCTGCATGATCACATATTTTTATCTTTCTGTTTGCTCATAGTACTGTGCATGGCTGTTTTCACTGAGTAGAATTATTAAGCAGTTTTACTAATTCACATTTTTATTTCCCATCACTAATAACTACTTTTTGTGATGCTGCCATGTGCTGCTTCCGCCTGCGGTACTCTGCAGCCAACTTTGGTGTTGTTAAGGATGATACCACCATGATGATAGCTAGTGAATCATATCTAGATATTATCAATAATATTAGTAAAAACTGTGACATTCAAGTACCGTAGAATACCCATGGGACTGTGAATCCTTTGGCTTTTAAATAAAGCCTTAGAAGGTTGTTTTTTTTTCCAGCATTTGTGCTTCATTCTCTGGCCATTTGATCATAGCATATATTTTCAAGTCAGACACTGACTTTTGACAAATATTGGAGACTTTTTTGTTTTGATTGTAATTTATCTATTGTTACACTTTGAGCTACACTTCTGCAAGAAAATATAATATATAAAGCCGAATGTCTGTTTGTGGCTTTGTCTAATATGCAGCTCTACACTGTTGAACCAATCTCTGCCAAATTTCTGTACAGATTCCTCATGTGTGCAGGGGAGTACCAGAGGCTATGTTTCGTACTGAAATGTTTGTCTTTCAGGAGCTTTATTTAGTGACCACACCTGTGTTTTATTATGGGAAATGCCCCCTGGAAGACAATTTGGATCGCTGAAATTTTAGTTTGGGATCAACATTTTTCCTCCTGGGGAATTAATTTATTGACTCCACCTGCACTTTATTCAATCTTAGGCAGCATCACATTCCCCTGATAGTGTGTTATATACAGTACCTTTAGAAAGTATTCAGACCCCTTCGCTTTTACACAATTTCTTATGTTGCACCTTTATGCTAAAATCATTTAAATTCTTGTTTCCTCACATCAAGCAACACTCAATACCCCAGAATGACAAAGGAAAAGAACATTTTAGAATTTTTTCAGATTCGTTAAAAATTAGAAACCGAAATATCCCATTGAAGCAAGCATTCAGAGCCTTTACTTATTACTTAGTTTAGGCAATAATTCCAGTCTGGAGTCTTCATGGGTTTGCACAACAAGCTTTGCACACCTGGATGTATGGATTTTTCTACCATTATTCTCTGCAGATCCTGTCAAGGTCTATCGGGATAGATGGAGACCATCAGTGGACAGATATTTTCAGGTCTTTCCAGAGATTGTCTCTGGGCTCTGGCTAGGCCACACAAAGGCATTGTCTTTGCATTTTGCTTACTGTCATTGTACCTTCAGCCTAGTCTGAGGTCTGAGATACTCTAGGACAGGATTTCATTAATGATATCTCTGTACTTTGCTCTGTTCAGCTTTCCCTCAGCCCTGACTAGTCTCTGAGTCCCTGCTGCTGAAAAACAACCCTACAGTATAGTATAATGCTGCCACAACCATGCTTCACTGTAAGAATGGTGTAACACAGGTAATGAGCAGTGCCTGGTTTAATTCCAGACCTGATGCTAATCTTGGTTTCACCAGACTACAGAATCTTTTTTCTCCCAGTCTGATTCCTTTAGGTGCCTTTTTGTAAATTGTAAGTGGGCTTTCTTACCAATCTGTCATAAAGAACAAAGTGATGTAGTGCTGCAGTGATGGTTGCCCTTCTGGAACTTTCTCCTCATCTCCACATAAGTTCTCTGGAGCTCACTAACAGTAATCACCAGGTTCTTGGTCGCCTCTCTTACCAAGGCTCTTCTCCTGCTATTGCTCAGTTTGACCAGAGTAATGGTTGTTTCAAATTTATTCCATTAAAGAATTATGGAGGCCACTATGCTCTTGAGAACCTTCAGTGCTGCAGAAATGTTTTTATAGTCTTCTGCAGATCTGTGCCTCAACAAAATCCTGTCTCTAAGCAATTCCTTCAGCCTCATGGCTTGGCTTTTGCTCCGATTCACATTGTCAACTGTGAGAGATTCTATGGACAAGTGTGTGAATTTCTTAATCATGTCCAATCAATTGAATTCACCACAGGTGGACTCTAAACAAAATGTCTCAGTGATAATCAATAAAATGTGTAAGAGCCAATCATGGAACGTTTAATGTTAATGCTGAAAGTGTTTGCTTAATTTCTTTAGAATGTGAGTTTCTCATAGCTACATACAGTTGATAATGGAAGATTCTGTTTAACCCCTAAAGCTAACTTATAATGGAACTTACTTATTGCTCAGCTTTAGTGGAACTGCCATTATAGAATTTTAGTCAATCTCAGCTTAGCTAGAAACATAACTGTTTAATCTGACGTGTTTTCAGTGGGCTAATGACGGCATGCAGTATTCTGACCATTCATGTTTCATGCCTGCTTGTTATAAGAGAAATTCAAGTTAAAACAACGATGTATATAAGCCTTGAACAGAAACATTTATATGAACTTTTCTTTGTATCTGTACATATAAAAGGCAAAGCCCTCACTGACTCATCACTAATTATCCCACTTTCCATATAGGTGGGAAGCTGAAACTTCTCGTGCTCATTCTTTGCAGTGTATTTACAAAGGTTAGGTATGTTTCATGTCCTATTGCAACCAAGGGGGGGTAAATGGGTGTACCCCCTAAATTTTATATATAAATAGTGTGGAAGACGAATGTTCTCTTCGTTCCCTTGTACTAATTCATGTCTGAGAAGTAAGCTTTACAAAACCATGTAATAGCATGCTTTGTTTTAGCAAACAGAAAAATATTTGTGCAAAGGACTCAAGGTCTGAGCATTCCACACATGAGTCTGCCTTATCACGTTTTCCCTTAGCTTACATCTGAACGCCATAACAAAAGGAGCCAAGAAATCAAGTTTTACAAGGGACGTTAAAGGGGCTCAAGGATTGTGTATAATAAAGTGTTGACTGTTGCATTTCATAATGATATTAAATCACGCATTCTAGGGGTATAAAACTAGACCCCACCCAACAGACGGGGTTCAGAAGAGCCCTGACGCTGTCATGTATATTTGATTGTCTGCTTTTCTGAAACTCTTCTCACCGTGACTCTGAAAAATAAAGCTGCTTTATAACCGCACCTGCTGTCTGGTCTGAGTTTTCGTCCACAATAGGGGAAACCCCTCCTCACTATTTCTGTGACTTCCAATATATGTAGGAAGCCCAAATTTCCCATGCTCATCCTTTACACTGTACTTACAAACATTAAATATGTTTAATTTTGTGCCGTGCCCCGTAACAAACTTTCAAAAATAACATCTTGAGCATGGGAAAGGCACTATATAAATAAAATGTATTATTATTATTATTATTATTGACTTCTTTTTGGCGGGTCTCACCATTATGCCATAGGGAACTTTCGAAACTAACCTCTCCTTTTGGCGGTTTCATTCCTTATGCGCACCTACTATGTGGTTGCTTCTCACATGGCCAACTTGAGCAACGTTGCATGCTCAAAAGTAAGCTCAGAAGACAGCTTGGTCATTTTACAGCCCGAGGGCACAACTGCAAACATTGTTTACAAAGAGATCCTTACATCCTAAAAATGTGCATTTCTCATACACAACATTTACAATCATAAATTTAACTCTTTACAATCATCAAATACTAAAATAAGCCTATGACAATTACATTGACAATCATGTTATGTTATTTTTAAAATGTTTCCTTTTCTTTTTCATAACTTTAACACACTACTTCTCCGCTGCTAAGCGTGGGTATTTTGCTAGTTTTTATATATAATACGCTACTGTGGCTGTCTGTTTGTCTGTCCAGGATTTTAAATCACATGTAGCTCGCAAACTGTTTGACCTATCAACCTGAAATTTGTTACACATATACTATGTAACATCTACTATCCACTTTCATGGTGATGATTGACTTCCAAGGTTATTCCTCTTTTTGTTTTTATTTTATTTTATTGTAGAATTAACTCATGGCAGCGGCCAGCAGGGCGGCCGTGCGGCGTATGCGTACAGGCGCTGTTGTCATCCCTAACACCTTTGCTGTCACTCCCCCTACCTCTTCATATCTTAAATCATTCTTGAGGCAGATTGAAGACTTAAGTGCCAGCTTAAGTGAAAAATTAAGGAAAACATACCAAGTTGCAACACAAACACTGACTTAATCAGTTTTAACGTAAAAAGATGCTGATGAAAGAAGAGAAGAAGCGGGCTGCTAGGGTGGAGAAAAGAAGAGATGCTCAGGAAGCAGTAAGCACATCAACCTCTGAGCAAACAAATGCTAAACATAAAGAAATAGAGGATGAAAAGACGGAATGCTCAAGTCAAGTGTATTCACTGCATGTTATCATGCAGGGCACCGTTACTGGTTATCAATATTTCTGTTTATTTTTGTTTAAACTGCTTTTCTTTGACTTTTTTAGTAAAACTTTTAAAATGACAACACTTGAACTATGGATTTATTTGCATGCATACATGTCTACTAGTCATACTCATTTCCTGAACCCCATGAGGAAGCAGGAGCTACAGATATTCTGGAAACCAGACGAACACGGCTACACAATGAGATGCACATGAGCAAAATTTCAAGTGTCACAGCAAAGGGTCTGAATACTTGTGTCAATGTGATAGTTCAGTTGGTAATTTTAATAGATTTGCAAAAAATTCTAAAAATCATATTTTCACTTTGTAATTCAGGGGTAGTGAGTGTTGCCTGACGTAGAGAAAACATGAATTCAAGTAATTTTAGCATAAGGCTGCAACATAAGATATGAAAAAATGGAAGAGGTCTAAGTACACTATAAATAGATAATATATAAATATAAGTATCTGTATTTTTTTCTGCCACCACTTTTGTCTTTTGCCAAGCAATCTCTTGCTACCAATATTGGCCTCACAACAGATGGTTAAAGGTGCCACCATTTTCTGAAAGCAAGTGTTGCTCTCTCTGTGTGGCGTACCCTTTACAGCATGTATTTTTCTTTTAGCACTGCGCACTTGATGTCTGACAGCGTGTAAAGTAGTTAGCAGCTGCACTTATGATTTATGCAGAGTTCAGAATGCAGAAAGTAACAGCAATATAATATGACCCACATCTGAAACCAGAAAAAGCTACTGCATATTGTGGATGCTAGAGGCGCTGTTGTCCCGTTAAACCCACCAGACAGATGTCCAGGACACACGTGTAAAAGCACCAAGAAGATTTCTTTAATATTTTTCTTCAAATAAAGTGCAAAAAGCACCGCACACGCCACGATTCTCCAATAATAATCAATAATACAATAACAATAAACAATCCTCCACTCCCAGCAGCTTCATCACCCAACCTCCCAACTCCGGCTCTCTTTGCTGGGTCTTGACCAGTCCTTTAAATAGGCCATGACCCGGAAGTACTCCTTCTCTTCTTCCGGGTCAATGCCACATCCTCATTTCTCAAATAGCCCGGAAGTACTGCGGGCTTCCGTCCTTGTGACTCTGAAGTACTTCTGGGTTGTAGTAACAATATAAGTCCCCAGGTTTTTTGCGAGCTCCCCCTGGCGGCACCCACAGCCCCCAACAGAGCTGAGGAAACGGACTCCATGTCCCAGGATGCCCTGAGGAAAACCAGGGAACCGTTGCCGTCCAGGGGAGCTGCCACCTAGCGTCCCGGGGGAGGCAGTATCCAGAAAAGCCTGCCTTCCTCTATTCTTCTTGTTCTGAGATGTCACTGCCGTCTATCACAATATATATGTGCATAATGTAAAACATAACCCTATCTGTCGTAAAAGGGATGAGCAGGTCCAAGAGTTACAAAGAAAATGTAGAAGCCAGGACTCCATTGCATTAGCTGTCTTCTGCACTTCATCCTTCACATGATGTTTCACTCCCTCCCCAGTGCCCACTTTCTGCTTTAGTTGGCTGCCAAAGAATCAGATGATGAGAAAGATAATGATAAGCTGATTAAGTGATTATCACTGTGATCTCTGTGCTCCTCTGAACGGATATACAGAACTGGTTTTATGTCTTTTCAGATAAATGGTTTCACTGGTTCACTGGTTTGTAATTATATTATGGAATGTGAAAGAGTCTGTACAATACATTTGCAGACATACCAGTTGCATACCTAATTATTTTGGAAAAACTCCCAATATTTGTTTAAATATGATCCTGTCTATTTAAAAGGCAGCATAGAGTGCATCAGACATTTAAAATCCTTCCTGCGGCATCAGGAAGACATGGACAGAAAAATCCTGAGTTCATACATTCACGAGGCAGCTACTTGTGAAACCATTTACTTGTATTTATTATTTATCTACAGGTTACCAATTACAGAAATGCTTTCTCCTTGTTGATGTTTGAAAGTCCCCTGTTTTACTGGCTAATAGTAATGCAAGCCATTTAAACAAAAAAGTACGGAGCATAAAGTGGAATCCAAAGTTCAGGCTAATAAAGAATTAGAATCATTCTTTGGAAAGGGCAGAGACAAGCGAAATTCTGACCCTTTTTAATTTTTTTAAATACCCTAACCAAGAATAATAAACAAACCATACATGCTTTAAAGTAAAACCTGTGATTATCGTAATCTGTTTCACACAAAAGCCATATAAAAGTGCCCACAAATACTACCATTAAAGAATTACTATAAATGCCTTAAGGAAGATCTACAGTAAATGGCACCCCAAATACAAGGTGTTAAACTCATTTGGACAGACATCAAACACAAAACGATTTTATGAAAACACCTCTAACACTGAACATTTATGAATCCTTACTATTGATGCTGTGTGTAAGCACTCCAAAGTAGAGACTAGACGTCATTCTGAGCCTTTTTTCTGAACATTCCCAGTAAAAACAATAGAAGCCTTTTCTTACTTTACATATTTAAATATATGGCATATTAATCAGTTTGACCATTATAATTATGACAAATAAAAGGCAGCTTACTCCTGAGGAAAAAAATGAGAAGAGTTATCAAACAATCTTATCATTCAATATGACATCTTGGGCACTTTCACCAAGAGCTTTAAAAAATCCTGAAGGAACTATGTTATCTTTAGACATAAAAATCTCATATAAACTGTGCGAAAAACTATACGCTTCGGGGTCTTCTTTAAGCATCCATATTCGAGACCCATTTTATTCAATACTAGGCTGACCCGCCTTTTAAGGCGACCGACTTTTAAGTTGACCACTTCTTAAGGCAATTCAATATGTAGATCAATTTGATATTTTATACAAACTCATTAATTTGGTTATATTGCATTTGAGTGGTATTACTTTAATACTCGTAGTTTCTGTTATTTTTGTGATGAAATTTAAACTTTTTTTCTATATTGAGGTCGCCCTTTTGAACCCCCCTGATATTTACTACGCGGTGAGGCATTTGTACTCCATCAACATTAATTATTTCCAGAGACATAATTTTGTCTATTTTTCCAGCGCATCGCGCACAAAAGCAAGGGAACGATGGGAGCACCAGAACTCTGCTCACATCATGTCGCTTCGTACCACAAGCTGCAAGTAGTAAGTCTGTGATAAGCGGAATACCGGTACGCTTTCCACTCACGGGACGGAAGGACCCGACCGCTTTTATATAGTAAGAAAGAAGAAGAAGATATCACACAGTCTGGAGTAGAAAATCATCTTTTACCTGGAAAAACGTAACTACAAATCCCATCATGCATTGCAAAATTGATGGGGTGTGTGTGAAACTCCGTGCTACTTGCACAGTCTGGAGTAAAAAAATCATCTTTTACCTGGAAAAACGTAACTACAAATCCCATCGTGCATTGCAAAATTGATGGGGCGTGTGTGAAACTCCGTGCTACTCGCACAGTCTGGAGTAAAAAATCATCTTTTACCTGAAAAAACGAAACTACAAATCCCATCGTGCATTGCAAAATGGACGGGGTGTGTGTGAAACTCCGCGCCTGCGTAGCACACACGGGACGGAAGGACACCTGACCGCTTTTATATAGAAGGATACTGTAGGATTGTAGGGAGTGTAGGCCTGGTGCAACAGCGTAAAGTACAAGGCAGGAACCAATGGAGAAACTGTGTGTTAAATCACACACCCACACACTTCCATTTGTAGCCAATTTACAGTCAAAAGTTTAGCTAGCTAGCAAGCAGGCCTTGAGGTGTATTAGGAAATTAGAGAACCTGGAGAAAACCACCAAACGGATACAAGGATAGCATACAAAACTCAGTGCAGACAGCAGTTCAGACAGTATATAACGTAATGTTGAAAGCAGATCAGCAGATGATTGAGGATACTATAAACTGTAGTAATGCCATTGTTCAATTTGCATTAACATCTACTGATCTGTGGGTGAGTTTCTTTTAATCAGTAAAGGAAAATGTGAACCAAAAATGATTTTTTATATGCTACTTACTCCAAGTGGTTGTAGTGATGGCCAAGAAAAAAATTCAATCTCATGTTTTTATGGAGAATGAAAATAACAACGTTTCTGATAGAATGGAAACCTATGCTGAAAAACTCTGCAAAACTGGAAACAATACCAAAAATGTTCATGAAAAAAAATCTCATGTTGGCCACCATTACAAACCACATGGAGTAAGTAAATAAATAAACAATTCTGGGGGGAGTATTCCTTTCATGTTTAGCAACAAAAGCATTACAGTCTACAAAAATAGTATCATAAACTTCGACAGAGGTTTTGAACTATACAGTACAATGAAAGGCATTTATACCATTATTATTCTTAAAAACAAAATTTCAAAGTGCTACAACCCTTTTGTCTTAGTACTCTTTATTAAAATTGTAACATAACATTCTTAAAACTGCATAACCTAATTCAGGGCTATGATGGACAGTGCCTACCAAAGCACCAAAATTTATAAAAACTAAAGGTATTCAAGCTGCAGCTTTACAATGGTATGAAAACTCATATCTACTTTTTTTTACTTTTGAAAAGATTTGTAGAGTTTAGGTGGGGGTTGAATTGAATTTAGTTTTGCCAAGTTTGACTTTATTGTATGGAATGTTACTTGTTTTTAATAAATTCAATAAAAAAAAAAGATCTGTAGAGTTTAGAAAAAAAAATCTCAAAATAAGGGATCCCATCCAAGCCAAAGTTTTACATCTGGGCATGAAGCCACCCAGTTTGGAAACTATGTGCTCAGATCAGATTTTTGTATTGCAAATGATTTTTTTCCACATCATTCTCTGTTCAGCATCGTCAATTAGTGTCATCAAGTGGTTCCGAAAAGAAACCGATGTTTAAAACGATGGTTAATACAAGTGAAAGTAAGCCATACTGAGGTGGTATCATGATTACTTTCATTTTGGGAGGATTCAGGTACAATTCAGGGATCAGCAAAATGGTTGCACACAAGATGAGATTTGAAAAAAAAAAAAGTAAATAAAACTTAACCAATAGCTTGAAAAACATGCATAATTCAGTATCATTACAATAATGTTTGTAAAATAACAGAAAAGTATTTTCAGCCTCTCAACAGCACTTTATATGTATAATTTGTACCATATTCCCCTCATCTGTTTTAGAATCTTTGTAAAAAGCTCTCCTCAAGCACTTGCGGATAATCCTCAGTTCAGTGCACTGTTACAGAAACAATCTGTCAGACCTAATTATTGACACTTAATTTTTGTGTTCTTGTCAAATGTGTGGCCACCCTGAGTCACTGCCTGCTGGCCAAAGTACTCTGCAGCCACAGTTGTTGTTGGAAGAGATATGAATTCTATAACTATTGATAGGTCTTGCTGCGTTAAATGTTCCAAGACCTAATAAAAATGAAAAGCTCTGTCCCATTTGTTGAATGTTGAATGCTTGTAGTGTGTTTGGCTGGGCCGATTTGTTTTTTTCCATTATCATACCGGTGGAATTTTTTTTTTTTACTGTCTGTTTCCTGGCCATCTGAACATAGCACACTGGACAACAAAGATTTTGCTTCCCGAGCTCTTTTATCTGTATCTTATGGGTTTTGACCTGCTGATTACAAAAATTGTTTTTACATTTTCCTATCACATACTGTTTTTTGCAAACACATATTTTTGTGATTTCCTCTTGTTTTAGAAGTATGCATATACAGTACAATAATTACATCTGGAACACCTATAGGTATCTAAAGTAGTCGTTCTGTGCTACCAGGAATGTTGCTTTGATAGACAAAGTCCTGTGAATGGTACAGCTCTTCATTACATTAAAAAGATCCAGCAACTCTGGAAGTAAAAAAATGCGGCACATAAACCACTTGTCAATCAAACAAAGATAATTTTGCCTACTCTTCATATAAAACTTAAACTGAAGGAAAATGTTGTGAAAGTGATAAAAAAAAAAAGATCAATGATTTTGATATCTGAAACAGATGTTTAAATGATTAACTTATTCCAAGTGTGGTCGATGGCCAGGACACCTCCACACTGGGAGGACCAATGGAGCATGCATGGCCAGAGAGTTACCGTATATACTCACTTGTAAGTTGGGTCTTGAAATCCAAAAAATCGATCATAAAATCAGACCCTGACTTATACGCCCATTCAAAAATACAACAGTTCATTTTTTTTTTTCTTTTACATCTTCTTGCTTCCTCCAATCTCGCATCAGTTTCTCAGACGCATCGAATTTTGTTGCAGCAATGCAGTTACCAATTTCTTTCGCCACTTCAACAACGTTTAATTTAAAACCAGCTTCATATTTTCTTCTGATCGAACGCTCCATCGTAGATAAGGGATGCTCTTATGATAAAGGTGTATGAGTGTGAGATACAAAAAAACACAAAACAGTGCAAATGTCGCTTTGGAATAATTTGGGTATTACCGTGTGGTCACGTGGGCACAATACATAGAAGAAAACGGTATTGTGCTTCATGGTTACTCTCTCAGGTGGGCGTTAGCATATCATATTCTCTTGGACTAACAGTATAAGTTTTCCGCATTCGACTTATACATCCGACATTATAAAATACCAGAAATTATATGGAAAAATAAAGTCCCGACTTATCCGCTGGATAACTTATCAGCGAGTATATACGGTACCTTCCCTGGAGCGCTAGATGGTAGCCTCCTTGGGTTGCAGCGGTGCCTAGGACTCCCGCAGGGCTCCATGGGAGTCGGAGTTTGGTACACCTCTGTTGGTGTCCGTGGGTGCTGCCAGGGGGTGCTGCAGCAACTGCTGAGCCCTTATGGGCAGTTCTTCCACCACTCCCTGAAGTGCTGCCGGAAGTAGATCATTAAACACCTGGAGCACTTCTGGGTGCCTTATATAAGGGGCCAGCAGACACTACTCAGTGACCCAGAGTCAGGAGAAGGGAGACGAAGCTTGCTGAGGAAGAGTGGAGGAGTAAAAGGAGAGAAGAAGAAGTTGTGTGGTATTGTGCCTTATTGAACTGTCCTTGGGACTGTGTTTGAGTTGTGGGAATGAGGAAGGCGTTGCCCACAAGGGGGAAAAAGAAAATATAACCAGTGTGTTTTCCCAAGTGTGCCTCCTGCGTCTGTCTGTGTCAAGTTGGGTGGCTGGTACACCCCCTGCTGGTGCCACATAAGATTAAGGAAGACATTTTTGTTGGCCCACAAATCAGAAACGTCATCAATAATAAGCGGTTCGAAGACCTGCTAGTCATGCCAGAGGAAATCGCAAAGTAGCCATTCAAGGATGTTGCTGAGAATTTTCGTGGTAACTACAGAGCACACCCAGCTGGCTGACATTATGCTTCTGGCATACAAAACAGAGTGCAAATTGCAACATGTAACTAAAGATGAATTTTCTGCATTCATACCTGGACATCTTTCCTGCTAATCTTGGTGCAGTCAGTGATGAACATGGTGAAAGGTTTCAACAGGGCATTACACCAATAAAAAAAGCTGCATCAGGACAAGTGAAATGCAACGATGCTAGTCAAGTATTATTGGACACTGAAACGCTAAACATTCATATGCTAAGAACAAATGAAAATCAGAAGCAAAACATTTTCAGCTCAGCTGTACTAATGTTTCAACATCATTGAATAATTAAACACATTACATCAAAAGAAGTGAATTTCATGTTTCCTCAACTTCCTATGTGATACAGTGAATCTGAAATGGTATTGCTGTTCAGCTTGAAGGTTTCTATCATAAATCACAATTTTTTTTCAGGAAGCAAAAATTTGAAAGTATTTGTTGTCCAATGAAATTGCACTCTAACCTTTGCTGCTGTAATTATTAGAGACTTAAAAACTACCTACGGATAACTGAAACTTAATATATGCTTAATTTTGTTAGGGACTCTTCCACTTATTTACATTTTTAATAATTTTTTTCTTATCTTTGTAACTTGTAATTTCTTTTTATGTACTTTTCATAAAACTCTTTGAGCCACACTCAAAAAAATGCCATGCAGATAAATGCTGTAGGTGGTGGTGTTGTCTGGTGTCCCAAAATTTCAGGAAGAAGTAAACACAACCAGGAATAAAGAAGGCATTCTGCTCACATTTTAAAAGCAACTTACATCACATATGCCTCGTGTCGTCACATTAATGATATATCACATCATGTTAGTACAAATCCATAGGTAGAACTATAAAGGAAATATTATTTATAGTTTTTGTTTTATTCTGTAAGGTTCCATGGTGGCCCTATTGTGTACACCAGGGGTCTCCAACTTTAGTCCTTGAGAGCTACTGTGGTTGCAAGTTTTCATTCTAACTCTTTTCTTAATTAGTGACCAGTTTTTGCTGCTAATTAACTATTTCCCTTTATTTAAATTAACTTTTGAGACTCTGACCACTGAATTGATTCTTTTTTCCTTAAACGGCACCTAAACATAAATTTGATGTGAAGTGAGCCAACAGATGACCAACTAAGTTGGGGCCTCAAACTCCAACTAACTTTACTTCATTCAGTTTGTTAAATTGAAGCCAATTCTCGTTGATAATTAAACCCATTATTTAATTCCATGGCGCTCATTCTGCCATGGCAGACATTTCCAAAACTGTTGATTTTCTTTTTTAAGAGCACTGTCAAAATGTTTTGTGTAGCTGAGCAGATCAGCATTACTGAGGCCTTCACCTTTCTTTATTTTCAGTTATTGTGTGATGGACGCAGATGGTTGTTTATATGTTGGCACATTTTGTGTCTTAATATTGTTTGGTTGCTAATTTAGGGAAAAAGAAATAATTAAGGGGCCTGAATCTTAAGTTGTAGATCAATTAAAATTAAGGCAAAGAGTTAATTAGCAGCAGAAATCTGGTCACAAATTAAGAAAAGGGTTAGAATGAAAACCTGCAGCCACAGTAACTCTCCAGGAGCCTCATGCATAACGCCGTGCGTAGAATTCGCACTATAACATGACGTAAGCACAAAAGCCAAAATGTGCTTATGCACAGAAAAATCCAGATGCAGGAATCTGTGCGTTCGCCAGTTTCCGCGTTCTTCCGCTACATAAATCCCGCTCAATGTGGAAATTAACGTACGTGCACGCGTCCACTGCACCACCCCAACTCCTCCCAGAATTACGCCTCTTTGAATATACAAATCAATATAAATAGCCCCTTACCTTCAGCGCTTCAGAAAGACAATGGCGAAGGCACGGGGAAAAAAAAAAAAAACTTCAGTGAATGTGAAATGGAGGTCCTGCTAGCTGAAATAGAGGCCAGGAAAAATGTTTTATTTGGTAACTTAGGAAGTGGCATTAGCAACAAAAGGAAATTGATGGAGTGGCATAGCGTGGTGGACGCAGTCAAGAGTGCTGGAGCAGAAAATTAAACTGTGACCGAATGAAAAAAAAGAAGTGGTCTGACATCAAAGTTGCCGTGAAAAGGAGAGTTGCAGCTCATCGTCTAAAAGTTAGCTCCACTGGAGGAGGTACTGAACTCCCAGAGCTCACGCCGTTTGAGCAGCGAGTTGCAGCAAGTATTGGCGAAACACTCATTGCCGGCATTTTACCAGCAGGGGAGGGAGATTCTGACATCACCGCAGGTGCTTTTGAGTTTTTATTTATTTTTTTGATTACCATGATCCATACTTGTGTAAATAATTTGCATGATTAATAAGACAAACAATCAGGTATTAATTACTGTTTATTTACATCTAGACAATAGTACAAAAGCCGACACCAATGCTGAGGACATGGTTCCAGGCGATGATGGTACTGCTTCTGTACCGACCACATTTTTGGGCGCTGGCTGCTCACACACCCCTGCCTCGGAAACTGGTGGCCAATCATCTGGCCATGTGCTGACTGATGCAGTTCTAGAATCTCAAAATGCATTGGTGGATGCGGTGAGAGATGTGGCCAATGCACAACGGGATGTAGCCAATGAACTACGAAATATCAAGGCAGTATTGTGTGACATTAACCAAAAATTAAATGAATTTAATTGAATGAATGAAAAAATAAATGATGCATCTGCTTACCTGTTTTTACATTCTGTTAATTACATTCATTCGACATTGTAATGCTGTCCGGTGTGGCTGATCATTTGGTGGTCCAGGGTCAGGTTCATCATACCGCATCTCTTCAGGTACCGGCAAGTTACGAACGAGTGCCATATTATGCAGAATGCTACATGCTTGCATGATGCGACACACTTTCTGTGGACTATAGCGCAGCATCCAACGGCTGCGCCAACGGCCCTTAAGCTGCCCTATAATATGTTCTACCACCGCCCAAGCCCAAGAGTGGAGGTCAGTATAATGTCGCTCTTGTTCAGTCAGTGGGTTGGCGAGAGGGGTGAGGAGCCACGTCTTCAGAGGGTACCCACTGTCACCTGAATAATCGTGTTATATGGAAACATCGTACAGATAACATACAACTGTAACCAAAAAGGTAATAAATGTCTTACCGAGAAGCCAGCTATCATGCACAGCACCATTTTCAAGTTTGTTCCCCACACTACTACAGTATGTCTCAGGATGAATGAATCATGAGTTGAGCCAGGCCATCTCGCAACAACATTAGTTAGGCACATTTTCGCATCACTGATGACTTGCACATTAATAGAGTGAAAATGCTTTCTATTTACATAAACAAATTCATTCTGTGAAGGTGCCTTTATAGCAATGTGCGTGCAATCGACTGCTCTGATTACATTGGGAAAACCGGACATTGCTGCAAATTGCACTTTGATGTTTGCCTGTTCAACCGTAGTGTACGGAAATCTTATATATCTGCTTGACAAGCGGATAATACCATCCCATACAGCTGGTATGGCACGACTCAGTGATGACTAAGAAATACCGGATCAGTCAGCCAGTTCACGTTGAAAAGCTCCTGTGGCTAAAAACCCGAGAGTGGACAAAACTTGCAAAGGAGCAGATAGAGCACAATTCTTCAAAATCTGCCTTTGTAAAGCCGGCGCCAGTTCAGCACACAGCTCTAAGAGGATCGCTCTTGGAAATCTAAACCAACTTAGAAGCCAGTCATCATCACATCAAGAAATCAGTATGATCTCAGAATATGTGTTCTCTTCTAATCCTTCCATTTGCGAGGTCCTCTAGCAACGGTAAAGCAGCCATGCCAATGGAATAGTTTGGCCATTCTGTGCACCATTATATTGTTACAGGTTGATTACAATCAGGTGCCTTAAATTTATGAACGATATGCGGTTAATTTCAGTGTATTTGATAAAGCCGCCGTCGTGGATGTGGATCTAAGAATAGGTTAACCACACAGGAACAGTAGCACTGCTTTGACACTGGGTGCCGCCAGTCTGCAAAACTGAGTGAAGAACTTGTGTACGACAGGGTATGAGGTACCATGGAAAAGGGCCTGGCGTTATGCCAAGTGTAAGTTTTATACATCGCGATTTGAACGTAGAAACATTCTTAGGCAACATTTCTGTGCGTACGCACCGTTTATACATGAGGCCCCAGGACTGGAGTTGGAGACCACTGGTGTAGACCTTAACAAAATGTCTAAAATCTCATACACTTACCAGTCTGTGATTAGGTACTTTTTCACTTCCTCCTCCTTCCCTCCTACATATGTATCCTCAGGCAATTAGATAGAGTAAAAAATCAGACAGGAGTTAAGTTATACATTTGCAGTAATTATGTATTATTGATAAAAATGTCCCAAAATATTAAGGAAGCGGAATACTATATGAATACTGGCAAACCATAACCTTACAGCCTAAGTAGCAGTGCATCTTGTGTTCATAGGTGGCTCTCGGCATATCTTCAGTCTCGCTTGCTTTGTTATTACATACCCTTTAAGTATTGAAACAGGTCGCATACCAGTCTCAATATGACTGCTAAAATAGAGTTGTCTTCATCATGGTCCTCTCTTCATGGTCAGATGGTGGGAGAGAGAGATGTAAAGGCAAGGTGACCAATTTTATACCATTCTTAAACCAATAGGGCATTGTCATACAGAACTGCCTATGATGTAAAATCATTTAGACCAACAGAATTAAATTTCCAGTCCTTTCCTAACCAGTTACCAATGAAAGCACTCAGGTACAACTCATCCCCCAGTTGCTTTGTTTAGTCAGTTTACGGCCGTCCTGCACTGAATGGCTTACCCAGTCGCCCTTGCCAAGCCACTCTGATGCTTTATCCCCCTCACCATAAATTTCACATCGTGAGCCAGTCGTAAAGAATCCAGGGGAGGGGTGCGGTGGGGGGTAGTCGGTAGGGGGTGGCGGGGATTGTTTGGTTAGGTAAACATCAATGCCCCGCTATTCTCATAAATGAAGTAAAACATGCCCCTGAAACACTGTCTAATGTTACATTTGCTTTGTCTACTTTGCAAATAAAGACATAGAAAATATTTATCAACTTATATGCCTGAAAACACTCCAACAAAGTTTTGTTAATATAGAAAAGGAATATTTGCTATGTGTTGACAGAGTATACTAAGAAAATTAATAAAACATCAGTAGAATTACAATGAAGGTCCTAAGACAAACACCAGTGAGATTTTGTTTTTTTTATTATTGAACCCCAAATATTGAAACGTTGAATAAAAGGATGCAACAAACATGCCAAGGTAGTTCCTCTTTCTTTCTTTTAATAAACTGTTTGAATATTAAATGCAATACATGTAATACTACTGTGAAACATAACTACTGCACCCAAATATAAATTTTTTGTTTAACAGTTTTGCGTAACAGAAAAAAGTATATAGCAAGACAAAAGAACTATGAAACAAAGCCCTTCACCTGAAGTTAAGGTTACCCCAATGACTTTAATGCGATGGCACTTTTCACACATCTTGCCATTTCCTAAACATAACTAATAACCTATTTTAAATTCCCACAAATATGGGAATGTCCCAGTTTTCAAAACCTCTCATGCACAGAAAGACATGACAGAGAGATATATAACTGGGCAGCCTTCATACTAACCCGTTGCATGCAGTCAATCAAAGAAGGGAAAAAAAACAACAACAACACAGAAAGCAACAAGTAAGTAACAAATCAGAAGAGCAATCAGCTTATGGGTGCCTAAAGGCAAAGGAAGATGGTGAACAGGATGGATGGCACTGCCGAAAACGGACACCTTCAGCACTGATCGGATGCATTCTGTGTCAGTTATTTGTATATTTTGTTACCATGAATGGTTTAAAATAGAATTGCATACAACTATCAAAGTAACCAACTTTGTTAAGAAGGGAGTAATGGTTTTCATTTTTCTTTTCCTGTATATATTTGGACTATTTTTATGCAGTTTTGCTCACTATTTCATGCCTGGATTTTCTGCCATGTTCAAAAGCACATCCTCCTCACCCTTACCCCCAAAAACCAAGTGCTGCTGCTTGCTTTGGGGCATCTTAAATGATAATGGTCCTTATTTTACTTTCAAGCTCTGAAAGGCTTGAAAGGAACCCCAAAAGCAGTATTTTTAAAAAAAAGGGAGTTACAGCTTGGATGTGTTTAAATCATGGCCAAGAAAAATGAAGATAAATCGGGAAAAAACAAACAAACTGAGAAATGAAGCCAGAAGTGTTACACAGTAAGCAATGGCATTTTATATTCTGCTTAAAACATCTTTAGAATAACTTATTATATTGTTTTTTCTGATTTAAAATATGTCTTTTTTTTTTTTTTTTAAGAAAAAGCAAAACGAATCTGAGAATTCTATTAATTCATCATTAAAAATACATGATACTGGAAACGAAAATAAGAAATTTGATTAATAGAAAATCTGTTCTAAAATTTAAAGCCACGACTAACAGGATATGCCTCAGTTAAACCATTCTGTCAAAAAATCAATGATTTCAGCTCCCATAATCTAAACAAACAACAGTAAGACATCTCATATGTACAGGCGTGTATTCATTTTGCATGGTGAAATGTCTAACTCAATCCAGAAATTCTGCAGTTACTATCTACGCCCAACAGGATGCAATGGTTATCTAAAAGGAGCATTTATCAACAATTACCCCCCAACCCAGTTTTCCTATTTTTCTAACAATCATTCAGCTTTAGTACAAAAAGAAATTGAATAACAATCTGAAATTTGTACATTTTGAAAACTTTAAATATGAATTATAGGAAGATTAAAAACAGCAAACAAACCCTGTAACGTTTAACTAAAAATCAGACATGCATTTTAGGACAAGGTGACTGGTAGCATAATTAGTAAGTAAGAAATCACTTTGTAAACTAAAGTGTGATTGGTTTCATTTTGAAGTGGGGCTTAGAAAAATAAAGCAGTCTGATTTCCAGCACATGGTGTGCATACAAAGTGTTATGGGGAGGTGGGAGGGAAGCATGTACTGTCATAGGTCTAGGAATCAGCAGTCAGTTTTACCAATCACTTGAAAACAGGGTCAAATGCAGGACACTTGTAGCTTTTCATCTTCTTCAAGGCTTTTTTGAACTCCTTGCTGCCCTTGTCCCATTTATGGATCCCAGTTATAAGATACTGCTTATCTGCTTTGCGCCCCATGATGAGGTAGGTGCTACTCAGGTTTTCCAGCTGCTGACATGGACATTCAGCTCCATTCTTCAGGTGAAGGACTAGCTTCTTGAGGTCCTTCTTTTTCACTGGGCCCACCTTCAGGAGTTTCTTCTTCTTTTGCAAGACAACCCTGCGATCCATATTTTCCCGCTTCACCTCCTTGATCTTCGTTTTGATGGCTAAACAAACAAAAAAAAAAAAAAAACACAAAAAGAACCATTAACAACACAGGTATATTTTGAAAGAACTGTGTTGATTATTCAAAATTGAAAACCATTTTTCTCCATCACGTAACTTTTTTTGTAAAACATTTATTAGCCGTCAGGTAGGTTTTATTGTTTTCACACTATAGTTAAACATCAGTAATGATAATTTGTTTGAATTTAAAAAAAAACATAAAAGAACCATTAACAACACAAGTATATTTTGATAGAACTGTGTTGATTAGACAAAATTGAAAACTATTTTTCCTCATCACGTATGTTTTTTTGTAAAACATTTATTAGCCGTCAGTTGAAGGTTTTTATTGTTTTCACACTATAATTGAACATTAGTAATGATAATTTGTTTGAATTTCATTTTTTCTAATATTAAAATCAAAATCTGGAACAGTTATTAAGTACAATTAGCACTGTTGTTTCAATTGTGAGGAACTGAAAGTTCTTCATATCTTACTGGCTCAGCAGTCATGGCATACAAGATGCCAATGTTTTCTCTGTGAGTTGGACAGCAGAGCCAAGAATTCCCATTGGGTACAGAAGGAATGGCCAGACAGGAAGAAAAAGGCTACAGTTTGGTGCCAAAAACATCATCAGACCTAAAGTGCTGCTACCAACACTTCATATTAAGCTTCATTTAATGAAGAAGTTTGTCAAAGCCCTGTCAAAAGATGGAGCCTGTGTGATGTATTTGTGTTGAAAGTTTCCAGATTTGTCTGAGACTAAATTGAAAGAGGGCATTTTTGCTGGATCTGTTATTAGAAAACTGTATTTCTGACTCAGAATGTCTTGGTGAGATGAACAACCTGGAATGAGAAACTGGAAGAAGAAGTAGTTTCTAAGTTTTTAGGTAACAATAAAGTAGCACACTATAAGAAAAAACTGAATAAATTATTACTTAAGTTTAATGAATTGGGTTGCAGCACTTTTTATAGTTGCATTTGAATTTTTTTCCTGAAAATCTTGAATCAGTGAATGAAGATCAAGGTGAAAGATTCCATCATGTTATTAAGGACAAGGAAAGAATTTACGAAGGTTGATGGGATGTCAGTATCAGGATGGTCTACTGCTGGATGATATCATTTATGGATGGAGAAATCACACAGAAAGTCTCTGGCATCACAGCTGATTCCAGACAAAGGATAATTGACATTTGTAAGCAGAATAAGTGCAAAAGAGTTGGAAAAATTAAAAAGGTGCAAGTTTTAAAAACTAGATAGTCAAATGCATGCTCATGGTGTCAAATTAGAAGTGTCATTTTGCCGAGTAGTGTAAAGTCCTGTACTTTTTATGAATTGCAACTTAGCATGTTATCCACTTTTTCTAAAAATGTGATGGATCTTTGGAGACAACAATAGCTGTGGCATACCTATACTTGGTATCAATGTTATCCCTGCCATGTTGCCTTATATGGGTAAACCTTTTAGTACACAATGCCACAAATAACTCAAGGTGTAAACAGATCGGTTCAAGATACGAGGAAAAACTTTGCTCATGCAAAAATGGGTAAACCGATTTTCACAACACAACAGATAACTCAAGATGTAAATAGACCGGTTTGAGATATGTGAAAAACTACTCATGCAGAAATAGAAAAACTGATTTTCACATAATTTTGCATGTGTGGTGCTGCTGTTCCAATTCAAAATACAGGCTTTATGGCATATCAGAGAGAGGGGGTCAACCCAAAAACCAGCACCAACATGGGGACTACAATCCCTATCAGGCAGTAGGAGTGGGCTGGGGCTGATGGGAGAGTGCCATCAGCATGAACAAAGTTTTGTAGTGACCATCTCATTAAAAAACCACAGCATGTAAGTATAGCATGTTTTTCTCAACTAATTTGGATTACTATTTTATTGTCTCACTGGATTATGGCTTTTGTTTAGTAGTATGTCTTTTTATCGCATTGCAGGTTATATTTTCCAAAAGAAATTTTTTCTCCACTTATTTATTCCCAGGCTATTCCAGGTACATTGGCTAGTGATTCTATAAAGCTATATTATATAAGAACACACTATAAGGTTTAATGAGAACAGGCAATTCAGTCCATCACAAATCTCTATTCATCTTAACTTGATTAAAGCTCCAGAGTGTTAGTACCTACTACACTGCTTAGTAAATTATTCTATGACAATGCAAATCCAGTGTTTTCTATTTCAACAAATACTTGTACAGACACTCCTCACTTAACGACCTATCTGTTCAACGACCGTGCTGACTTATAACCAGCTCTCCAACCATATATATTGTACACTGAACAAAAACATAAGGATAATGTTTACAGAAAACAAAAAAAATCAACAATATGATAAAAAATTTGTCATGGACGAATAAAAGCGCTAATAAGCCATATCATAATTAAATACCAAGTTTCATTATCTGCTAAGCTTGGCTTCTCATTACGAAACCTGCACCCACTGTGGACCTCCAGGACTGGAGTTTTAGTATCTCTGCCCTAGGATGTATGCCCCTCCACAAGTTTAGTGTCATCTGCAAACCTAACCAGTTATTGGTTGTATTTTTATCAGGGTGAATTATATAAATTAAAAAGAGAAGCCATCACAATACTGATTTATGAACAGTACCGCTGAATTCTGAAAAAGCTCCCCTGATCCCAGCTCCTTGTTTTCTGTGTTTAACCTGATTTAACTCTACATACAGTGTAAAGAATTTATAAAAGTAGATGTGTGGGGCAGGGGGTGAATTAAAAGCAGTAAATGGCTTATTTAGAAAAATGCATTTCCATGACTTCTCCAAGCAATTTGCTTATAGAACATCTTATTTGCAGTAATAAGGACAAGAATTAATGTGCATATGTGCCTAATTATATGTATGGGTATTAAGTTTCTACTCACGGTATGAACAAACATTCAGGGGTGCTGTGAAAGAGCTATATTATATTATATATATATATATATATATATATATATATATATATAAAGGTTTATGAAAATGCTATCAGAAGTGGTTGTTTTATTCATTATTTGATTGTTTCTTCTGGAACAGTTTCAGCCTCTGTTTAAACACAAATTGGACCTCTGATCTCCTTAAAGACTTTTTTGTTTTGTTTTTGTTACCTTTTTTTTAAAAAAAAAAATAGCTCAGCAACTTCTAAAATGAAGGCTTCTGTTTTGGAAAACCCTTGAGACAATTAAGACAGATCAGATTCTATGTCTGTTTTAGTCCTTATCACTGATGACTTCCAGAACACACACCCATTGCAGCAAAATGGCAAATTCTTAAACCCCCCAGCCCACCACTTAAATATACTCTCTTGCCTGGCCACAAAACCTCCATTGTAGGCACGTCTTGAGTGAAGAAGGGTCGGCTGTCAGCCTCCTTCACTCCAGTGCCTGTTCCAGGGGTTCAGACTGCATTCAGTTGCCCAGCGTCGTGCCTTTCACAAGCAGCTCTTTGACGGCTACAGTGAGCCCTTGAGTGACAGCTCACAAAGTCAGCCCCCCCACCCCAAATGGCTAATCTACTGAAAAGCTGTATTATGTGCCAAAGTGGGACTTGATGCAAAAAAAACAAAAAAAAAGTGCTGAGTAGTGCAAAATGTGGAATCCTAACCTTTGCTGTATATGGTGTCTTTCAAATAAGTAAATTATTTCAAATAGCTGGCCAGGCTTAAATAAACATATTAATTTTTAGTGTGTTTTAATGGAGCATCCCTCAGTCATCTTATCAAGCACCTTTCATGGCGTACAACATGAAAAGGGCTTTTTAGAAAAGCTATGCCTGGAACAAAATTAGTGGAGCTTCTCCTGCTCATATCACTTGGGAGTTCTCCTTGTTCTTCCGTTGACTTTCGTAGGTGTTTGCCGTTTACATTTACATTACATTTATTTGTTCGATGTCTTTATCCAAGGCAACTTACAACATTTATGATACAATTGGTTCCACTTCTTTTATTTTTTTTCCAATTGGAGCACAGGCAGGCCAAGTGGCTTGCTCATGGTCACACAGTGACAGTAGCGGGATATGAACCCACAACCTCAGGGTATAAAGTCCAAACTGCTGTCTAAATAACTACTTATCAGGCGGATTAGCAGGATGGCATCAGCCTCATCTTACTGTACGGGGTCTTGTTATCCTAAGACGCTACATACTGTGTATAACAGAACTTAACACATACATTTCAGAACTTTGATTAGCACTAATGCCTCACAGATCCTGCAACATGGGCTTGAATCCTGTGCCAGGTCATTGTCCACGCCAAATTTGCGCATTCTCCCACTATCTGCATAGACTTTCCTCTAAATGTTCTGGTTTTCCTTAACATCTGGGTTAGGTTAATTGGAATCTCTAAACTGGCCCCATGTGGATGTGGTTGTGCGTGTAAATGGCTCTGGCCTGTGTAGAGTTGCTTCTTGCTTTGTGGATATATCCATTTCAAAATCCCAGAAGCTGGAGAAAAGTGGGTTTAAAATGTTATTTCAACATGAATGTTAAAAAAAATTACAATCAATGAGCTTGCTTCTTATTAAGTTGGTTACTATAGCCATTCAAATTCATTATTCTCTGTGCCCAACAGCCATTACACTCCCACTGGCCAAGTTTTCCCAGCAGCACAGATTCAGCTTTTGACAAATAAATGTGTTGTTGCCCTCTAGTGGCTTAGGCAATTACACATTTACACAACTACAGAATCAGTGGTTTCCAGGTTCAGTCCTGAGGGACCCCTGTAGCTACAGGTTTTCTGTTCAAGCCTGTTTCTCAGTCAGTGAGTTCTTTTAGCTATAATTGATTTCATTGTTTAATTCACTTTTTTTCTTCATTTAGAAGTACTGTGAGATTTACATTCAAAAGAAATGTAGAAATGTTGGAATTTTTGCAATAGTTTTAAGTTCTTAACTCCCACTTGTCATTTTCCTATTAATTTACCTTTTTCTCTGGAGTTTTCTCCCTTAATTGTATCTTAATAATAACAAGTAGAGTCAACACCAAGAGCAAACTCATGAGTGTTGAAAGGCTGTAGCTACTTCAGTGTCAGATCCACTAATGTGTTCATTAGCCTAAATAACCAGAACACCTGGAAAAGCAGAATGAAAATCATAATGATAATGACAAGGATGAAAATCTTAAAAACAAAGATAAAAAAACACTAAATTATCAGCATGTAACCTACATGAGGGCTTGCTACATTCTAATAAAAATGTAACAGATCGAAGTTTTGAAATTTTTGATGTCAAGTCGGACTGCGATTGGAAACCATTTGCCTAGATGTTACTTCCAGACCATAATCTTATTCTTCAGACATGCCAGGGGCAAGTGTTCATCCTCTGATTTACTTGGTCTGACAAAGCTGATGTGATTGCCTGATGTAGTGTACTCGATTACTAAATATGCTGCATTCCAAAAACACAGCTAATGGGATTTTTTTGTACTTGACTTCAATTTCATACACACAGAACATGATTTCCAACCAGGGTACCTGAGAAAAACAATTTCAAATTCTAAGAAATTCTTATTGTAGGCTAGTCTACCCCAGACTACACATACTGTTGAACTTTCCTCATCCATTTCTGTAACACGGCACACAACTCTGACTTCTTAAGAGAAGGAACATTAGTACTGGAACAGACCCCTGCCTACCATAATTATTTTGTAGCATATATTAGAAACAATATTGATAAATTCATAGCACAAAGGTAGGTTTGTAAAAATGGTGGGTAAGATATAAAAACAGTAAGTAACAAAGAAGCCCTAGCATGAACAGGTGAGGGCAAAATATGAAGTTTTGTTTACTCTTAAAGCAACGTGCAATAACTAGAATTATTTTCACTGACAACACGTCTACAACATTAATACAGTGGGGTCACACTACAGCAACAAAAAGAGAGTAGGGGCACACTGGCCCAGAATGTACTGGGTAGAATCACACAAAAGTAGAAAAAGAATTGATGAACACACTTTACAGAGCCCTAGAGTGTTCCTCACATAGAATGTAGAGCTACTTACAGCAACACAGTAGGTGTGGTGATAATATCTCTGAGGCTAAGGATCTGCGCTGGTATCCCAAAGGTTGCCGGTTCGAATCCCCATCACTGCCAAAAGAGATCCTACTCTGCTGCACCCTTGAGCAAGGCCCTTAACCTTCAATTGCTCCAGGGGCGCTGTACAATGGCTGACCCTGCACTCTGACCCCAAGGGGTATGAGAAAACTAACTAATTCCTAATACAAGAAATTGTATAAGGCAAAATAAAGAACAAAAAAATATATATATATCGTAAAAGTTAGAGGATGGGGTTACACACTACACCAAAACAAAGAGAATATAGGGGATTATGCCATACTATAGCAAAAAACAGAAGGGATAACATTACACTATAGAAACAAAGAATGTGTGACACACACAGCTCTGCCAAGAGGTAGAAAATAGCAGGTCACAACTGCAGAATAACAGGTCAGAAGACAAAACATAAGTCGAAAACAAGTGTAGCCAAAACTAGAAACTCAATCCTGTACCCCAAAATGAACTAAATTACAAATGAGAATTTGCCAGACTTAAACAAAGAATGCATGGCTTATGCATTGTTACTTCAATGGATCCACTTGGCGCAACTTCCATGGGCTGTCACCTAGAAAACCACAGTTACGTCCACGCACAAAATGGCAGCACCCATAACAAAAACAAAATTGAGGTAAATTGAAAACAAGCAATAATTAATTTACCATGCCATAATACTATTTTTGAACAAAAATAAAAATTTGGAATTTTCATGTTACAAAATTAGAAAAATGTATGTAACCAGGAAGTTTTTTTAAGCCTGAAATTCACAGCACATGCAATGATGAGTCTGATGTAGTTACTGTTGTCTTTTTTTTCCTCAGCCTCCAATTATATCTTTTGCAATCTTTGTTAGTTGAGGATTTCAAATTTCTTGTTCATTTTTGTGTATTTAATAGTGTTAAATTATTTTTGCATCTCCTTACCATTATCACAACCATCCTAAATGCATGATTCATGAGGTCAGAGATACGACCATATAAATGTTATCCCATTTACTTCTGTAATTATCTGGATTTTCAGATAAATGTCTCAAAGATTAGCACGGGGTTTTGATCTACTTTCATTTTTGGCACTGATTTGTTGACTATAATTTTGGGATTTGGAATTGGGTTTGGCAATAAGACAGATTGATTGTTTTGGGCTACACTTAATGTGTTTTTGAGTGTGTTTCATTTTCTAGTCCTGCTATTAATATACTGACCTACATATTTTTCGAGTAATTATAGTCACTCCATTATAACAATTGGAATTCAGGTTCACACAAATCATTACATATAGAAAGGAGGATCCAATTATAGTAATGTAGAAGCTAGGGTCACATTTCCACAATATACAAATGGAAGGGTACAGCTTTGGCCACTCAGGCAACAGGACTACATAGCGGCAACATACATTACATTACATCTGGTAATACTTTAACAACTTACAAAGAGTCGCTGTTACTTATAGCAACAGAGAAGGTGTGGTCACTCGACCATATCATTCAGAGGGCGGAGTCAGACTAAAACAGTGCACAAAGAGCAGTGGGGCATTTACTCTTAAAGGGGGCGGAGTCATTGTAAAGAACCAGACTGAACAGACGGCATCACTGTACAGTATGCATCTCATAGAAGGAAGGTCTAGGCTGCACATGGATTGCAATCACACTACAGCAACATACAATGAACAGGGGTTACTTATAGCAAAATAGAGTGAGATGGTCACATTTCAGCAACAAACAATGAGAAGGGGCCCACTGCTGTAGGACAGGACAACCAAGAAATTTGTAGCATATAAAGGACAGGGACACTAGCACAATATGGTCATACAGTCATAGGAAAAGATGGGTCAGAGTCACACTGCAGCAAGATAGAGATAGAAAAAAGTCAACATACAGAGCTTCACAATGAGTGCCATGTGGTGTATAAGGCCTCATTGCAAATAGTGCAGTGGTGTGGTTATCCTACAGCTACATACAGACAGAGTTGGGTAACAGTACAACAATATATAGATTTGCAAAGCTGCATCACAACATACAAAGGGGATAGGAGTCACACAAACCCAGAATGTGGAGGACTTCGATCCTTAAAAGGTAGCCAGATAACATGCAAGCAATGATAAGAACACAATTTGTAGAGGGAGGGAACATAATCCTGTGTATGAATGTTGTCAGCTCCTGTCAGACTGGGAACTTATGTCCAAGCTGTCTCATTCTTGTGACCATGCAGTAAACTACATATGCAAAACATAAATGAATAAGAAACAAATATAAAAAAGCTTGTGCAGGTATAGGAAAAGTAACTCCTACACTCCAAGACACAGCCATACATTCCTACATACAGTACACGGCAAGAGGTACCATGCCTGGACTGATTAGATTTAAATTGTACTACTTAGTTTGAGTGAAACAACACACTTCTTTTTTTCACCTCACATCTCACATTTTGCTTTGGTTTTTTCCCCAGTAGGATCTAAAAGAATAGAAAACAGGTGCCATGACTCCCAAACACCCATCAGATGGAGTATCTGAAAAGCCAGTCAGCCAGCTAAATGAAGAGAGAGCCGTGAAAGTGGTGCTTTAATAAGACCTTACTCTTACAGTGGGTGTCATGGTGGCACACAGGCTCAGCACTTTGTGTTTTAATCTCACTTCTGGAAGCTTGCATTTTTTTCATGTTGGCCTGGATTTTCCTCCGACACCCCAAAGATATGCAGGTTAGGTTATTCTAAACTGGCTTCTTGTGTCTGTGTTCAGAGTGACCTACAATGGGCTGGTGTCCTACCCAAGTTTACTTTCTGCCTTGCACTCACTTGATTGCCAGTATAACCTCCAGGTCACCATAATCTTGATTTGGTTTGAGCGAGTTCTTACTGTTCTCACTGCTGACAGCACATAATTCCTTTCAATTTTTGTATTGTGCCTTTAACCAGCAAACACACTTGTAATGCATTTTTCAAGTACTTTTTAATAATATAGAACATATAAGTGGGTGCATGCATCTGAGCACTTTAAGTATGGGCTCGACAACCTTCAAATTCAAGTCCCTGGCCACTAGTCCACCATGTCCGTTAAAGGAAGAGCCACAAATGAGAAGGTGAAGTGCCATGGAGAAGAGCAGCAAACAAGAAATTCAACACCACACAGAGAGAAAAAGTAAAAGCCATGCATCTCCAGGTACAGAACAAAGGCAAATGACATGGACACAACCAAAGCTGTGAGATAAGTGTATGAATGTTCACTGACTATAGGCGCTTTTCCACTGCATAGTATGGCACGACACGGTTCAGTTCAGCTCACTTTTGGGGGGTTTTCCACTGGGAACAGTACCTGGTACCTGGTCCTTTTTTTAGTACCACCTCAGCCGAGGTTCCAAGCGTGCCGAACCGTTACCAAAACGTGACGTGTAAACTCTGCTGGTCACTGATTGGCCGGAGAAAATAGTCATTACTGCGTCACTAAACTTGCGACACGAGACACAACAGACCCGCTAGATTTTTAGCACAGCCAACGAAGGTTTGGACGCACCATTTTTGTTTTAACCAAAAATGGCTGTTTCGTGGTCTATTGAGGAAGTACAGACGTTCCTCTCGTTGGTAGCCGAGGAGCGGATCCAGCGAGAGCTGGATGGGGCGACGCGGAATGAAAAAGTTTTTCAGGAGGTCGCTAAGCTCTTGGGCGCACACGGCTACCATCGGACTTTTACAAACAGTGTAGGGACAAGTTAAAAAAAATGTCACGGCAGTAGAGGCGGTGCAACTATAACGACACGTGAATAATCCCGCCCACTCTAAAGCGGTACTAAACTGCAGTCGAAACGCAAACCGAGCCGAACTGAGCCGAACCAAGGTGAGCTGTACTGAACCGTGCTGTGCCGTACTATGCAGTGGAAAAGCGCCATATGTAACCTTGAACATCTTCTGTGTGTCAGCTCAAGTTTTGTAGGTTCCCTCTGACATCCCAAAGATTTGCTTGTTATGTTAACTGGCGTCTCTAAATCTGATCCTGTATGATGTAAGGTGGCATAGTGGATCTATGCTGGCCCTGTGTGAGTGTGTGATGAGCTGGCACTTGACTTGATTTTCCTGTTGCCATGATAGGCTCTGGTGCCCCATAACCATGAACTGGGCTGAGAATATTATGATGTGCATAGATCACAAAAGAGATTGTTGCAGAAAACAATGTGCATTAATCCATGTATTTTTTTTTCGTGACACTGATTTTTCCAGTACATGTTTGTAAGTGTTTCTGTTTTAGTGTGCTTGCCAACAGGCCATTGACCCATGCACAGGCCCTGGTGCTTCCACAATATGTTTCCCAGCTTATGAGTAATAATGAAAGAATAGGCTCTGTGACCCTGCACTAGATGAAATGAGTTTAGTAATGGACAAATGGTTGGATAGACATTTTGTTTTGTGAAAATTGTCATGTCATCCGTGCCTTTTTAAGATGAAATAGGAACAGAGATTGTTTGTTTTATTTCTAAAAGGGGATCTTTACAGAGCTCAGTTATGACGGTGTGCAGATACTGTATACTTGTGTGATACACAGGATGCATGATAGGTGGTGGTGGGGAGCTAACAAAGCAATAGAAAAGTAAGATATATTTATTTAATAGTGACAATAAAATTCAAATGGATTTATATGTGCACAGCACAAGACTAATCATTTTCTTTATTTGGTGCCTTTACTTAACATGCTGCTACTCACATCTTTCCATCCATTTTAGGAGTATTTTCATTTTAGGAACACACACACACTAATTGCCTATCCTGGCATACTAAACACAAGGTAGGAATCACACTGTATGGCCAAAAGTATGTGGTCACCATACTTGAGTTCAGGTGCTTCAGCCACATTTAATGTCAAAGGGTGCATACGGTCAAGCAAATAGCTATGCAATCTCCTTAGACAGACATTGGCAATCGAATGGGTCATACTGAAGAGCTCAGTGACTTTAAATGTACCACTGCATCAGGATGCCACCTTAGTCACAAGTCAGTATGTGAAACTTCTGCCCTGGTCACCTGTAAGTGTTATTATTATGAAGTGGAAGCATCTAGGAGCAAAAACAGCTCAAAGTTATAGACCACACAAGTTTACAGAGTGAGGTGGACACATACTAATGCACATGGAACATAAAAATCCTCAACTGCATCACTCACAAAACCACCCTCTGGAAGCAACATAAGCACAAGGACTTTTCATCAGGAACTTCAAGACTTCAAAACTTGGGTTTCCTTGGCCAAGGAGATAACGTAAACTATGCCATTATTGGACTTTGGAGTAGTGGAAACATATTTACTGGAGTGGTGAATCACGCTTCACTATCTGGCAGTGTGATGGATGAATCTGTGTTAGCAGATGCCAGAACAGCACTACTTTTTCGATTGCATACTGCCTACTGTATCATTTGGAGCAGGAGGGCGGATGATGGTCTGGGTCTGTTTTTCATGGTTTGGGCTAGGTCCTTGGTTCCACCGAAGTGTACACGGACATTTTAGACAATTGCGCACATCCATTTTGAGGACACACATTATCTGTTCCAGCAAGACTGTGCCCCTGTGCACAAAGCCAGGCCCCATAAAGACATGAAGGAACTTGAGTGGTCTGCAAAAAGCCCTGGCTGCCCTAATGAATACCTCTGGCATGATCTGAAATGTTGGTTGTGAGATTAGGACTTCTTGTCCAACATCAGTAACTGGCCTCACAAATACTCCTTTGACAAAATGGACACAAATTCCCGTGGTTACACTACAAAATCTGGTGGAAAACCATCCCAGAAAAGGGAAGGCTATTATAGCCGCAAAGAGGTGGGGTTTGGTGGGGACACAACTACACATTAATGCCCATGGCTTTGAAATAGCATGTCCAACAAGCTCATATAGGCATGGTGATTAGGTATCAACAAACCGTTGGCCATATAATGTAACTCTGTAACAGAGCTTCGATTCATTGCAGCATACGAGCCTCCAAACATATCCACTCTCTCCCATCCATCCATCAATCCATCTTTCAAGCCTACTTTATCCTGAGCAGGATTGTGGGTAAGCTGGAGCCTATGGTGGCAATATCAGGCCAAATTACAGTCTCCATTACACATATCTTGGATGCCCCTGGCATGTGTAAGAAAACTGGAACATCAATGAGCATAGTGACAACATATAAACTACACACATATTGTGAGAAGGCCAGGAATCAAACACACTGATGCGCAATAATCACTTTCTATTATTAGTTTAAGAAACAAAAACACAAGGGCCTTCAATGCAACTGGCAATGAAAACAGCCCCATTCCCCTCACCCCCTCATTGCAGTCCGGCCCGCCACGTCTTCAGTTTTACTTCATACACTTCGTTTTCATCTTATTATTTTCCTGCAATGAAAGTACTTTGATCCCCAGGAGGTGAGCTTTTTTCCACTGAAGTCCCGCCGATGACCCCTTTTACCATCTACATTTACCAGCTACAAGGAATTTAACCTAATTAAGCAGGCTGAGAAAAACAGAAGTCTGATTTTTCCCTTTTTATCGTGATTAAATCTGATCTGCTAAAGCAAGGCTGCCAAAGAGCTAGATGTACCATGGAATACAATTCCTCTAAAATATTTAAGCTCTGAGAAAATGTAAGGGGAGGCTTATTCTCTTTTGGCTATGTGACTGTGAAAACTAAAATCTTACACTTTGCACAAACCCCTCTATCAGAATTTGCTTAGTTTACTCCGGTCAAACTCTATTCTTCTGTAAGTAGGTACAACTGCAAGCAACAAGGCATGTCTAAGCAGTACAAATGAAAACAGAAGGACTAGGACAAACCCACCCAGTTTGCCTTCCTTTACTTTAGGGGATGAACTAGTCTAAGCACTCCAGGGGGTGTAAAGCTGGGAGGTCAAAAGACCAATACATAGGCCAGAATGTTTCTGACCCAATGATCTCATCAGGGATTTGGTCTCATGGTTTGTCCCAATGGTCACAATACCACACCATAACTCACATTTAAAACCAAAATTCTCATCCCTGAAACTGATGTACTATTGGACTCAATAACTGCTACTAACTAATGCGAACTATTAAGTCCTTCAGCCTGCCTACTGAATAAGAGCATAAGGAGAAAGCTCATTATGATATACCATGCAATCCAGCATACCTTGTCATTTTCAGCTCACTAAACACTTACGAAATAACATAAAATTGATAAAATAAATGCTCCAAAGGCTCCTGTCCAGTGCTGTGATCAGAGAAAATCTTTCATACTGTAGCATCCTTTGAACTTGAGAGGAACAGGTTCCTCAGGTGGCCAAGGACTATCAGAAAGGGTGGGGCTACCTGGAGAAGCTTGACATAAAAGCAGTCTCCTGGAACGAAGTAGAGATACAGTGCTTTAAGAGTAGCAGTTCAGGTGGGTCTCTTTACTGATAAAGACCTTTGCCCTAGGTGTATGGTCACGTTTGAGCCTCGCGTTTGGACTCTGTCTTAACTCGGTTCACAGAGATGGGGGAATGTATGTCCAAGGGATTGCCTCAAGTGAGCCGAAGGTGTCGACACAGGGACGAAGCAGCCGGATGTGTGTGGAACTGCAGAAGACCTGAGCGGTGCTGAGGAGCGGCTGATGAATATGGTAGTGGGTCTGGCCTTAGCCTAAGGGTAAGCTACCAAAAGTTTTGCCAGTGCTAATTCCATTAGTTTGTCTCTTCCATCCCCAGAATGTTAAAATACATTTATTTTCTATCCCAGAAGCCCTGAGTGTAAGGACAGGAACCAACCCGACACATGTCAAGTTATAATCATGTTCATACGCACGGGATCCATTCAGCATACTATTGGGATACAGCATGAAACTGGAATAACCAGAGGACGTCCTGGTGGAAAAAAGGTGCAAACTCCACACATAATAACAAGGCCAGAATTTAAACTCAGGACTCTGGAATTGTGAGGGAGCAGCACTAACCATTATAACATTGTATCAACAATGTGTAGTTTTATATGGAAAGCAAATGTCAATAAATGGTCTTTAGATCTGTATCAAAAAAGATGAAACATTCTGGTCACGATAATTTTATGGTGACGCAGATTGGAAGAGGCTGCCAATGATGTTATAATATTTCTCTGTTGTCATGATTTATGCAACGGACTTCTGGTAAGGAGGATGGAGCAATCAGAGACAGCCTCAAAAGCTTTCAGTCAGTTGTGGACCATACAGCTTCACCCAGGGTGGTTGGGGTTTAGGGACTTAATATTTATTTACCTTGTCTAAAAAGGTTCAGTTATTTCCTTCTTTCTTCAGTGGTTATAACCTTCATTTCTACAGTAGGGTTGAACACTGTAATAATGACACTCTGCCCTACTACATTTTTAATCTAAAAACAAAGACATTAGTCTACAATTTTGCCTTTCGTCCACACTGTCATGGAGTTTTTCAACCCCTGGAAACTAAGACTTTTGAAAACACTCTCCAGAGCTGTATACTTCTGAAAATGAAGCCTCTGCGCTGTGATGTGGATGGGTGAAAACACAGATCTTTAAAAATGCAGTCACTCTGATTTGTGTGTGTTTATTATATTGTCATTCCCTGATTGAAATCTGCTCATTACAACATCTCATTCACTGATTGTTCACCCGTCACAAAAGATAACTATATTTCAACATGGCGGACGTAGAAGAGTTACTTTCTACAGCACTTGTTTTGTTGCTTTACCTATGTGCATCTAAATTGCGTTACCGTTCTGTCCAGGATTTTTCTGCTGAAGCTCACATTCACTGTATAAGCAAACATATAAGCAAACATTTATGCCATATTGGTTTTCAGTTGTTTTAGTCTGGTACTTCTGTAAATGATGAAAAAATTGTAGTGTGGGCAGATCTTGTTTTCATTTTAAAATACCATTTTTAATTTAAAGCCTAGTAGTATGCATGTAGCCTTAAAGTAGAAAGAGCTCTGATAATATGATTTCAACCTTTTTTATGGAGTCCATTGTCTGTGAGTGTTTAAGTGACTAAGGCTTTAGAGAGAAAACGACAGGGTTTCAGTGTTGGCTCCCATACTTTTTTGACTACATAGACAGAAACCACTAAACCTGCCGGTACTGTGGCTATAGAAGTATTTTTTTAAAAATAATTCACTTATCATTTGTCAATCACTTTAAAGGAATCTAGTAAAGAAATTATCCTAAGTATACAATGTTTCACATTCTCTGTATAGAATGCAATACTTTCATTGTCCCACCACCCACACCATAAACAAATCCAGTCATTTGTTCTCTCATGGTAGCATTGTACCTTCTCAAATCCATCCCCATCATTATTTTTGTTTCCATTAAATGAGACTGAACATCAAAGATCTTCTCCAAACCAACACAAGCCTGGTTCCTTACTGTGTCATTAGCTTGTCAGGTCAGTGTCTCCCAGTCCTTCTTTTAGAGTGAAGTTGCCATTGGTGTCTATAAGTTAACTTTAATGAGCTCAATACATTAATCAGACACGATGCATTCTAAAATCTATCATATTGTTTCTTCTAAAATGTATTGTATTACACATTGCACCAAAAAATACTCCCACAATCAATCGTAGTCTTACAACATGCTGCCTGGAGTCCATATGTAAGCATTGGGCTGCTCTTTGAGAAGAATGGAGCAATTGTACTGCCAAACGACAGAACCAAAAGTCAGGGAAAACACCTGAGCTAAAAAAGGGCACCCACACTAGTCTAGACGTGTCTCTGAGTGGACAAGAAGCACAGGTGGTGCCCCACGGCGGCCTCTTTCAATCACTGAAAAGTCAAACGCACTCTCAGAAATGTGTGTCTGGAGAGACGATAGCCACTGGCGTCATCCTTGGAATTCAAGGTGGGCTTGTGAGCCGCCTTGCAGTGGATTCCAAGAGTCCAGGATCTGGATGGGATGTCACTTTGTTCTCCTAGACAGAGTTACCTGAAACCTCAAGCTAGGATTACAGGTTTAATAAAGCCAAATTGGACTTCATAATAGGCCCTGTCTAAAAATGACATTGGAATCCAAGTTCATTAAATGTGTTTCACGGGACAGTGGAGATGTTAAAAGGTTGCTTTGGATAATAAATGTCATTTCCGTGTTGCTAGTCGTTCTCCTCTGGATTACAACTCCTACTCTAAATAGTCTGAACAGGACCACTGTAATGAATGACACCGATTTGTGCTTATAACATGAAAATGAATTGGCTGGTGCCCCATTTTTTACTGCTATTGAATTTCATTCTTTTAATATGAAGAACACATATACTGGGTAAATTAAAATGTCACATTCTAAGGGATTATAAAAATTCATAGGTTTCATTCGAAAATAATATCTTAGAAAGTCATTCAAACAAATGCATGTCTGATGAGGTGGTATGATGGTGCAGTGGTTAATGCTGCTGCCTAAGAGCTTTAGAGCCTTGCAGTCAATTTCTAGCTAGGGCATTGTCTATGCACGCTTTCCACATTCTCCATAAGGCCACATGGATTTCTCCAATAGCTCAGAGACACACAGGTCACATAGACTGAGGACACTGATTAAATGTTCATAAGTAACTGTGTGTATGTATATGTGCATATGAATATGACCCAAGATGGACTAGTGTTCTATTTAGAGCATCCTTGGACCCTCTGCTTTTTGAGAAAAAAAAAATTCTGAATCCCAGGTAACCCTGTAGGTTCAGTAAGCGGATGGAATGAATGAATAGCTTACTGAACCTATTGAATAGACAATCCAGATAAAAGTTTTACAAGATCTTATTTTTAATACACATTATTGATCTTTCGTAACTCTATTGATCATGACTATGTGGAGCATCACAAACCAGTTATGAAGAATAGTGGCTTCAAATATGGAAAATAGGCAGCCTCACTCAAGCAATCCATCTGACAACCTTAATTATTTGAAATATTTCACCAGTATTGATATGCAGTGTAATATGTCCATCTATCAATCTATTTTCCAAACACACTTATCATGAGCAGGGTCATGGAAAAACTAGAGCCTATCCAAGTAGGCATCAGCCACAAGTAATTAAGTCTCCTAAACATTCAGACTATCCTGAAGAGCAACATACCAGAAAGAAAGAAAAAATAAAATAAAGACTGTATATAGTCTTACAGAGCAAACATCATTTCACAAAACTGGTCAATGAAATGAGAGTGATGTTAGTCATCTATACTGTCCATGAACTCACTCAGTTAACCAAGGCATCTGATAAATCTGCATTTGCTACTAATGTGACTGGGCAGAATGAGCACCTTGAATTTAGTTGCCTCACTGATCAGATTCACAGTATGAAAGGGGAAATTCTCTCTCTTTGATAAGTGGTCTCATTAAAACACTTACTTGGGTTTACAGTATATCAAAACCCTACAACCTCTTTAGTATCTTTTGAACAATAAGAACATAAGAAATTTGACAGATGAGAGGAGACCGATCAGTCCATCAGGCTCATTTGTTACAGTGAATAGCTAACTTGCCTGAGTATGTCATCCAGAGACTTCTTAAAGGTTCTTAAGGTTTCTGTTTCAACTATATGTCTCGGTGGGATGTTCCTGATCCCCACAATGATTTGAGATAAGAAATGCTTCCCGCCTTCCTTACGTAACTAGCTGTACCCCGTGACCTCACCCATATAGTAACAAAACAGGACAAACTTTAAAAATCAATAGAAATTGGCACTGTATCCGATTGTGTTCAGCGTTCCCTGCATGGGGAGAAAAGCACATGGCCGTTATATCCCTGCAATCAGCAGCTACCTACTAAAACACATGGAGCTCTGATATCTCTCTCTTAAAAACCTCAAACGTTACACCTTAACAATCTGTAGATGATAATGTCTATTGAACAACAGGTATCGCTAGCAAAGCGAAGGCAAGGTGCACTCCAACGTGTGGTGAGACGTAGACCAACTTGAACAGAGGGTGGCGTGTGAATGAGGAAGGACCCGCCCCCCTGCTCTGGGCCCACAGCCACTCTGTTGGATTTGCATAAATACATCGGTACTGCAAGCGAACTATGGTACTTAGTATGATGAGAGAAGTCGCAAAATCAGCCGGAAAGTTGAAGCTAATTATAGAAAACAACCAGATCTAAATCTGTTAAGTAATTCTCTCGTGAAAAGTGGACAGACATAAATACAGAACACGCTTGGTCCACAAAATTTTTAAAAGCTTTTCTAAGTTCTGGTGAGTGAGTCAGTGATATTTGGCTTTTACACATATATATTCCCACTGGTTTCCTCAAGTGTGTAAACAAATTCTGATGAATGAAGTTTTTTCAATGCATTTGATGATTTTGAAGACCTGGATTAGGCCCCAGCATGGTCTTCTCTGTTCAAAACTAAGCAGGCTTCATTCTCTGCATTAGAGTTGAATGTCGCCTTGAGTAGGGAATCCAATCCCGGGCTCCCGTTTACCGGGATTCTCGGACATTTTTCATTCCTGGGAAACCGGGAACAGCCAAGTTCGCATATATAGCGTGTAAAAATCAATCAAGAAATAACAGAGTTACAGTTGAAAACTGAAGACTTCATAGACGTCTGTCAGACAACAGCTTTGAACAGCAACTTGAAATTGCAATGTGTCAGTCTGTTGCATCCGCATTATCTGTGCCAAGAAACTTGCCATCACAGAATGATGACAAGAAACTGGATGCATCAGTAACTGCTGAAAGGGCGGTGTTTCACAGCAACGGCAAACGCGGGCGTTGTTTAGAACAAGTGTATCTGATGACTGTGCTGTCTACTTCAGTGGAGGCAAAGTGTGCTTTTTCAGCAGCTGGTGTACTCTGCACGAAGTACTCTCTCGCCTGGACGACCACACGCTGGACAAGTTATGGTTTCTACTCTCTTATTACTGCAACTAACTAGATCAGGGGTGCCCACAGTTTTTCGGCTTGCGAGCTACTTTTGAAATAACCAGGTCGAAATGATCTACCTACATTAAAAAGTATATATATATATATATATATATATACACACACACACTTGCATAACCTTTATGGCACAATAACAATTCAATACATTTATGGTCACTACAGTATTTGGATTTAATAATCTTCATGTGGGAAAAGGCTGACTCGCATAAATAAGTAGAGCCTAATAATGCAGTCAAGGAGTTTTTGAATTCAGCTGAGTGAAAAATGACGGCTGTCCGATTAACTGCGATTTTAGTTCCCTCCGTTTTCTCTTTCTCAGATCGCTTTTCGGAAGGAAGTCAGTTTCATAGATTTTATGAACAGTTCGAAAGTGCCTTTCCACATTTTCCTTCTTTGGAATAGCAATGATAGATTGACAGATCAGACAAACGTACTTTGATTGTGACATTGTGAGAGAAAAAAATCCTCTTCTAATTACACATAAAGCCCATACCCTCCCCATACAATTTTTTTAAAATCCCTTCTTTAGTCGATATAAATTGGAAGGCTAACTAGATCACAGCCGGAGTTTTGCAGTAGCTTGCACGTTTGATCGTGCGTGTGGGATGACCAGTGTGTTAGAAGAAAGGAGATCTCAGACTGGCTGCCCTATATGTCAATCAAGTGGCAAATGCCATAGGGAGGATATATGATAGACTAACATTTAAAAAAAATTTTTTTTGAATGCAACGCGATCTACCTGCACTACCTTTGCGATCTACCGGTCGATCGTGATCGACGCATTGGGCACCCCACACAGCATGACAGCATGAACTGCTTGTAGATACGGTTAGTCTTTTATTGGTCTCAACATACTGCAGTAGTTTTATTAAAAATAAGTGTCGGTCGATCTAAAACCGTTCACATGTGAGATGCCCGTGCACTGTGTCATCCCGGGAAGCCCGGGATTCCCAGGAATGACATGCAGGATTCCCGAATTCCCGGGAATGGATTTCCTAGCCTTGTGTACTGGAATGCATTGGGTTGTTCTCCTCTGTACAAGTTCAAGTGCTGCTATGCCTTTCTTGTAGAATGATGACCAGAACTACACACAATACTCCAGCTCAGGTCTCACAACTGCATTATACAGCCTGAGCATAACATCCCTTGATTTATTTTTTCTCCAGACTAAATGGAGTTGTGTTTTTTTTTTCTGTCCTCCCAGCCATCTAATCACCGCACTCATCTTTAGAGACTTACAGTACATCATGACATTGTATATTAGGACGTTACTCTTCTACTTGATATATGCCTGATTTTTAAGATTGCATAGATTTGTTTTTTCTTCTTTGTTACTTATTCTTTAATGTTATTTCCTAATCCTTTTTTTTTTTTTTTGTTTTCTTGTAACTTTATCTTTGTCATCTTGTAAAGCACTTTGGGCCACATTGTTTCTAGAAAAATGTGCTATATAAATACATGTTGTTGTTGTTATATTAAACAGTTTTTAACAATGTAACTTAACATTTTATTTACCTTTTTAATAGCTTCTGCACACTGTTGCTTCTACAAAATGATGTGTTTTAATAAGCTTAAGCCTCCTCCCCTCGTTCCATAAAAACTCACTCATCGTTAAAATCCTTCTTACTTACCTTGTAAACATATGTCACTCCTTCACAAGGCTGCAACCATCTTTGTGAAAAGCCAGTTGGTGCATTCTTCTGTTATAACTTTTTCAGTAGTTTTCAGTTGTGCACCTAAATTACCACTGTGTGATTTTAAAATGTGCCTGCATTATGTGGAGGTCAGGAACCTGAGTTCACACAGCACACCACTGATCTGCACTTTGTGTTGAAGACCAATAGAAGGGATGCTGTTAAATGACCCTAAACAAGCCAAGCAAGATGCAATATAGTTGTATCATTAAGGCACTAAATTTTTTTTAATTATTAAAATTTAATACTATAATAAATCTTATTTCATGTAATTATGAATATTAACATTTCAGAAGGGAAACCGAAATTTTGAAAAATGCCAGTAATGCATTTTAAAACAGTTTGGGGGACAGTGACACAAATACTGGTAAGAAATACAATAATCCCATATATCAAAACCTGGCTAATGCCCTTCTAATAACACAAATCTATTTTAGTATTATTTTAGGGTCTACTTTCATTTTAGCAGCTAGTAGTCGGAAGAAGAAGATGATGATGACATCTATACAATGCCTTGTTTACTACTCAAAGTGCTTTACATAGAGAGTGGGGAGCCACTTCATCCACCACCAATGTGTAGCACACACCCGATTGATGTTCCATCAATTGAGGATCCATTTTTGCGCAAGTATGCTCACCACATATTAGCTATTCTGTGGTGAAGGGGTTAAAGATAGTAAGTCAAATAGGGACAAGGTGTGAGTAGGGGGTCAGAATGACTAGGCCATGATGGACAATTTAACCAGGACATCGGTATACATTCTCCTCCAGAGGTTTTCAACTCCAGTACTGGAGAGCTACTGTGGCTGCAAGTTTTCATTCTAACTCTTTTCTTAATTAGTGACCAGTTTTTGCTGCTAATTAACTATTTCCCTTTATTTTAATTGACTTTTTTTGAGACTCTGACCGCTGAATTGATTCTTTTTTCCTTAAACGGCACCTAAACATAAATTTGATGTGAAGTGAGCCAACAGATGACCAACTAAGTTGGGACCTCAAACTCCAACTAACTTTACTTCATTCAGTTTCTTAATTTGAAGGCAGTTCTCGTTACTAATTAAACCCGTTATTTAATCCCATGGCGCTCATTCTGCCATGGCAGACATTTCCAAAACTGTTGATTTTCTTTTTTAAGAGGCTGTCAAAATGTTTTGTGGAACCTGAGCAGATCAACATTACTTAGGCCTTCCTTTAGTTTCAGTTATTGTGATGGACGCAGGTGGTTGTTGTTTATGTGTTGGTACATTTTGTGTCTTAATATTGTTTGGTTGCTAATTAAGGAAAACAGAAATAATTAAGGGGCTTGAGTCTTAAGATGTGCATCAATTAAAATTAAGGCAGAGTTAATTAGCAACAAAATCTAGTCACAAATTAAGAAAAGGGTTAGAATGAAAACCTGCAGCCACAGTAGCTCTCCAGGACTGGAGTTGGAGAGCCCTGTCCTACTCTTTTCAAAAGATGCCCAGTGATCTTTTATGACCAAAGAGAGTCAGGACCCTAGTTTTCTGTCTCATCTGAAGGATGTTGCCATTTTAAAGTAAAGTGTCCCCGTCACTACCCTGGGGCATTTGGATCTACACACAGACCACAGGGTTAGCACACCCCGATGGCCTCACCAACACCTCTTCCAACAGTAACCCAAGCATTTCCTAGATGCTCCACCATCCAGATACTGGCAAGAATCGACCATGCTTAGTTTCAAGTCGATTATCTATTGTGAAGTACTGATGATAAGGTTGGTGGAAGAAATGTATCTGCTTAGAATTCCATTCAAACTACACTCTAAAACAGGTAAATGTGTTCACCACATATTTATCTCTATTACATTTAAAGGCACCCTTTTTAAGTGTCTAATAGCATCTTTCTTTCTTAGTTTGAAAATTTTCTCAAAAACCTGACTCTGTAACCCTTATAAAATTAACCCTAAAACATCCTCCCCTGGCGACTTTCCTAACAGAGACTTAATTTGCGACACCTCAGCAGGACTCTTAATGGGGAGTATTAATCAAGAGCACAAAAGAAAGTTGAAAGTGACCAACTGAGCAAATAACAAGAGCAATTACTTAGGAGACCAGGCATGACATGAAAAGCAGAGGTAGTAATAATACTCCTGGTGACCATTTTGGTCTTCAAGCACCACATGAAAAAATGTAATGATGTATTAAGACTGTTAAATTAGGTAAAGGAGAATTTGGAGGAGGCACAAAAATAATCCTTTAAAAAAAATGTAAGGCAGCAAAAAATTAAAAGGAAGTTGAAACCAAGCCTGGTCATCAAATGTGCCCAAGACTCATGACAAAAAAAGTAATAAGTGCAAGACAGATTTCAGAAGGGAAAAAAATTGAAGGTTACCTTAATTATTTGATGTGTAATACAAGTTGAAAACCTTTTGATGTCCTGACTCCTCGTGACCATGTAATATATAACGGACTTCAGAAAATGCATTTTGTATAGGTTATTATTTGCATTTTCTCAAGCTACATGGTCAATAATTATTAGATACAGGGTGGTCCAGATCTAATTATGCAGATCCAGATCGTCTGGATGACTTTGATTTATGCGGGGATGATTTCAGTTCGGCGCAAAGACAATTCTTCATGTCGTCAGTTTGCACACTTCTCAATGGTCTGGGATTTTTCGGGTGATTTTCTATGTAATAAACTTAATAAGTTATAACGTAATGAAAATTGCATAATTAGATCTGGACCGATCGAATGATAGATAGATAGATAGATAGATAGATAGATAGATAGATAGATAGATAGATAGATAGATAGATAGATAGATAGATAGATAATCTTACAGATTGCTCCCTAGTGTGTCCACACTCTTTTGTCAGTTTTATTTAAATGTCCTACAATGAACTTGCCACACTTTTTCTTGGCCTAGTCCTGCATTATTCCGGAAAGATTCTATAACAAGACCCTGAAATAGTTGCTTTTTATATATTTATATGCATTTCTTGTATTTTTCGTCTGTTTGTGCTTTTCTGCTGCCTTTAATTTGTAACATTTGCATCTATTGAACATAAAGTCAATCACTCTATTGCAAAACTTACATGGAAAGGGGACCCATCTGAAGTGCCACCTCAAAAACAATTTAATAAATAAAAATTAAAAACGGCAGTGGCAGATGTTACACATTAGCTTGGTTGTCAAGTTCAAGTGTTAGGGCGGCATGATGCCGGACACCAGGAAGGAATTAAACTAGCCAAAAAATAATCTCCATCTCATTGCCAAATCCCTGTTTTTCTAACAAACAGCTGGTTTTGTTTTTTGAATTTTTTTTTTTTTTTTTTTGTGAGGATGTGGTACAAACATCTGACAGAAATTATCCAGGTGTAAAGCTCTTTGAGATTCATAGATGAACATTGTTATGTGAACAGAAATAATTTGCATTATTTAGAGAATGTATTTATGAATTATTGTCACAATTCCAATTTATGGTACAAAGAATTAGACCAAATTCTTGGCTACTGCAAGCAGTCCGGAGGAACTGCTCAAGATTTTAAACATCTTAGTCTCCTTCTTGTTCATGTAATGACTCCGCAGAGACCTAATCCTTTATAGCCTCAGGCTTTTGTGCTTTTGGCATTTATTAATTTGGGTTCAGCTGGCTGCTGAATAGGAGATCTTGGAAAAGTTCAATAAAGCCAGCTTAAAAAAAGTTAACACTTTTCGCTATACCACAGTCATTGAATATATCATACACTTTGAATAAAATGAACTTTGCACCCAGCGTACCTATAAAGGATCTCAAGTGTTAATAAAAGGCTCCAACTTATCATAAGAGACTTACTAGAATAAAACATCGATCAGTGCTAGATGGCTCTCCTCCTCGATTGCTGAATTAAGGCAGTTCCTTTGGCTGCTCCAGGCAATAAATTACTATAGATGACAGACATTATTACACATTCTGTGTTATGAGAACGCCATGATTTTTAAATCATTTTTACAGTCTGAAAATGTTTTAGTCCAGTCCAGAGTTCAGCCACCATAATATATTAAGTATTTTTAAAATTTCATTTTTACTAAAATAATTAAGTCACTAGTGGTAAGGAGTTCTACAGTGTAATTAAACTAATCCAAACAAAGAGAAACCAGCTGTGGTCATTTGGGCGTTTGTTAAAGATATCCGTCTAAAGGTACCATATACAACACACCGGGAGAAGACCAGAGCAAATCTCAAAGCTCACTGAAATGATTACATCCCATAGGTGGCACCTAATGATAAAGGAAATCTAGTCTGTCCTATTCAACAGGCATCTATGACATCCTTAAGTAAAAGCATGGGTGGATCTGATTGACTATTAGCATAGCTGAAGCTGAAGCTCAAGACCTTATCAGTGTTGAATTCACAGTGTTATAATCACCTTCTAGGCTAAGCAAGTTTGGTTGAAAGGCCTGCTATCAGAAAACCTTTCCTATCCTTCAATCATAATCTAAATTTGCTGTGATCATGGCTTTAACTCTAAAAGTCACTTGAAGGCGAAATAAAAGTCTTTACTGGCTTTTCAGAAACTATTCCAGGATACAGCACTTTGACGCAACAAGGCACTGGAGATTTGCACAACAGATCACATAAAAAAAGAAAAGATTCATAATAGCTGACAGCGAAGGAAACTTGGTGTAACAGTGTGGGAACTCAGGGGGCACTTTGGGGTGGTACTCTGAAAAAGTAAAAGTTAGTGGCATGAATGTGATAGTCTGGGTAGAAACATGCGATTGCCCCACAGGATACTATGTAGCAGTCAAACTGACGAATGCTAGACTTAAGCAATGCCACATTAAGTGACTTCTGGTCATGGAGTGTGTCAGATTTGCCAACTCCAGTCATTGATTTTACTGTTGGACCATGTCAATTTAAACTACTAATAATTACTGGCCAGGTCATATTCACAGACTAAGTACTGACCTTACAGGAGCTACGGCAAGTTCAGCAGCAGTCTCTGCCCTTTTTCTTTTTTCCATTCTGTCATGGTACAAAAAATATAGGACCTCAGACAGATGAGCTTATCTTCTCTTTGTGAGGTCCAAAACAGCTATGTTCCTTATTTTTTGTGGCTGCATTATATACATTGTACTTCTCAGTCATTGTACTTACCAGTTCTCATACACAAGGCCCACCTCTATGATTACCAAACCTGTATGATTTTATAGGAGTAATTCACAGACTAGTTGGAGTGATTTACTGGGCATATCATATTAGATGACCAGTTTTTATAGAAAGGACCACCGACTGCCTCCAACTCATTAAAATTATGTAAATGAAGGCTATGGCTGGAAAAGTCACATAACGTGACATAGCCTTAACTCTCTACTTTGAGAGACAGAATGCTGGCAAGATGCCTCAAAACCAGGCCAACACAGTCTCCCCAGATGGAAACCTAGGACCAGGTGGACCATTTAATAGTGACATCATGTAAGATAGTCATTATTCACCTGCCCAGCCCCTCAGAGATAGCACGTGGTCCCTGACTTAGAAGATTGGGGCTGTAGAGTTGCTGTTCCTTTAAGAAGTATGGACAGCTGAGGACACCCAATGTTTTAAGGGATACTAGAGGCTTTTAGAGGGAGCTTTGGCCTAAGAATTGCTAACCCTCACCTCAGAAAAAAAATCAGAGATTGTTTTGTGGGTATAAAGTCACTTGTACTAGAGGGTTTATTGAGTCAATAGTGAGAAGGCAAAGGTTCACTGATGAGAAGAGAAGGCCAGAATAAAGCAAGATAGAGAAAGACAGAGGGAGAGGCAGTGGAGAAAGGAGGTGAAAAAGTAGAATGCTTTGTTGGTAACTAAGCCCAGACAGGCAGCTAGGGATTTGTCTTGTCTTTGTTGATCTACTTTTACTTTGAGCTTTCCATTTGGTTCTCTCTCTCTTGTGGTTTATTTGTTTTTATAATAGTGCACCACTGCCCACAGTTAATAAACTAAAATAAAATGGTTGCCTGGAGAATAAACCAAATAACCTGAGGTTATATAGCTGCACATAATTATGATCATATCCTAATAACAGAATCCTGGCTAAATAAGAGTGATGGGGAGGAGTATGACCTAAGATGGTTACACATTATTTAAGAGAGATGGGCAAAATCACAAAGATGGAGAAGTAGCCATTTATGTTATAGATGTCACATTGGGTGAACAGGCATCCTGACTAGGATGGAGTGCAATGCCTCACCCAGCAAGGATGCCTCCCAGTTTTGATCCCAGTCTGGGAGAGGCCATAATGGAAAGACTGAATACAAGCAAGGTGTCAGGATTTTTTTTTTCCAACATGAGAGTTTGGAGAATTTGGCAGCATTGCCTGGGACTTGTAGTTCCAAAGAGTAGCCCGGCTAAGGACCTCCCAGTTTTTGTCCAAATTCCATATGACCTGGAACTGCTTCCACAGGGTAACTTCATAGCACCAGAAGTACCCCTGGATCCAACATAAAAGGAGACATCTCACCTCCCTCAGACAGTCAGATCTGGGAGGTGGTGGATGAGGCTTGCTGGTGAGGAAAGTATAGGAAAAGGACTGTATCTGTGGTGTTGTTTGGAACTTTGAAGATGAAGCCTGTTCAGGGTTTTCTTTTAAATAAATGATCTTTTGAACCAGAGACTTGTATCTATGTTGTTGTGTCTGGGGTTTGGGGTGCTGTCACTCTCCCTATTGGTCACAATGTAAAAGAAAAATGTAATGCATTCACTGTATGCTTCAAGTGGATGATAAGCCAAACCTTACTGAGGATATTCAGATACAACTGGAAAACCTTAGCGATGGAAACCTGTGAGTGTTTTATAAATTACCACAATGCAGAGAATGTCAGGGGTTTGACAGAGTGCTAATTCCCAAACTAAAACCATTAGATTTAACAAAGGACAAATTTTGACAAACTGAAGCAAAGTCTAAAGTCTAAAAATGGTAAACTAGGACAAACATTTAAGATTACAAACTGTACAAAAGTCTGAGCACACTGTCTGTTGCGTCATCACACTCACAGGTTATGCATGAGCATGCGCACGTGTTATTTCTGTACCTGATACGCAGAAACGCTGTGCTTCCAGGAGTCTGCATGTCGCCGCACTTGTTCGATTATTTGATGACTTTGTGTGCATTTGTTTGATGTAAGTGATCTGCCTTGTTATTAATTTTATCAGAAAGAACAATTTTTCTGCAATGATAAAGCTCTTAACAATGTTTTACTAATGTGTTCAGGAAACCCTTTATGTTAAAGTGTGTTCAGTTTAACATTTAAAACTGTATAAAGTACGTTCAGAAATGTTGTTTCTTTATCTCATATATAAACATCTAAGCATGAAAGAGTGTGTGTATGTCTGGCCCGGAAGTGAGAGGTGGAATCAGGGTAAGGCCTCCACCTCCAAGGATATGCAAGCGAGACTAGCACGTCGGCAAAACGAAACCTCCAAAGGAAGTCACTTGCTTAGCTGCTAATACAGATGTGAGGCGAGCACATCAGCAAAATGGAATCCGTTTTACTTCTCCTCCTGCCGCTAATACAGAGGCAAGGGGAGCACGTCGGCAAAACGAAACCTCTGAAGAAAGACAGTTGCTTAGCTGCTAATGCACAAACAATCCAAGCACGTCGGCAAAACGAAACCTCCTAGGAGAGAGATGCCCAGAGTAGTTCCTTTTAATTACCTAACATCTCTACATTTCAATTTTTTTTTTCCTGACGATTTCAATAGTTTCTAGGAACCTGGGCTTTTTACAGCATGGGCTTACACAGCTAGTTAATATATAAGAGCGTCTATAAAACGGACTTCATAATGGTTGTTTAAGTAGCAATTTGTTTGAGTATGTACAGTGCTAACGCATTTGGTAACTTGTATTCAGTGCCTTTGCCAATGACAGCATGTCATAGCGCTCTGTTAATTTCTGCCACCATCTACTGACCTTTTTGGGTATTATCTGTTTTAATCATTCTGTGAGCTTTTATTTTTTGTGACAGTTATTTAATGTTATTGCATTTGTTCTGTTTTAGAAACCACAAACACATTTATCTGCAAATAAATATTTAGGTCTACAAAGACATTGCAACGAATCCTTCCTTTGTAACGTTCAGCAGTTAATTGAGTCTTTCTACATTAATTCTGGTCTGCTTCATCCTTCTTATCAGGGATTAGGACCTGATGCCACATACACAGCAGTTTGACGCACGCACTGTTTAACACAAACAGCTGAGGAGTAGGTAAAGTCATTTTATGTGCAATGCTGAAGAATTTAAAATTTAGAATCAGTAAATAATCTGCGGTGGATTGGCGACCTGCCCAGGATTGGTTCCTGCATTGCGCCCTGTGTTGGCTGGGATTGGCTCCAGCAGACCTCAGTGATCCTGTGTTCAGGTTCAGTGGTGTTGTAAATGGATGGATGGATCAGTAAGTAATCAAACAGACCAAAAGAGAAAAGAGCCAAAAGAGAATTTTCAAAGAAAAAATAAACAGTTGCATAAGGCATACAAGACAAACAACTCCAGCACTAACAGTAATGCTTATGAGAGCATGACACAAAGGCCTAATAAGGATATTAGAAGAACCAAAAGCTATATAGAAAGTAAAATTGCAAATGATAGATAAATATTGTAAAAGATGACCCAAAAAGATTCTTTCAGTATTTTAGTAGTTAAAAGACTTGTCAGAGAAGAGGTGAAGTATATTAGGATCAGTAAAAGTGAACTAAAATATACAGATGGTGAAAGCAGTAAATGCTCTAAGTTTGCATTTTCATGTGGCATTCATGTGTAAAGAAGTGCATAACCTCCAAGCAGAAACGAAGACTGCCAAGGGAGTACTTAGTGATTTGGAAATTGGAGAGCGAGAGATGGAAACAGACAGAAGTGTTGCTTACATTAAAAAGGCTGAAATCAAACCAGTTGCCAGGACCCAGGAAAATTTATCCTAGAGTGCGGATTGTGAGTACATAAACCTTTGCAATGCATTTTTTTAAAAATTACTGTACATGAGAGAAATTCCTCCACACTGGGAAAATAGCTAATGATGTTCTATTATATAAAAAAAGGTGGCTGAGCCAATCCAAGCAAATACAGGAGGCTTTACATGCATGATGGGGAAATTTCTGAAAGCAGATTTTAAAGAAAAGCTTGTACAACATTTGTACTAGGGCAGATTGTGTTTTACTAAAATATTGTGAATCTATGAGGAATTAGCAAAAGTATATGAAGTACTGAAGTTGATTTTCAGAAAGCTTTTTATAAGGTGATATGAGAGACTTGTGATCATACTAGAGCTATGTGTACATTACTACATTTTTCTTTAAGAAAGCATTTTAAAAACAGAAAAAAATCTCCATCCACACAAGCAATTTCACATTGTTTACAAAAGTACTTCTGTCCAAACTATGATGAAGATCAGGGGTGGCCAACTCCGTTCTTGGTGGGCCGCAGTGGCTGCAGGTTTTCATTATAACCCTTTTCCTAATCAGCAAGCAGTTTTCACTGATAATTAACTCCTTTTCCCTTCACTTTAATAGATAGCCTTGTTTTTAAGTATTCAGACCTCTGAATTGATTCATTTTTTCATTAAATGGCAGCCAAACTGAAATGAGATGTGAAACGAGCCAACAGATGACCAGCTAAATTGGAACATCAAACTCCAGCCAATTTCACTCCAACCAGTTTCTTAATGAGAAGCCAATTCATGCTGTTAATTAAAGCTGTTATTGAATATCATGACTTGCTGCTGCTCTTGATTTTCTGTTTTTTCTAGGACCACCGTCAAGATGTTTGGGTGACCTGAGCAGACCAACATGACCGAGACCTTTACCTTTCTTTATTTTCAGGTTAGCTGGTCATGTGGCGGCTTGTTTTGTGTCTCGTTGTTTGGCTGATCATCAAGGAAAAAGAAACAACTAATGGATCTGAGTCACGTCAATTAAAACTAAGCCCAAATAAGTTAGTCAGCAGCAAAAACAGCTCACTAATTATGAAGATGGTTACAATGAAAACCTGCAGCCACTGCGGCCCACCAGGAGCAGAGTTGGACATTCGCCTACACTAAGCATACACGCACCCGTGGAAAAATCCTTAAAGGAATGGTAACACCACTGGCCATGGAATTTGTCATAAAACTGTACTGACCAGTAAATCATTTGCATTTTGTGCATTTAGGCAGTACAGGTAAGCAACACAACAAGCATAATGGAAAGCAACTCTTCTCGGTCTGCTATGTTTGATTATGATTTTTTTTACATATCTGATGTGTTAAAGGACACCAGATTTGATGAAAGGGAAGCATGTACTGTATTAAAAGTAAGCATTTATAATATTTTATTTCCGAAAACGTTGAAGATATATCATATAATATATACTGCTTTATACATACTGCATATTTAATTTATATTTATTGTCGCACATTTTTATATACTGGTTTTTGTTTAAAATGACCTATGTCGACTTCACTAAATTGTACTACAGGGTCGCAGGGACTGCAGCCCATCCTAAAAACACAGACGTCAAGGCTAAAACCAGCCTGAGAGGGGGCAATCTAATGCAGAGCAAAAACAGGACTATTTAAGAAATGTATATTAAGCTCATTAAAGACTCTAATGGATAAGTTTGGTTATTTCATCACAAACATGGTATATATGCACTTACAATGTGAAATTCTGTTCTAAAGTCAAGTGGTTTGTATAAATTTAAAAGAATACCTTGCCCACACTGATGCTTTACAATGGAGGCAATGGGGCACTGAGGAAAAGCATAAAAACTTACTAAATATGTCCATTATTCAAACCAAGACAGTTGTCAAGTATTGATCCGCACCTTATAATTATACACACATTGTAAAATAGTTTATATGTGTCATGTCTGCACAAAAACACCAATATTATGAAATTCAGTCATCTTTAAAAGAAAATCAGCTGTGTGTGACAGCTTAGCACTTAGTCTTTCTGTGCAGCAAACTTTCACCCCCCACCCAAGGAAGTGGTTCCCTCTCAACAGACCAAGTCAATGTAAACTTTTCATGTCACATAATTGGTTTTATTCTTATTTACTTTATAATTATGTGAGAACTCACTCAAGCAAATAGGAAACATATCCTTAGCTTGAGAAAAATATGCAAATAAAATTAGTATTTCCATGATCCCTTTTGTTGTCATAAATATACAGAAACACAGAAGACATGTTTTTGTATATGGAAACCTTTCATACTTTACCTGCAATTTTTTTATTTATTCGTTTTTTTTAAGTGTTTGCTTTCCAGTGGTGTTCTGGGCCTCGTATCCTGCTATGTAATGTGGGCAACATCTTTTTTTAAATGTACAGAATACACTTTACCTTAGAACACAATTTCACATGGCAAATGCATATGTACCATGTTTGTGAAGAAATAACTTCGACTTGAAAAATACAGAACTTATGCTTTAAGGATTTGGGGAAAAAAACAAGTACCAAGAGAAGAACCAACACAAATATGGATTAACAGGGCAAACTCCACACAGAGCAATGAAAACTGTAAGGCATTGGACATACCAACATGGGTTAAGGTAGCTAAGACCATAACATCAAACTGTTTCTATGGCGTTTTCACTCATATACAGTATAATACAGCTTTAATATTTAATTTAATATCCTTCAATATAAAATGGCATTATACCTTACAGTACAATAAAGAGTATTTCTTGTTTCTTTCAGTGGTACAGAACCATGCTGTGACAAGATACAACGACACAGCCCGTTTCTAATCCAAAATGATGTACAAATTCCTAGAGGAGATTAATACCCCTGGCTTCCTAATTTATTCAGGCAATGCACTGGCAGTTAAATCTAATTTACTCAGAGTTACCTAATGACTTAGACTTGGAGACTGAAATGTAATCCTTTGGTTTTTAGTCCAACCCCTGTAGCCACTAGGCCACACTGCTTGCTTTTGATGAAGGCCAGTCTCTGCTTAAGTAACCTGGGTTGTCTGAACAATCCACTCTGAACAGAAGGCATGGGGGTGCCCTCTGGGGAAAGTGGATAGTACGTTCTGTCTAGTGCATGCTGTGATCGCTATTCTCCACTTACAACCAAAACAAAATGAAGGGGATTTCTTTTATCGGCCATATAGCTGTACTGTTGGTGTGTTAAATAAACATATAAAATGTGGGAGCAAAGTGAAGCAGCATGCCTGGTGCGCACACCTCATTTTATTCTGACTGCATCAGCCAGCTTCACCACCCCCAGGGTACAGCAACATTATATTCTACAAATGTATATCACTACATGCTATATTAAAGTTCAACTTAATATTCTGGGCTATTCAAAGAAGAGTTTTTCAAACCTTAAATGTGTGCAAGATGTGGCTTTCTCGTTTCTTCCAGAAGTTAATTGAAAGCAAGGGTCTATTTGGCATTTTAAAATGATTTGTGGAGTTTCAAGAACACAAAATCAAAACACTGCTAAACTTTGAGGGAATGGGCAGTGCAGTTCAGCTGAAATGGTTCATGAGTAGCACCATTTTTGGCAAGAAAATTCTGGTGGACCTGTACAAGAATTTTCCTGTATATGTGCAGGCTTCTCTAACATCAATTTATCTACAGTAACTAACAACATTTGTCCCTGTTTTGCTAATGACTAGCAAGATGTGTAAGTCAATGCAATATTTGCATAACAAAATCAAATGAGCAATGGGTTTTGGTGCCTGGTATGCCTCGACTGCCATCAGAACATTGTAATTCCCATCATCATCACCTGATGAAATACCGTAGTATAGCCTTAGATGTAAACTGAGAGTCTTGTAATCGCCCACTGAAAGGAAAGGACAAGCTACAAGAATATGGATAGAATAAGCAGACTACGCGCACTGCACAACGCAATCACAAGACCCTGAAGTTGTCTGGTAGCAGAGCTAGCTACTGCGTGGCCAGGTGTTTGCTGGACAGTGTGAAGCTGGCAAACAACTGAAAAAATTATTTTCTATATACCTGCCATTTCCGTACCAGAACCCAGCACTTCTTTGAAACAGGGGCATTATATTGTAGGCTTCTTTTCCACAAAGTGGAAGGAGTGCACAAAGGCTTTCTTGGTGTCTTTTTCAAAAAATACCATTAGAAAAGCAAAAGGTACTGGACATTCTGTACTGCTTGGCTGGTTTGCCTACCTACATTTGGCTGGAAAAGACTAAAAAAAAAGTTGTCAACATGTTAATGCCAAAAACGGGGCTAAAGCTTTAAGGCACATATTCTGAATGTACTGGCCCAAGAGTATAGAGAACACTGCTGGGCCAATGGGTCCTATAAGACAAATACAGACTTGCAGCACCCAAGACGACAAATTTGATGGTTGTTTAATAAGTTAAATTATTGAGAGAAGCTTATTACTTATTTTGCATAACATCTGATGTGCCTCACTGGGCCTTAATGCAGAAATACTAACATTCATAAGCTCCTTTAGCGTTGAGATCAAAGAGGCTAATCTAGAGTTCACTACTGTCAATTAGCGATTTACATCTGTGTGAGCAGAGGGATAAAGTGGGGTCTAGGGGGATATCATGGATATATTACAGAACATTTAGTACCTACAGAAGTAGTAATGTTATAAGACAATGGCATTTGACCCACCGTTCAACAATGCAAGAGGAATGCAGAAATATATAGAAGATCAGCCTCCAGTTACTGCAAATGTATTTTTATTATTGTTTGGTGAACTTCAGCAGGGTAGTAATGCTGACCATGATAGGTATGTCTTCATGGTGCAATGATATAGCTTTTTATACAGTTCAGAAAGTGAAAACTTACAAAAAATCTTTTTGGGACATGGGGAAGTAATGACATAAATATTAGGAGAAACTAACTAAATACCTGGTTGACTAAAAGTAGTTTCTAATAGTATCAATACGTTCCTGTTGGGAAAGTACTTTGATAGTTATACATTGACTTTTTTTATTTATTAAGTGCTCATATGCTCATGTGTTGGTGCTGAAACATTGAAAAAAAAATCTTTTTGACACAAAAATCGGTAGGGACTGCATGCTTTTGTTATTATGACCGAGTTGGCAAGAAAAAAGTGGCAAGACTGTAATGAAGCAGCAGAGTTATGGACAAGGTTTTCAATGACAATTGAAAGAAAACAGGATACGGATAAGAGCAGAAGAGATCTATCTTGCTGTTTCCCTTGTAGCCTAGACATTGATGCAGAGAAAGTATGAAGTTGACATGTTCATCTTCCAAACACCGCAGAAGCACACAATGAGAAGATAGAACATTACTGTAGACCAACATTATTAAAATAGCCCACAGCCACTGTGTATTTGCTCTTGATAAAAAAAGAACTTTCCATCCAATATCTTCTTGCTCTTTGAGCTCTTTGTTTAAAAACATAAAAAAGAATGAAGGGAAATATACAGCAGGCTCAAAATATGCTGGTGAATCATTAGGATTTTAAATGGAAACAGCACATGATGCTAAAAGTAATTTACAATTACTACTAATAGACAAAAAAGAAGCTAAAAACCAAGGATTTCCTCTCTTGACTCTATGTAATCAAATGCAAGTGCCAACTTATTTATTTATTTAGCTCCTAACCAGCACAAATACCACAGGGATGGGGTCAAAGAAAAAAAAAAGAACAAGGAATATTTCCTGTAAATGAAAATATACAAAATCAAGAAGAATTTGTCTAAAACATACCAAGACAAAATAGGGTATCAAAAATCAGACTTTTAGGCAAGAACAGCCATTATTTATAACGGTGTCCCGCTGCCTCCCTTTATAGTGAAAATGGCCACTGGAATAACAAATATTGCTACATGTGATCAAGCCTAAAGTGTGATGTCATAATATGTTCTGAGCATTTTAAATCCTAGGAAACAAGAAAAGATCACCATCTTATGAAAATTACAAGAAAAACAATTAAACAAAGCTGAACAGTTAGTAGTATAACCAAATAACAACAACAACATTTACTTATATAGCACATTTTCATACAAATAATGTAGCTCAAAGTGCTTTACATGATGAAGAAAAAAGAAATAAAAGACAAAGTAAGAATTAGAATAAGACAACACTAATTAACATAGAATAAGAGTAAGGTCTGATGGCCAGGGAGGACAGAAAAAACAAAAAAAAACTCCAGACGGCTGGAGAGAAAAAATAAAATCTGCAGGGGTTCCAGGCCTATCATTTTCATTTCAGCTCATTTTAAAAACCACTGATGATAACAGTCATATATGGTGTTCTGCCGCTGGGCTTAAAGTGCATAGAGAAAAATCCATTGTCGTAGCCTACGCCACACTACTAGCATGCAAACTTATCTTAATAACTGGCAAATCCCAACCTACCGTCTACAACTACTCAGTGGGTAAATGGAGATCTATTATCACCTCAAATTAGCAAAAATATCACCCCTTTAACGGGATATGCCCCAACCTCTTTTAAAACTTGCCAATAATTTATTAAAATATTTACAGAATAAGCATGCTAGGCCTGTGATAAACAATCTTATGCTATTAATTGAAAAAGTGGCCCTGTGATCTTAATGTGTTGTTTAGTTTGATGCCCAAAGATTTAACCAAATAAATACGAATAAGTATATATATATATATATATATATATATATATATATATATATATATAT
>JANRMT010062796.1:67600370-67660367 GCA_026402145.1 Polypterus bichir lapradei
ATATATATATATATATATATATATATATATATATATATATATATATAGTCACAGGAGGCTGGGGGTCAGACCCAGCCGGGATGCCTGGGAGGTGGTCTATATGTTCCCCGGGCCATGAGGGGGCAACCGCCCTGGATGATGAGGGGACCACGGGGACAGAGCAAGGAGGCTCAAGCCCATTGGAGCCCAGGAAATCGACACTTCCGCCACACCTGGGAAGGTGAAGGAAGGACCTTCCAGGGATGTCCGGAGTGCTTCCGGGTGCAAGGGCAGCACTTCTGCCACACCAGGAAGTGCTGCCGGAAGAACGTCATCAAGCACCTGGAGCACATCTGGGTGGAAATAAAAGGGGCCGCCTTCCTACAGTCAGGGAGCTAGAGTCAAGAGCTGGAGCAGGACGAAGCTCCCGGGACAGGAGGAAGAGAGGTGGCCCACAGACATTGAGAGAAAGGCCCGTAATAAGGGTGATTGGTGCTGGGTGGATTTTATGGTGAATAAACGTGTTTTATAAAGTGAATTTTTTGTGAATTCTCTTTGTAATAAACTTAATAAGTAATAGCGTAATGAAAATTGCATAATTAGATCTGGACCACCCTATATAAATATTTTTTTTTTAAACATTTTTGTCCAGGTTCTCCAGTATTGTTTTCAAGTTTCTGAAACCATGCAAACTAAAGCAAGTGACATACTTCCAGTAAGTGTGAAATGAACAAGTGTATTTCTCACCCAATTAGCCACTAGAGCTCCTTAAAAAAGCTTTTGGTTTGCCCCTAAGCCATTCAGATTCATATCAGCAGGTTTTCCAACAACTGTAAAGGCTCCACAATTAAGAAAAAGAACCCAATGCTTTTAGAGTATGGAGACAAGCAAAAATAAGGTAATACATTATCTGTGTGACTCAGAAAATTTACAATAACAGATTTTAATTTATTCCACAATGCATACAGCTTGTTCTTGCCATGACAGAAATTAAGCATTTGCTTAAAAACCTCCAAAACCCATATTCAATTATTGAACTCCCTATATCAAACTTTCTTTCAACAGACCCTTTAAAGACCCATAATAAAAGTAACTTTAAAATTAGGTCAAACTATAGTCCATATCAATAAATTATATTAAATAGGGTAATATCTATAATTTTAAATTGGGATCAAAAGATAGGAAAGTCGGGTTTCCATAAATAGAAGCCCTTTACTATTTAACATCAGAGCAAAAATCCAGCCATATCATTTAAAATTAGGGATATCGGATAAAATTTAACATTAGGCATAACAGAGATTACAGTCGTTTTAAAATTATTTTAAGTAATTACTGACTTAACATCAGGATTACATTTTTACCAACTTTAAGTTCAGTTTTGGGCGAGAGTCACAGGAGCTGAAGCCCATCCCTGCAACAAACAGCATGACCCTGAACAAGTTGTTAGAACTAACAAGCGCACATTCGTAGTTTAGAGTACATCCTTAATCTAACATCTCTTTAGCATATTCAGGAAAAACCTTAGAAATAGGAAAAAAAAAAAAAAAACAAGTGAAAATGGAGGTAGCATGCCAACTTCACACAAACAGTGACTTGATCGCATTCAAACACAGAACTGTGGAGTTGACACACAGCAGTGCCAATCATGGCACCTCCATGCTTCCTTGGTTGCAAGCCTATAAATATGAGATGTTTTATTTTATACTTTCATGCTTTCTGCTTGAGATGGTCATATGTTGATGTATAATTAGATATTATGTATTTTAGAAACAAGGTTCCTTAGTATGGGCTATGTTATTGCAGCACCTGTTAAATCCAAAGTTCATCTGTACCTCACTTCAGCAATGATGGTACATTAAACTCTCTTCAAGCTGCCAATTTTTATAAGCATTTGTTTTCTTATTAACTAACTGCTACCTTAATTACTACAAAAGCAAATGAAATATGAAATCTAAAAGACCAAGAGAAAAAAAAAAAAAAAAAAATCACCACCAGGTGACCTTCTCAACCATCTTTCGACTTTCTCCTTTCCAGGCTGTCCGAACCCCCTGCTGCAGTAATAATGCTCCATTGTCAAGCTCTTCTGTACTCCATCACCAGCTCATTCATCTGCCTTCTCAATACCCTGTACAGGCTGTGTGTTTTTCCAGGCTTTAAATATGCCGAGCTGCTCTGATCTACACTCAAGCCTTTCCTTCTGAAAGGCGCAGAGTATAATCTAAAGCATGTCATATTCTGCCATACTTGTTTATTAAACCACAATAAGTCAGTATTCCCAACAGATAAAAGTACAGTAGGAAGAATCTCAGTTTGACAGCTTCATGGTAGATGTAGACATTAACAAGGCTGCTTTCACTTTGGGTGCTTAAATTTGTCTAACTCAGTAGGAAATCATCCATTAATTCACAATGTAAAATCACTTATGTCAACAGCATCTTCTTTGAGGCCCTAAACCTACTCCAGCACTTTCAGGTCTGAGACAGGACTGAACTGAACTGAAGGACTGAGACATGCCTTGCACAAGAGACTCTCACTAACATTAGCAACACTAAAATGGCTCAATCATTCACACTTGCCCATCCCTGCAATTTGGGGGCAAACCCGAGTACCTGGACTTAACAAAAACAGTAACCGACTTGAAGGGATTGCAGAAACTCCACAAAGCGCATGACCAAACAGCAACATGAACCATGTCTCCTGGACCTATGAGGCCCAGTTCGGAATGAATTTAAACAACATAAAACAAAAAGTTCCAACTGCTTTATTACATAAATAGGAGCAGTGGAAGTTGTCTGTAGGACAACAATCTGGGGTGTTATATTGACCACACAGCATGCCCTGCTACAGCACATTAGGAAAACTCAAGACTCTTTTACAAATTTAAGAGATTTTAATGGTATTCAAAGATGAATGCGGTCTGCATCATAGGATTATGTTATTTTGCAACTGCAATCTCAAGCAACTGCAACCTATTTTCCAGCTCTTGACAATTAAAATTTATTTTAAAGATCACCTATGCTGCACCAGGTTGACACCACCACATAAAATGATTGTTGTCTCCTAAAAACAGCATAGTGATCAATCTTTATGTACTACAACACAAGCCGATTTTGTGCTTCAATGTCAAGTAGATAAAACTGTGTGGAAACATCAGCAAGACTTTCAAAAGCCTCAAAGGCAGTGTCATTACTAATGCGGCAACATTCATTCCGCTGAATAATGAAATAAACTTTCAGAAATTCTGGAAGAAAATAAGGAGAATTGCATAAAGACAAACATTATAAGTTATGCAGGCAAAGAATGGGATGGACACCCAGATGTTTTGTCGAAAACCTCAAAATGAGAAAATTCTCATACAGGGGAATCGAAATCTCCAGTTGAAGTGATCCATTATTGGTTCAAGCACAGAAACAAATAACCAGTCCTTTGGATTCATAAAAACTGAGCAGTTTTTTTTTCCATTGAACAGCCCACTATCATTTAGGAAATAACTGGATAAAAAACCTGGGAATATGGTAACCTTAAATGCAAGATGGGCAGAATTTACTCCTTTTATGACATTGTGGCAGCCCTGGCATGTTCTAAATCTTCTCAAATGGTAAAAGAAAGTGCCCAGGATTAAATCTCTGACATGCTTCAACCCATTTCTTCAGAACTCAGTAATTCCCCAAAATTCTACAACCGGAAATGCTCGGCTCATCTGCCATCATTCCTCTCCATGCAGGCTACTTTCACATCAAATGCTAAATTAAACATCAGATAATAAAAGCATTAAACTTGCCTGAATATGCTGAAGCTTTAGGGCATGACAACATTTTGAATAAAGATGCCGCTGTCTTTATTCCAAATGGCTACATTACAATAATGTGTAGGCATAAAAATTAATGAAGAGACACGTTTTGAAGCAAAGCTTTTGAACAAAAGCTAACAAACCTCAAGACGTTTCATCTACCCCATTAAAAGAAAAAGCTTTTGTTCCGAGACCTTGTAAATGAAAAGTTGAAGCAACAGGAGTAACCCTCAGGGGTTCTAAAAAAGTCTTACTATAAAACAGAAGCTAAGAGAAGCTGGAAATGTTAAACAAATTCAGTTTTGCAAATATCCACAGCCTGAGAGCTACAGTATGCACATTATAAAGACCACACAAATCCACAACTTTAAAGTTTTTAATTAAGTGACTCTAAAAACATATGGTTGTTAAGAAATTATTGGTGTTGTTAATAATTAACTCAAAATTTTACAATGAAATATTGTGAAGGTCCATCATCTTATGCAGCAGATGATCCTGCAGTCAAACCGCTGCCATGATGGACTGAACTGATGTGAACAGTGGCAGCTGACGAAGCCTCAATTGAGTATAACAAGACAGCCACTAGAGGAGTTCAATTTTTAGCACTTCAACTCTGTATTATTCCTCAAATGCAAACTTGACAAGATCTTGAACCTAATCTTCAAATGAAGAATGACTGAATATTCATGCATAGAATGTTGTGGGCAACATTGACAGGAGCGCTGTTTGGTTTAAGTTGATGTTAATAACTTTTTGTTACTATACACAAAAGATCACTAACATCCCCTTCATTTTGGAAGTCGAAAATAACTGTCAAATGAAACTGGGAAACCCCTGACTGAAGCAAGAAGCCACCAATAAAGGATTTGGCTGACGGCCACAGGGATAGCAGGAGTATTGAAGACTCCTCGGTTAAACTAGCATAGTGCTTAAAGACATAAATTGTGAAAAAAAGGGAAATATCTTGGTCATCTTGGAGACATACAACAATTACAGAATAAAACAGCAGTTAAGAGTGCCAGATGACATGCTTTTTCAGAACAAAGGCTCCTTTGAGAGAGATCCCCATTCTGGTGGCACTTACCACTGAGCTATAAAATTTTTTTTCCATGAAAGCAATGATTTTTCAATGAGCAATGACAATTAATTTTGTTTCTACACTCACTCCTGACTTACTCCACCAAGGTAATCAGAAGTGGTCACACTTAACCCTTGGTTGTTATTTTATCTGCTTACCATTGTCTGTGGTTGTGCCCTTTATTTGACTGCTGCACTGATTATTATTCTCTAATTGATCCATGATCACAGTGTGGATTATAATCCAGTCTGCAATAAAGTGACACACATCTAAAATGTCCCCACTCAACTATTCAAAATCATTTGCTCTCACTGTGGAGAAATTTAAAGCTGAAAGCACACAATCTCACATAGGGCAATGCAAAAAATCAATACATGAAAATGCCGAAAGCTGTGTTTTTGTTTAAATTGGACATATAAATGTATATGAATAGTTAAATCCATATATTTGAAAGAATTATAGCCCATAGGTCTAAAAAGTAAATATGATCAATATTCCACATATATCCAAATTATGTTACTAGTAGGGAATCCATTCCCGGACGGTTTTATCCATTCCCGGGAATTCAGGAATCCCTCATGTCATTCCCAGGAATCCCGGGCATCTCACACGTGAATGGTTTTAGAACAACCGACACTTATTTTTAATAAAACTACTGCAATTTGTTGACACCAATAAAAGACTAACCTTATCTACAAGCAGTTCATGCTGTCATATAAGTACATGTATCTAGTTGAGGGGTTCTGACGCATTGCAATTTCAAGTTGCTGTTCAAAGCTGTTGTCTGACAGACATCAATGAAGTCTGGCCTGTCCCAGCATTCCTGAGCTGCCGAGGGCAGACTCCTCCCAGTCCACTGTACTCAATCTTAGTTGGAGCCGGGAGACTGACGACTGTTGCTAGTTGACTGAATTAATCTGCAACACACTACATCGTGGGCCAAAAAACCGTGCCACTTAATTATTTTCAGCTATAACTCTGTTATTTCTTGATCGATTTTTACAATTTTACACGCTATATATGCAAGCTTGGCCATTCCCGATTTCCCGGGAATTACAGCAGTTTCATTCCCGGGAATGAAAAATGTCAGAGAATCCCGGGCTCACGATTCCCTAGTTACCAGCTGCTTTGGCCCATCCAGAGTTGGTGCCTGCCTTGAGCCCATTTTTGCTTGGACTTTTCTCTCTCTAAACCTAAAAATTGCCTTGGGGGGAAATGACGGATAGATGGATTACTTTCAGTAAAGAATTCAGAGTAGCTGGAGCAGTGAGCAGGCCATAGGTGCCAAACTTAGACACTAGTTTGATGCAATCAACTTCAAAACCTGTTAGTTCAGAAATCTGAGTAAAGGCTACAAAACCTACCTAAGGGTCCCTCCAATATAAGACCTTGCAGTCTGCCATCAAAAATTCACCAAATGTCTGCAGCTCCTTTCTAACTCTTTTAAAAGTTCCCCTTAAAGGCATTCACTATCTGTAATGGTGGAATATGCTGCGTAAAGGCCACTGTGATACTGAATGTTTAGTTATTCAGGACACAATGCTCACTCACTCTATCCTTCATGGCCTTCAACTTCTGGTGGTGCCAGGCTGTGGCAACCACAGTAAACAAGCTGTCCTAACCCCTGGTTGTGTCTGAGACCTTCAACCATAACCACAAATCAAATCGGGATATAGCTCTGCTACAGACTGTGTTATACTAAAACTTCAAACTAGATCAACTGCAATATTCTACATTCCCGCTAAGTAGTGTTTACCAATTTACAGCAGCAGAGTTTGAATTTGATGGACTTTAGGCGTCCTGCATGTGATACTACATGGTTTGGTACTTAAATCCTCACTCAAGAGTAGCAGCCAAGGTTGTTGCTCTGTAGGTCAAACAGGCCTCTCTTGGGCCCCAGCAGTAGTGAAAGATAAATCTGTTCAGTGCTACCGTTCCTTGAGGAAATGTCTGTAGTAGTTCACTGAATTTTGGAGAATCTAGGCAAATGGGATTGGCAAGCTTGTTGAGCTGAATGGCCTGTTATTGTCAAAATTGTTCTAATGTTCTTATTTTCTGTTTCACTACACCCTTCATTTCACTCACCATTGAAGAGGATTGTAGAAATCCTCCCAACAAAAGTCTTGAGGCAGACCGTCATTGTGCAGTAGGTCTCATGTGACACAGCATCATTTTGATTGCATAGTTAGCTCTGCTTGTATGTTTCTGGGGGTCCAGCTACCTGAACAGGAAGTTTCCTGAAGCATCCATGTGTAGACATATCTAGTATATGGTAACATTTCACCGGGCTGCCCTGAGGAAGACAGCACAATAAGCGGAAAGATAGAAGAGACCTGCCAATACTCGAGTAGCACTGCTAAGATGAAAAAACTCACATTCTGTTCTGAGTTATTAATGCCTTTAATCTGCACAATATCTTATCAGATAGAAGGCAATAAAAAAGAAAACAAGCAGTAAGCAATCAACTGCTAAGATAAAATGACACACAAGCCCCCTTACTTTGCAGTCAATTTGGATTTCAGTCCTTTTTTTCTTTCTTTTTTTGTAAGATGGCCTCTCACAAATGACTTTTGGACATCAGGAGGTCAGCAAGGTGAAGGCCACTGACCTGCAAGAGCCCCTCCAGGGACAATGGAGCGTAAACACAATAAAACAATCATGGGGCCCCACTAGGAAAATCCGCCCAAGCTGTGCCGACATGCCCATGCAGACACAAGGATCCCATTTATTGTAAAGAATAAGTCTGCCCTTGTATTTAAGGGAAGCTAAGCACCCCCTTCTCCTCACGCTCACCCAAAAAAGAGACAAGAAAGTAAAGAGAAAAGACATCTGCACATTAGCCCTTAGAAGAAGGGGGGAAAATAGGCTGGCGCTTCCCACGTTTCTTACACACGGGGTGGTGGTGGGGGGGTTAGTGTGTGAGTGGGGGAACCACAACAGTTTGGCACAAATGCAGCAAAATGACAATTTTTTGACATGGGACAAAGACATCACCCTTTACACCCTGAATGCAAGCCTGACCTCAAAGCTGAAATATTTCCACACCCCATATAATGAGCCAGCATGAAAACTCCACTTGAAGACTTTTATTAAATCTACCGACATTTTATTTACCTTCACCGTTCTACTTTTAATTTATGATGCATGAAAATTGACATTAAACCTACTCCATCTTATAACTGCTTCATTTTCTTTAAGTGTTTTGGTCTCACACGCAGTATTATGTCTTTTTCTATTGTACATAGTGCACGTGGTAAGATAAGCCTGATATGGTATGTAAATGAGTATGTTTTGGTTAAAAACAATAAATGCAAACAGACACATCTGTCTAATTTCCATTCTTTTATGGGGCAAGAAGACAAAAAGTAATAAGAATACTGGCTCTTTCTAGTCAAATATGATTTGACTTGTCTGTACTGGTAGTCCCCAGGTTACGGACATCCGACCTATGGCTTACGAATGGGGCCGCAGCTGCGATGCATGCACCTCAGTAACTGCCGCTCCATCATCTTCGGCCTAGGGACACTGCAAGTGGTGGCTGGACGGAGGCTGGAGGGGGGCGATTTTGCTGCCCGTGCAGTTTAATGTCCCTCGGGTGGCTCCCGGCGACAAGTGGTTTCACTGCCTGCCCACCACACACGTCTGCCCTGTTCATTCTCAATGGCCGGCTGGTAACGCTGCAAGCGGTGACCCGGTTGTGGCTGAACGGAGACCATTGAGGGTGAATGGGGTGGCGGGGGGTAGCATTGTAGTGTGCATCGGATGACTGCCTATTGAATGGGGGCGATTCACTACCCGCCTTTGTCCGCACCGTGTTCGTTCTCGGTGGGTGGACGCTGCAGGCAGGATACTGTAGTGGAGGTGACTGTGTGGTGGGCTGGTGATGAACCGCCCATTGATGCCCCCAATCATTCTCAATAGCAAGCCTGCTTGTACCGTTACGCACATAGCAGGAAGTTGTCTCTTGTCAGTACATCAGGCGTGTTGTCGACGGGTGCCTTCCTGCTGTGATAGCGTGTACAGTGCTGTGCAGAATAGCTCATCTTAATCTTTTATCTTCACCCTTCAACAATGTCTCTGAAACACAAATCTGATGCAAGTGCTGGTGATACAGTAAAGAAGAGAAAAACCATCACCATTGAAATGAAGTAGAAATAATAAAACGGTCACGGAGAGGTGAAACTCCGTCATTCATTGGCAGAGCACTTGGTTACAGTCGGTCAACAATAGCATTGCTTGTCATGTTTTCTTTGAGAACCGAGACCAAAACCATATCATCAGGAATACTGCCCTAAACAGAGACCAGACACCCAGCGGGGGCAACATTAACCCCATCAAGCCAGGGAAATGGTGCCCTTTCTGGTGGTGTGAACCAGATACAACGAGGATACAAAAGACAACCAGATAGACCATAGACATAGCAGCTTGTCATTCCACAGCTAACAAGACTGACCTCTGCTTCGCACCAAAAGGGGACAATACATAACTACAGATGCAACAATCTCTAAGGGTTCTAACCCATTGTGCTAACTGGGGACTAGAAAACAAAAAGAGATCGGCATGAATGGGCCGCAACATAAATCTCTGGTGTTGAGTCTTGTTTGGCCAATGGGCCAATAAATGTTCACAATACATAATTGCGTCCATTTCTGATAATTACATATTTAAAATCTGACTCCATACACTGCATGCCAGACTTTATTATATTTGCAAGGCGGCACCTAAACCTGAAAGTTTTTAAGGCATGCAAGGGCACTGTTTGTACACTGGCATTTGAGACTAAGCATGACTAATTTTGATTCACTTAACGTCTTCTTAACAAACGTTTTGACATGGTTACCAAGTTTTTCTACAATATTCTTGTCTGGATTAAATGCTATTAAAAATTACTGTTACAATTTAATCCAAATCTGATATTGTAGTGTGTGGTGGACGGCGAGACCCTTTCCAGGAAGTACTGGGGAAGAGAGCATGCGCAGGGCATTAATTCCCCCAGAGTGGTAGATGGAAGCCCTCAGGAGTTGCAGTGGTGTCTCAGATTCCCACAGGGCTTCATAGGAGTCATATTTTGGCACAGCCCTGTTGGACGCTGTTGGTGCTGCAAGGACTGCAGAGCCCTATTTTATCAAGTTTTCGCTTCACCTGGAAGTGCTTCTGACCACACTAACAGGACACTGGAAGTGCTCCCCATTGAGAGAGATGAAGAGAAGGACAGAGAGAGAAAACAAAGTGCTGTGTACTGCTTTGTTCGTACTGTGCTGTGTGCAGGTGGGAAACACTTAGGGAAAAGATTCCAAAAACAAATTAAAAGCCTGTATGTTGCTGTACTTGTGCCTTGTGTATGTTTGTGTCGGGTTTGGGGATCTGGAGGCCACAAGTGTTAAGCACAATTAATGACAACTGATTGGTTTTCATTCCACTTGCCCATAGCTCTGTCGTAACCAAGACGATCTATTTGAAAATGTCCGTAATGAATGGTTTTACAACACTTAGTTATCTCTGTTAATTTGCTCTGTTATTCACTCTTTTTATTAAAGCTAATTCCATAAAGATTATGTGCAAAAAATTAGCATTAAAAACACAAAGACAAGAAAAATGTTACACAACTGCACAGTATGTAGCCTAAAATAATGCCTCCCAGGAAGGCTGATTTCAATAAATACTTGGTTGGGTGTGGAATCATCCAGTCTGGCAGCTGGGATCAGAGAAAGATTATATTTTAAAATAATTCCTAAAATGCAATGTAAGATATCTTAAACACATCTTAGCAAAATAAATAACCCCATGTTCAATCAGAAAAATCACATCCCAAGAAAACAGCCTACAAATACAAGCGTCTTCCTGCTGATTCCAAAATACTTAAATATTGACATGAAAAGGTTGTCACAATATTTCCAAATGCTTTTCATATGTCTCATAATAAACAGAAAGTGGTTTCAAAATACATTTTTAAAATTATGTGCATGGAATCGTTGACTTTTGTCTTCAGTGCTGAACATTATTATTTTGTCTTGTAACTGTGTCTCAAATATTATGATGCTTGCTCCCATCTCACAGCTCAATGTACCCGAGTTCTATTTTCAACACAGCACTGTCAGCTACTCCATATTCTTACAATATTACAAATATACATATGAAATAGGATTGCTTTGTAGAAGCCTTACAATGGTTCCCTACGGATTAAGGCATGAACTTTCACTGATATTTCCTGCATTGCATCCTGTCATCAAGGAGTTTGGTAAAACATGCTCAATAAAGAAAAGAAAACCAGGAGATGATGGAGTCAGAAAGGGAGTGAGAAAAGGTCACAATCCGAAGCATAGAAATGGGTCAGAATACCATAAAGATGTATTTAAATCTTAGACTAGCAATGGGGGACATTTCTGTAAATACAGTAACATGATGGCAACTGTGTATACAAAGTGGTGGCACCGAAGCAAGAAACCTTCAGCAAAATGGTGGTATGCTAATTTCACCATCATAAGATTAAAAACAACAAACAAATAAAAACAAAAAAACAAGAATACTAATAATTCCTTGCAACAAAATGGGGCCGGTGACTCCCTATTGCCTTCTAGTGTGGGGGGCAGTCCAGTCCATCACTATAGGACTACAAATGTCTACTGCAACTCATATTAATGAGATCCAGTTTTCAGAAGTTTGATTCAGACTAGACTAGATTATATCATTTTGTTCGGCTTTTTTATCTGAATAGTAATTGTACAATAACTCGGCATACTCTAAATCACTTCTAGTATTTGTAACAGTTCAGAAGCTGGCCTCTGATGCACCCTGAGGCCGTTATTTTTTATTTTAAACTACATCTTAATCAGAGTCCTCCTGCCCTCATTTAAACTCTTTGTTTAAGGTGTCTGTCACTTTGGAGATACACATCTGAATGTGTTTAATTTCTCTACAAAAAAATTCAACTTATTGTTCAGTTAATGGATCTTGAAGTAGATAGTGCACTTTTATATTAATCTTCCCCTGCCCGCCATTCATCCAATTTAAACACACCTTTATAGAGATTTTGATCTCTTCTTTCTTTCTTTTTAAATATATAAAACATCCTTATACTTATGATGATGCCTGTTCTGCCAAGGAAGTGGAAAATGAGAAATCACAAAGAAAAGGAGATGTCAAAATTAAATTCCATATCAAGATGTCAAAATGTGGAAAGTCAAAAGATCATTTCACTAAAGCACAATACATTAATGTCAAAAAACGTGAAAAATTAATTAGCTCCCAAGAAAGATTTTAGACACTAGCTTTGTGTAGTAGATTTTAAATTCTTTAAACATTACATACAGATGTTAAACAGTCTATGCTGTCTTTTGAAATATCTCTAAACTTAGACACCGACAAGTAATGTGATGCCATCTTATATATCTGAGGATCAATGACATAATACATTTAGTGACCCTTGCATCACATGACCTGCAACAGGCATAGTTACCTATGACCAAGCAAAAATGGAAGGTGCTGCTTGTGAAGATTAACCAAAATGTACGTAAAAATGTGACACAACAATGAACTGTAATTGACAAAAAAAAGAGTTTAAAATCAAAACAGAAGTAAAAAATGTGTGCCGAAATGACTTTTAGCATGTATCGGAAGCTCAAAATGATGAAAAGCTGTGCTTTTAATGTTAACTTTACTTACATGTTTTAATTAGGAATTCTAAAATGTTTTTAAAATAAAAAATTAAATGATGGAAATAATTGTCTTTAATTGACTGAGAATTTTTAGAATATTCTAAAATTTCTTATAAATATAAGCTAACACTGATGTTTCAAATTCTGCATGTTGTGAGTGTAGACAGAAATGTATGACTAAAAAATATATACAGTACAGGCCAAAAGTTTGGACACACTTCTCATTCAATGTGTTTTCTTTATTTTCATGACCATTTACAGCACTCCATCACTCTCCTTCTTGGTCAAATAGCCCTTACACAGCCTGGAGGTGTGTTTGGGGTCATTGTCCTGTTGAAAAATAAATGATCGTCCAACTAACCTGACTTCTGCACAACACAACTGCTGGTCCCAACCCCATTGATAAAGCAAGAAATTCCACTAAATAACCCTGATAAGGCACACCTGTGAAGTGAAAACCATTTCAGGTGACTACCTGTTGAAGCTCATCGAGAGAATGCCAAGAGTGTGCAAAGCAGTAATCAGAGCAAAGGGTGGCTATTTTGAAGAAACTAGAATATAAAACATGTTTTCAGTTATTTCACCTTTTTTTGTTAAGTACATAACTCCACATGTGTTCATTCATAGTTTTGATGCCTTCAGTCATGAAAATAAAGAAAACACATTGAATGAGGAGGTGTGTCCAAACTTTTGGCCTGTACTGTATATGGTCCAAAGGCAGAAACGCATTTGTGATCAAGGATCACTCCACACTGGAGAAATTCCAAAGGACCAAAAAATAATGAAAAATATTATGCCATTATTTATCAAGTGTGATTGGGCAGAGGTCAGTGCTAGGGACACAGTTGGGAACTTCTTAATAATTAATTTTGCACAAATATTAGGAAGTTTTTCTTCACACAGGGTGTCATAGACACATGGAATAATTTACTATTTCAGTAATTTAATTTAGTAGTGTGGTACACAATAGAACTTTAGGGACCTTCAAAAATGACTTGGAGAAATTAAGTGAATAGAACAGGTGAGCTTTGTTGGGCTCAATGACCTGCTCTCATCTATGTTGTTCTAATGTTCTAAAGGAAATGTTAGAAGTGAAAGTAACTCCACAAGGACACTCTGACAGTCAGTGTGTTTGCCACCTTTGTTTAAGCACAGACTTTTAGTTTGGTCTCTCCCAAGCTATCCCAGCTTCCCTCTGTTGCCAGTGCTAGTGAAGCCCAAATTAAGTTATCTTATGTAGTTAGTATAAATTCTGTTTAGAGTAATTAATGTAATTCATGGTGGTCTTAAAACGTCATGATCAAAAACGTCAACAGAAAGAAACAGTAAAAAAGCTTCAGGCATGTACTATATATGGAGCACTTAATGCTATCCCTTAAAAAATATACATACTCTCAGCCAGTGTCTTCATTTAATTCAAAAAGCTAAGAATGTGGCCAGTAATGAGTAGATTTCCAATACTGGTTTCAACTGTCTTCTAGGCTTACCAAATTCGCTGGCACACATATGGTCAAGGATCACCTCAGTCTTCATTTCATTGTCACATGGTGGACAGATACCAGAATCTGCAAAAAAAAAAGAAAAGAACATGGTTGTAATTATTGAAAATTATTATCTAGTAACCTCAAAGAATCTGCTGTCATTCTGCAAAACTGAACATGACATATAAAAATAAAACAGCAATATCAATGTCTCTTTGATGGACTGCTGCTCAATTTAGATTTGTCTCCTACCTTTTGCTCATTGCCGTTGTCATAGGCTTGAATCCTTGTGACCAAATGGATAAAAGTGTATTTGATCATTCATAAATGAACGGTTGTATTATAAATGTCTCTGAAAATGCCAATCACCCCCACAATTATAGAACAGCATATGTACCCACACTCTGACCCTGTACAGTACTAATACATGCAAAAGAGGGTTGGAAATACCAAGATTATCAACTTTACATACATTTACATGTACTGTACATACAACACAGGCTGCACCCCAAGGACCAGAAGACAGCCAACATCCAAGAAAGACATTATAAAATAATGATTTAATTTGAATTTGTATAGCCTCCAATAAGGACAATGACAGAGGGTGACACTCTCTGTACATTTTACGAGACTGAAATTTAAGGGGAAGACATCTGACCAGATGACCTGGTTTGTTCAGGAATATCGCAAGATTCAAAAGCATCCACCTAGCCATGGAAATTAAACCATTTTATGCCTTTGTGTAGCCATGTCTGCTCAAGTCATATCCGGTCCTCAAAATTGTCAAAGACATCAATAAAGTTTACTTGAGTTTTCAGTTAAACAGTGAAAAACATATTTGGGGACACTTGGTAGAAATTGACGAAAACTGTATTTATGATGGAAAGTGAGGAAAGACATCTTCATATATAATGTTGAGAGATTCCGGAACAAACTAGTCTAGTGTTGTCTTCAACAAAAATGACTTGATAAGGTAATGGGACAACACTGCTATTACCTAACCTAAGTGATGGTGAATATTTGTTTATAGCATGTTTGTTTTTGAGTGTCATTTTTAGGGATGGCCTAGACCAAACACAACTATTTTATTCAATGGGGCCCCATGCTCACTTAGCATACATACATAAAGCATACATAAATTAGTAATATATCTGTGTTTTCATTTAGGAAAATTATTTATATTATTTAACAACACAAATACATCATTCACCATGATAACACTATATCATTACATCCAGCGCAAAAAATTGACATGCTTGTGAACAAAATATCTCAAAAATACATCAATAGATGTGTATAACTGATCACCAGGTACCAGCCCATTACAGAACTCACTTTTATGCACAATGGGCCAAATAAGATTCACCAATCAACTTAACTTGCATATCTTTTGGATGAAGGAAGAAAACATGCAAATTCCATACAGTCAGTGGGAATGGTTTTGAACTCATCTCCTCGCGCTATGAGGCCCAATTCACAAGCTACTGTCAGCACACTACAAGAAAAACCCAGCAGCACTTGAAGCTGTGCAGAGGAGAGCAATTGGATCCATCCCAGGACTTAAGGACATGTCCTGCTCTGACAGACTCTGAGAATTAAACCTGTTTACCTCGAGCAGAGATGACTGTGTGGGGGCATGATATATGTCGTTAAAATTCTCAAAGGCATTGATATAATAGATCCAACAATATTTTTCAAACTTAAAAGTGAAGCCAGGATGCATTTCTTCAAACTGAAGGTTGTGGAAATCTGGAACACACTACTGAGACATGTAGTTGAAGCAGAAACCTTGACAACCTTTCATCTATAGCTACTAGCAAAACAGATGAGGTTGATGGACCATATTATCTGCTCTCATTTGTCAAATTTCTTAAGTTCAGAAATTATGGAATCAAACTGAAACATAGATTAGTTTAGGACAAACCAAACCATTCATTAATTTAGAGAACTGCATTTCACTAGAGCCACAGCCGCCATCTAGTGTAAAGTATAAACCAACCCTAGACATGGCATTAGTCCTCACAAAATAAACCTTTAGAAACATGAATTGAGAACAATCTTTTATATACACACTGCTTTGCATTGCTACCACTATAACAAAAATCTTAAAAAATGAAATCATTAAACAAATCACGGCTTATTGAAGTGCCAGGTAAATTCCATAAAGACCATTCCAGGATTCAAAACCGGTCTCATGAAGTGCTAACCGCTATACCCCTTGTCCAGTATAAACAGAAGAAAACAAATGTTTAAAATAATTGTTCACATTTTGCCTAATATGCTAAAACCAGCTTTTGAGGTTTCCCAAGAATCAAATGCCACAGAATTATCTGAAAAAAAGCACTGCAGGTACTTCCTAATCCCTATCTTTGCCTTAAATGACTAATATTTCTGGTTGATTAAAGGGGAGTGTGACTGAGCATACACTAAAGAAGAGATTATCCTCTGAAGTCTGTGCATGCAAAACACTCTTTTTTTAGCATCTAGCTTGCGTCTTTATTGAAATGCCTGCAGAAGAGCTGCCACTTTCAGTGATCTGTACTTAGATCTCAACATGTTTGTCCTGAATTGTCCTTTTTATAAAATCTGCATGGTTTAATAAATATTTACATAAATGTTGTATGATTTTTCTAGGTAAAATGATCTGTGACTTATAAGTCAATGGACATTAAAGCCTGCAAATCATTTGCACTGCTTTTTTACCATATCCTGTGATTAGCTCACTGTTATTACCTTTCCTTAACAGTAACTCGATTTCCTCCAGTTTTTGTCACATGCACATGTGTCACAGCTGCAAATTAGGTCTGGAAGTGTTTTATGTTATTTACATTTTGTTTACTGAATCTTCATTACACCCCAACAGTGAAAAGTAGAGAAGTGTGATTAAATAGTGTATTACACCTACTCAAATCACATCTTAAGAATGAAGAAAAGCTGAAAACTCTTAGAAAGCCCACAGGGATCTCTGGAGGATGAACAGACTCCACTTTAAGCGTGACTGGGCCGAGAACCAACCCAAATCCCTTCCTCTATAGGCAGTAGAGCTAATCACTCTCCAGATATACGTTCCACAGTATCTAGGGTACTGGAAATGAAAACACTTCCTGTTCTTAAAATGAAACTGTTGGAATGTATTATTTTTGCATCTCTTATTTAAAAACCATGAGAACGTAAGAACAATTTAGATGAGGACAAGCCATTGAACCTAAAACTGCATGTCAATCCCAATTCACTTAACTTTTGCACAATATTGTTAAAATCTGAAGGTGCCCAAAGTAGGACTACCCCTACACTGCTGTGTAACTTGTTTCATATACAGTATTTATAATGATCTGTTCAAGATGTGCTTTCTATTGCTTGTGTGATATTGACCATTAACCGACTGTCATACTTGTCAATGTCTCTGAATCTCACTCATTTTACTCATGGTGGTCTGATCATTTTGTGGGTGTTGACAGCAAAGAATGTCAACATGCAGCTTGACACAAATGACATAGTGGTTAGTGGTGCTGGTCCTTTCATTCAGAATTGTGAGTTACATTCCCAACTTGCAGTATTTACTGATTCTGCAGAGTTAAGAGTTTCTATATTTGTTCCCAGTTACTCCACTTTTCTTGCTATATTCCAAACCCTTGTGTGTTATGCTAATGGATGACCCTTAACTACTCAGGATGAGTGTGCTCTGTTATGGACTGGCACCCTGTTCATGGTTGATTCCTGTCTTACACCCAAAGCTGGGTTAGGCTCTGGCCCTTGCAACACTGAGTGGATTAGCTGGGTTTAATTACAAATGAATATATGGAGGCAGGAAACAAAACGACCAATTATGGGTGATACACGTTTTTTCTGTCTGTATCTAATTAACCCAAAAGCAGTGATTAATTAAATGAATAAAAAGATAGCCAATCACCTCTCTATATATATATATAAAATCCAGCGTCAGTCTGTCTATCTGTCCACTTTTCATGAGAGAACTACTTAATGGATTTAGATTAGGTTTTTTTTCTATAATTTGCTTGAACGTTCTGCAAATTATCTCATCGTGCTAAGAACCATAGTTCACTTGCAGGAGCAACATATTCGCACTAATCCGAGACGGAGACTGTGGGGAGGGGGAAGAGTCAGGAGTTGGGAGCCAGGCAGAGCCCTCCTAACTGTCCTGTTTCACTACTACACAGGTGGAGCTGTGAGGGACAGCTAGTTAATAGATATAAGAAAGATAACATGACATCAAGAAAAAGATCAACCATACAACAGAATCATAACCTGCCAACTCCCTCCCCTCCCACTCATCCTAAACAAAAAGAAATAGGTAAGGCATCACTACACACACTGCATCTGAAGCACCCTCATCCAGAATAGAGGGAAAGAAATCCTGCTTTATTGTATTTTTTAACCAATGAAGCAATATGTTCCCAATTTGAAACCATAATATCAGAAGAATCATGCTGATATCTCTAGTATAATTAAGTAAAAAAGGAACACTTCCAAGCTTTAGCTTTTAGTTCCACCTAGAGACCAGACAGATTTTGGCAGCAATTGAACACAAAGAAATAACTCGCTAATGAAAAGTACAAAAAGAAAAAAGCAGAGAAATCCACAGGCAGTAATTGAGGGGACCAAGGAACAGAATAGCTTCAGCATAAGAGGAAATAGAGGACCAGTTAGCTACTACAGGACAGCAGCCCAGAAACATATGGAAGAAAGTTCCCCAAGTGTTAAGTGAGCAAATTTTACAAAGTCGATCAGAATCTAGGCCTTGTGAAAAATGCAATCTAGGAGTGAAATAACTCCTGTGATAAAAATTGTATATGAGCTGGTGGTAATTTTTTCCAGACATGCTTAACATTTTTCAAAACAGCATGCCAAAAGATACTATAGAATCAGATGAAGGAAGGTAAGACGCCCATTTCCACATTATAGCTAGAGCCACCCTATCAGAATCACACTGAGGGACTTACATAGCAGAAGCAGAAATGAGCTTAATAGAAGAGGCTGAAGACACAGCAAAGTTACACAGAGTACACGTCAGTAATGGGGCAAAAAGACAAAGTTTCACATCCCCTGTGAGAAGGTCTGTGTTGCAAATGAAAAAAGGAAGGAAGGAAGAATGAATGGAAAACTTTGACTAAGGAAATGGAAACGGAATAGAACATAAAGAACCCATCCATCCACTCGTTTTAGTACTCCACTGTACAAATTTCCAGAGATACTCTGTTCAGACTCAAAACAGGTTGACCTTAAATGTTAAACACTATTAAAATAATATCAGTACACTGGAGTGCCAATACTGAACCAAAGCAGCAACTACTAAGTATCTGAACAGCTTGCTACATAATTAATCTTTATTTCAATAATACTTTGTTATTATATCTCAAGCATGGTTACACAATTGCTTCAGTCATCTGTAGCTTGTACAGTTATACTGAAGTCTTATTACCATGCACACCATACTATTCACTTTAAATCTGCTAAAAAATGTAATTGATAGAAAATCTTTTGTGTGTGTCATAGAGCTGTCGAGTCTGATAATCATTTTTGCATTTACCGCAACCAATTTCCAAAACAGGAATCTTAGATCCTTCTATTCATTGTCAAATCCACTCAAGGATGTAGGGGACCATGGTCTATCCTACCAACATCAGAAGATGGCAGAAAAAAACCTGGAGGGTATGTGAATGCACAGGTCTAAGGCCGGAGTTATACTTTACGTGACGCGACGCATGCTTCACCACATCAAAACATTCATCCCGTAGGATCCGCATAGAGGCTTTCTGTCACATGTAGATAGTAAACAGAGACACTGACGTCATGTTCCGACTTTTAGCACACTGCGCCCCCCGACTTTTTGCTGGTACTGCAACTTGTGCATGCGTCTCGCTAATTTCTAAGGACCTGCTCAGAGGACGCGTGAAATGAATACTGGGAACGAGTGGCAGCCATGATGCGGGCGCGTACGCGTTCTGAGCGTGAAGTATAAACCGGCCCTAACACTCCCGGACCATCTCTTATTTTACACTAAATAGCGTAATGTTAAAATCCAAATGGTGGTCCATTCATGTTAACTCTGTTTTAGCAGTACGGTCCATGTAATTAGCATTCTGGGAAGCATTGTGATGTAGCATTAAAGCAAAAGAAGCTATGTTAAATATTTCAGCCCATGTTTAACTACTTTGTTTAAATCAAGGAATCAGAACATCAGACATCCCAAAGGCCTTCAGTAGTTCAGCCATATATTAGTTTCCACTAAGATCATTCTTAGAGTCAAGCAAGTTATTAACTCATTAGTGAAGACATCCAAACTAAGCAAGATTCAATTCTATTTTTTTTTTTTTTTACAATGTTCTTTATTGTGTACAGGCTTAATGCAAGAGCACTTACATTATAATTATAAATATGTGTATTAACAGTAAATTACGAACCATACAACATTTGAACGCACAAACAAAGAAACTGCATTAAACACAAAGACAAGAGACCAGTACCCATAAGGTAGTGCTGTTTATATCTACCCATGAATAGATTACAGACATAGCCAAGCTCAGAGACCTAATACCATATGTGGCTGAGCCAGTTGTGAAATCGGCAGACTTTTTAATGGTGTACTGAAATGGGCAACGTCTGGACCTACAGTGCTAACTTCCACTGACCAGTGAGCTCTCACAAGCCTCCGAGAAGAATCTTTAAACATCAAGAAAGTGCAGCACTCTGATCACCTTGGCCTGCTCCACATGACCTACAACAATGTCCCAACAGTCTACCTCATCTGTCAGGCTGAACACCTACTGTATCACCAGGATTTTAAATACCTGGATTTGGTACCCAGGCAGTTTCTTCTGCTTTTAACCTGCTTAGTCTGGAGACTGCATGAGGACCGAATCCAGGTATTTAAGTAGGTCTAGCAACATTCTTTCAGCTACAGGGTGAATCAACTACCGGAGAACATCAGAAGTGCATTTAAGACTGAAGTTGGTTAGAACTTCTTTACGTAAACAGTTGTACAACTCTGGAACAAACTACCAAGACATGTAGTTGAAGAAAAAACCATGACAACATTTAAGAAAAATTTGGATGAAATATTAGCAATTAGTTAAATAAACTGGCTTGATGGACTGAGTGGTCTCTTCTTTGTCAAATTTCTTGTGTTCTTACGTATGTGTATTATCATGTCTCCATCAGATGTCCTTCAACAACATTAGCAGGCAAGTTCAGGACCTGCTCAGATCTTTTACTTATGTCAAATGTTGCTATAAGAATGAAAAAGAATATGTGCCCTGTAGAATAACTACATGTTTTTCATAAATAACAGATAATCCCTGACAAAGAGGACTGTTCACGATCATGTGTGAGAACTTCAGAGAGAAGACACCAAGTAAGATGTTTGTAAAAGAGAAAATACTGGTCATTCACAACTATAAACATAATTTTCAATAGTGCACATATAATGCTAATGGCAATGAAATGTTGTTCACCTTCAAAAAAAAAAGACAAGACAGAACTTTCTAATCCAACATGGTCTTAGCACACAAGTGTGTTGGATGAGCTGATAGCCCTCATTGTTTTTTATAATCCTTATGGTTATTGTTGCTGTTTAATTGTTATACTCAAAGTTTACAGTGCTCTTATGGAAATGTCCATGACTATAGCTGCTTATGCTCTTTTTATTTTATATGACGTTTTAATATATACCTTACTAATAAATTCTCTAAAATGAATCATGTGAGAGTAACTGTGAGCTTGTGGACTCAGAGCACAAAAGCAATAGATTTAATCCAGAAATATAAAGCATCCCACTCTCACCTTCCACTTGAATTAGTTTAAAATATCATCAATTCATTGTTTAAATCTAATTTATCCAGTCCAGAGATACATAAAGGCTAAAGTCAATCCTATCAGTAGTAGGCGTAAAGTTGAAGGGTATGGTGGTCCACATTATTTACTTCCACTTCACCAGCCTAATTGGCAGCATGTCTTTAGACCGATATTGGAATGTCACCCAAACACAGGGGGAGCACACACATTCCACACAGGAGGTACACCTTCTGGGTGTCAAACCTGCTACCAAGATCTCAAATTGATCGACTGGCAGGAGACAGAGAGTACAGATAAGACAAGAATGCTCCACGTGTTGCAAGGTCATCAGTGGAGTCCTTCAGGGGTCTGTCCTTGGTCCATTACTTTTTCTTATTTATTATATTGACATTTATTCTGGTATAGTTAAAACTTGTCAAATTCACAGTTGACTCTAAAATTGGAGGGATTGAAGGCACTGAGGAGGCAGCAAAAAGACCTGGACAACCTTCAGAACTGGGCGAACACCTAGAAAATGCAGTTAAATGTAGAAATGTGCAAAGTGCTACACGTGGGAAGAAGAAACATCAATTATAAACACAAGATGGCAGACACCATCATACAGGAAGCAACCTCAGAAAAAGATTTAGAGGTATATGATGATGCAACACATTTTCATTGAATAAGCAATGAATAGAAGCAATTAAAAAAGCAAATAAAATTTTGTTTCTTCATAAAAACTGTTAACTTTAAGTCAAGGGAAGCTATGCACTAATAAAAATGCATCTGGAGTATTGTGTGCAGTTCTGGTCACCACGGTATAAGCAAGACATTGCTCTCCTCTTCACAGCTTCAAGGGCTTCTATCAAGTGCATGCCAAGACTTCAGAACATGTCCTACTCTGACAGATTCAGAGAATTAGACCTGTTTAGTCTCGAGCAGAGGAGACTTTGTGGGGACCTAATCCAGGTATTTAAAATCCTCAGAGGCAATGATAAAGTAGATTGAGCAAAATTCTTTCATCTTAACAGTGAATCATGTACTCAAAGGCATCAGTGGAAATTAAGGTGAAGTGCATTTAAAACTGAAGCCAGGAAGCACATTTTTTTTTTTGTTTTTTTTTTTGTTTTTTTTTTTTTACACAGACTTGTGGAAATCTGGGACATGTAACATGGAACATTCGAGTCATTTAGTTGAAGCAGAAACCTTGACAACCTTTAAGAAAAATTTGGATGAACTATTGGGACATCTTAGCCATTAGCTAAACAAAAGGGCTTGATGGACTGACTGGTCTCTTGTTTGCCAACTTTCTTATGAAGTAATTCTGGCAGTTACTATGAAGCCAGAAATAGAAATTGAATGGACTTCACAATATTCATACATCTGACCTGAATGGACATAACAGCCTTGATTTCTCATCATTAATCCACATTTTCAAAGAGCACAAGCAATAAACTTTTAGATATATTGCCACTCCATAAATCTTTATATCCTGTAAAATTAAACACGTGCTACTGTTTAAAAAGTAACAGTTTATTTGGCTGCTATATTTTAAGATAAGTTAGATAGTCTACATCAGTGGCCTAACCGTTCCTTTTACAGGCATTAAAGTCACACCAACCACCCACCAAAACTAGCATGGGGCTTCTGTTTCCAGATGTCTTAGCAGGTGTAACAAGACCCAAACAGCACTAGTCTGCTTTGAAAATCATCTCACTTGAGATTTTGGTGGTTCCTGAGATTTTCATAGCTGACATGATAACTTCACACATGCACAATGCATTTTGGCAAGGCACACCTGGAAGTGGCAGTTTGAGTCATAGGTGTGAACTGTCCCTGAGCCGCAAAGGAAGTTTTTCTAGCTTCCAGCCTTCAGTCTCAGCAGATCAACATGTCAGTCTTGTTGTTTTGAGAAAAAACCAAAGGAATGTAATCAGCTCCACTGCTGAATTTCAGGCAGCTGTCTAACCCCAGAGTATGATAGTTTAAAGAAAACTCTTACTGAAGATGCAGCCTGATCAGTTGCATCCATGTGCTTTCTTCACCATTTACTTTTCTTTCAGTGCATTCTTGTGAAATCTGGCTATAGCAGTGAGGAAGCTGCTGCCCAAATGGCCATTACATGTTCTTCAAACACCACTTCACTATCATCATACTTGGAATGGCACTCGGGAAAAGCAACAATACCATGAACATAGCAAGTAGCAAAAAAGTGAAACGCCCTTAACAAGTCAAGCAGGCAAAGAGAGACAGACTGGCACAGATACACATGGGCTGGGCAAAACAAAAACCACACAATCACACCATTAAAAAGACCTCAGAGAAGAGGTAAACATAAAGAGACTAAGGGATAAAAGAAAAACACAACTGATAGCCAGCCAGACAGAAATCGTCAGCAGGTATGCATAGTCTGGGAATAAACAGACTGGTGGAAGATTTTGCCAAGCTTAAAATGAAGGCTGTCTAAGTTTAGAGAAACCGAAAAGAATGAGCCGTGCTCAGACAGACCGAAGTCTCCAGCCAAGCTTAGAAACATGACCTATACTAGGATTTGTCTGACATCCTTAGCAAATGCACACATATTCTAAAGACAGACAACCAGCCACCAGAGTGAGACCAATTTACATCAGAATGACAAAACCAAAAGGACAAAGTAGCTTGTCTTGTTATCTTCTTCTGTTCATTACTAACCACACTGCATTAAAAATTGAAAATGTTGTTGATTTCCGTCCAGAACCCAGCATTCCACATCATGACCCTGCACACTTAACCCTCTCAATGTTACTTTTATTCTTCTTTTTTTGGGGGGTGGGGGGTAGTGGTGGTTGAATTACTTTTACTGTTATGTGAGAAATAGCCGAATTGCACATCATGCTGTCCTTTGAGACCCGAGGGTCAATTCCAGCCGTAATGGCATTTTTGGGTTTAAACAAGCAAATCATTCAATTAAAGCACACCGCCTGAAATAATGCTGTCCAGAAGGGGGAAAAAAAAAACCTTTACCTGAAAACGTCTCCCTTTAACTGAACCCTGAAAAGAATATGCTTTATATAAGTGTCGTTGAAACTATGATCAAATGAAACAAACAAAACTTTTCAGTTTGTGTCATTTTAAAGTGCAACATTTTGCAGGAACATTCATCATTACATCTTCTGCCCAGACAACAATTTTAAATATTCACACCTCTAATGTTACATAATGTTTATCTTTATAGCCTATTCTTCAGCCTCAGATTTAAATTTAACCATCACCCTGCCACCAGTGATTCAAAAACAAAGCATAAAAATGGGATCAGAAGCCAAGTTTTTAAAGCACCTCCACCATCCGCACATAAAACTTGATTTGGTCTTTAGGCAACTAATGAACCAAGAGATGAGTGAAAAATCCTGAAGTAGGGAATTGCTAGTACTTCCATATTTGAAACGTTTTCTGAACATATTGTGAATTGAGGCTCCTCCAACCATAGAGCATTGGGGTTTCAGCACACCAGGCTGGATGACATCTTCTGCAGTCTTTACATGGTTCATTACATAAATGGTCAATCATGAAGTACAGAAGCTCCACATAGGCGGAGTTATCTGCTTTAAAGATTCCGATAATTTTGGACATTTTCTTTGCATTAAACATGGAATATAAACTGTAAGTAAATATATTATACAGTCAAGATACAGTTATGGTGTACAAATCAAAAAGGAAAACTTTAAATATGTCACTATGAGTTTCAAGCTTGAAATATTCCTTTATGAGTGGTTCACAAACAATCAGAGGGCAAGTCATGAACAACTCATAACTACTCTGCTCTGTGAACCGCATTATACTGCCTTTACACAAATTTCAGGTGGCCTGAGTCCGCATTATTATTATTATTATTATTATTATTATTATTTTGCAGACGCCTTTATTCAAGACAACTTATTGAAACAGTAAAAGAAGATACCCAGAACATCTCAAAATGGTTCTGATTGACTGCAGATTATTCCCTTAACCATTTTATGCTAGGCTTCATTCCAGTATATACAAAATGGTAACCTTAAACATCTCAAAACTGGACCCATAGTAGAACTTCTAATATGGTTCTGTTCTTCAAACTCAATAATGGGTTATCAGTTGACTGCTTAAAGGGTGTCTATTGGCCCAGGTGTGGTGTACAGGCCTCACAACAGAAACCCAAAATAGCTCAATACAATTCAAGTCAACAAATACCAGAACAGAATTCTTTCAGCTTAATTGGAACACTGAACTTGCCCCAGTAGGAATGTCTACATAACCTACAGTGGGGTGCTAAAGCAGCTTCATTATTAGCTTATGTTGGACTTCTTATGTCGAATGCATAATCGTAGCTGTAAACATCTCTCAGGATAGGCCAGGTCTACACATCTGATACAGCCCCTCAATAGCAACTCTTAATATTCTGTTATTCTGTTCTGAAAACTCCATAGTGAGATGCTCAGAAGCTATGTAGTTGCTGTACTGTAAGGTAAACTATAGGCCTAGTTTATAAACCTATATTGAGAATTCAAAACATTAGATGGTTCTTCAAGATTTGGTGTTCAAACCCCAAGAAGCAATCTGGAACATCTCAACACTGTGTATTTGTACAAACCCCAAATAAGGAACCTTGTATTATACTGGACCTTAAACGTGTCAGTGTGGTTCTGATCTACACAACCTATAGTCTAATGTTCCCACATTTGATGGTCATCCTGTGTCTGATTTATAACTTCCATTGCAGAAGTCTAGAAGGTCTTATCACATGTCAAGCCTTTGAACCTAAACATGCAAACCTCTAAATATCTCACTTTTCAACCTACAGTGAAAACACTGAACATGTTTGAATTCATTCGGTCTTCAAAAACTACTACGGACGGCCTGAACCCCTTACTCAGCTGGGACACCCCGACAATGAAAGGACCGGAGGAGAGAGCTTTTTCAGGACATTTTCTCCCCTAGACCGATAGAGGGCAGCTCCCTTGGCTTGGCACACCAGGAAGTTTTGCCGGAATAAGGTTGTTCGTCACCTGGAATCCTTTCAGGTGTCCTATTAAAGGGGGCTAGTTGCCGGTATTCATCGGCCAGAGTTGGGAGGAAGAAGGACAAAGCCTGTGTGGAAGACTGGAGGCAGAAGAACTGTGCTATAGCTTAGCTTATATAGGGAGCAAAATTAAAAACCACTTCCCCAAAGAAGAATATAAGTGTGTGCTATGTGGCAATAAGTGTCCTGCCTCTCTGTGTCGGGGTTAGGGCAGCTGTATGCGCCCCCGGTAGTTCACAAAATGTTTTAAACTGGCCTGGGTCTGGTTCAAAATGAAGGTGCATTACAAAACCTTGAAAATGTACTCTATTGTTGAAAACTGTGACATGCCAGCATATCTGGTCTAAACACCCTACCAGTGTAAACTTGGTAAAACAGCATCTTCAAAGCATCAAGTGGGAATCGTTGGCTGTTCTTTGTACTTGCACACACAACGCACAAGGTACAATTATATCCCATGTGCATTTAGCATAGACAATGAGCTGCTTGCACAAAAAATTGTGTGTCTCTTCTTGTGGCCTAGGCAGCTTATTAAGATGAACACTCATTAAATTAGAAGCCTTTTGAAATAATTCTAGAGTTCTATGTGGAATGTAATGCCACACTGGAATACATTCAAATAGGACTCTGATTTCAATCCCAAAACCCACCTGTGAGAATAGAGCCAAAATTAAAACCAAGATCTTAATTCAGAAGAGAATGCATTATTACCGCTAGGTTCACAAGAGGTTAATTAGGTCAGCAGATTCTGAGATATTAGTTCAGACAGAAGAGCAGATACAATTACTGCAGCCCCGAGCATCTGAAAGGAGTTGGCAGCGCAATGTAATCATCTGAATTCATACCAAACCAGCTCACTCACATGTTACAAAGGAGATGTTGTACACTTGGCTCTCGGTGCTGCAGCAAATTGAAAACGGCTCGTTAGCATTTGATAGGCAGGGCATGTAATCTGTGTTGCATCTTGTTTTGAAGAGGAAAAAAAAAAATAAAACTAGTTAACAACGCAAGCCCTGTGAGTAAATCCTCTAGAAAGCTCCTCTTTAAATTCAGCCAGTCTGCTGTTTAAACTGCAGACAGTGTGGCCTAGTGGCTGAGGTGTTGGACTCTAAACCACAAGGTTTCCGTTTCAGTCTCCACCACTTTTTCACTGTAAGTCCTTGAGCAAGTCAATTACCCATCATTTTTGGGAAAAAAAAAAAACTTGAAAATAATGCTACCACACTGGGAAAGTTTACTATAAACTACAGAAAGGTTCGCAAGTAAAGTGAAACATCTTGCACTTAATGTGACCCACTTTAGCAGTGCACTATTTCAAATTATGTGTCTGCACACTTAGACATTTGGGTGTACTCATGGAGATCAAGACACATTTTATGTTTAGCCAATACTGTTATTCATGCTCATAGAAAATAAAATACAACTAAAATTATTTTCCCATGTATACAAGTGGAACACTAGCAGATTCAGTGACTGGCTCAAGGCCACCAACTAAATCAGGGCTTACCCAGTGACCCAGACTTCCCAAAGGCCGCAAGGCGGTCACACTTACAACTCACATCCTTGGTCATGTAAAATTGTGCCTTCTCCACACAAACCCTGCAAGGATTTCTCTTTACAGTGAGCACAGATATGACCCAAGATGAGTAATGGAAGAATTAGGGTAATTAAGAAATGGATAAATTAATTTTCAGAAATAGCTCAGATTATGCACTCACTGAAAGTTAATTTGTTTATTTACATTGACACAAGTACAACACATAGAGCAATGCAAACTCTAAACTTTACCTAAGCTGGCAGATGTATCTTACATCCACGCTACTACATTTTTATTTCAAAACTGTGTTTTATAAACAAATGATCATCATCCCCATTTACAAAAGTGTCACTGCCCATACTAACACGACCGAAAATGCATATGACATACTGTAGATGTTTACCTACACTGGGCGTGCATGCATCATTATAAAAATTCTTGAAGGGGTGTGACACCACCGGCCATGAGATTTATCAGAAAACTGCAGTGACCGGTAAATTTTTTGCCTTTTTGTGCATGTATGCTGCATTCATACTGTACAAAACAGAATTTAAATGCATACAAGTAAACAACAAATCAAGTGCAATGGAAAGAAACTGTTCTGTGCCTACTCTGTTGGAATATGGATTTCTTCCATGAAGGGTTACCATTAGTAATTAGCAGGATCCAATCAGGGAAGGGCTACGTAATAAGCACAATCAGAACGTGATTAGAGTCCGTGTTTTCTTCCATCCACATTACAATGTTGAGGTTTTTTTTTTTTTTTTAAAAAAAAAAAAAGAAGAAGTATACGCCTCTGGAGAAGGTTTTCAAAAGTCTCAAAAGTAGAGTGGACGAAAGGTGAAAATGGAGACGATTGTCTTCATTTTTAGGTGAAAATGTAGTAATGTGGACAAGGCATTGGTACTCGTCATATAAAAGTATCTTTTGTAAACCTTTTGTGTTGCTCAGAGTTTCAGGTAATATTAATAAATGCCAATATTATTTATGTAAAAATTAGGGATACACATCAATATATCCAAAGGTTGTCATACCCTACTACAGGGATATAGAAAACAAAATAACTTACCTCATGTTCTTGCACAGAGGAGGTCACTTGGACACTAACATTTCCTTACTTTGGCATTTAGCTTCAATTCAAAAGATTCCCCTGTGTCATCATATTTTACCTTGAATTAAGTAGTGAGTCACTATTAGTCCATTAGTTATATGGCACATTTTGCATATTTCTACATTCTGAAGAGTGACAGAAAATGTGACTACCAGAGATCAGTCACAGTGAAGCTGAACCATCAGTCTTCTGATTTATACTCCAATAGCTAAGATATTAAACCTCATTGCACTGACCATACAATCTTCTTCTTCTTCCTCTTCATCTTTTCCCACTTCTATGTGGGATCAACATGCTTGATCAACCTTTTCCATACAGCTTGGTCCTGTACTTTTCCTTCAAATCTTCCTTTATTTTATCCATCCACCTCCTCTTTGGCCTCCCTCGCTTTCTCTTCCCCACTTACCAACACTCTTTTGTCCACATATTCATTGTCTCTCCTCATGACATGTCCATACCATTTCAACCTGCTTTCCTGTACTTTCTTGGATAGCTCTCCCACTTTTGTTGTACCGTTAAAGTTTTTGTTTCCAATTCTGAACTTTTTTATAACTCCACACATTCATCTCAATATTCTAATTTCTGCCATGGCTAACTTCTTGTCCTACACTCCATTTATGGCCCCTGTCTCAGCTCATACATCATTACCACTTTCTTAAAAAACATGCCTTAAACCTTCGCCTTAATTCTCCAATCACACAATACTCCTAATACCTTCTTCCAATTATTCTATTCTCATTGGACTCTATGGGTTATCTCTGCATCTAATTTTCCACCTTGGGCTACCACTGGTCCTAAATATTTAAATGTATCTATTCTTTTCAGTAGCTCTCCCTTCAGGCTAAGTTTTGAGTCCTGATCATCATTAAACCTCATATATTTGGTCTTCTTCCTTTTTATCTTCAGTCCTCTGTCTTCCAAAGCTCTTCTCCATTCTTCCAATTTCTACTCCAAATTCTCTTTTCTGGTGCTACACAACACAATGTCATCAGCAAAAAGCTTGCACCAGGGTGAATTGCTCTTTTATGTGATTCAACACATCCATGATAATATCAAAGAGGTAAGGGCTTAAAGAAGATCCCTGGGGCAGACCTACTATAACTGGGATCTTATCTGTTACCCCAACACTGTTTTCAACCCGAGTATTCACTCAATCATATATATCACAATCTTCCCATAATTCTCTGGTACTTCTTTCTCTCTCATGCACCACCAGGCATGGCATTCAATTATAAGCCTTCTCCAAATCAATAACACCATATACAAACCTTTATTTTTCATCGATGCTTCTCTATGAGTTGTCACAAATTGCACTGGCCATGCAACAGTAGAAAGTATCATCATTATGAATAATAATGTTCATTTTGACAATGACTAAGACCACAGCTGCCCCTGGTTGTGTTTTGCTTGAAGGTTTTCCTTCAGATATGACTGAATTTGGTTAAATGTGCTCCCTATCATGAAGTGGCAACCCATAAAGGGATGTTTCCAGCCTTGCAGGCCATGAGACCTCCTTTGCAGTTCCCAGTGATTCTCAATTGGGGTAAAATAGGGATTACAAAGCAGGCTTTTAGTGGTGTAGCAATGCTAATCAATGTACCACCATACCAGCCCTACAGTAAACCTATCTGCCTCTTATTTGTGAGAATTTAGCCTCAAAAGTATAGAATCCAGATACATAATCCTCTGATCAAAGTTTACATTTTTTCTTGATTTAAAAAAAAATAATTAATATAGCCTGCGGTGGGATGGCGCCCTGCCCGGGGTTTGTTTCCTGCCTTGTGCCCTGTGTTGGCTGGGATTGACTCCAGCAGACCCCTGTGACCCTGTAGTTAGGATCATCATTACGGGTTGGATAATGGATGGATGGAATTCATATAGCACCTGTCTATATGGAAAAACCTCAGAGTACAACTGCTACTTCTCCCGAAAGGAGCTAGTGGATGTGGTGTGGACATGTAGTTAGGATGCTCCCCAAGCACTTTACATAGCAGGTGTACAAGGCAAAGGCTATTGGGAGAACACAGAGAGGCAGACTCAGAATACTTGGAAGGGATCATGTCATTCGATTGTCCTGGGATCATCTTGGTATTCCTCAGGAAGTCCTAGAGCAAGTATTTATTTTTTAGTTTGGGTTTTGCATACAGTAGCTATATTTTAGTTTTACTCAGAATATGCATTCATAGAATTATCATATTCTTCAGGGATTTGCAATCATTATTAATTACTACTTTTCTCTGCGGTGGTGTTTTCAACCACCCCCTCCTGATCAAAGCACTGTGCAGTCACCTGTAATGCTCAAATGAAGGCAGTTGCCTGAGCTGTCCACTGCAGTGAATGCTCTGGGATAAAGCCTGGAAACAATGAGGAATGACTTAATCACATCTATGTTACGTAGAATTCCCAGTGGAGGCTGGGTGGTCTTTTGCCCTTGGCATCCCTGCAGATTGTTTTTTCCTCTCCAGATTAACTGGAGTTTTTTGTGTTTTTTTGTTTTTTTCTGTCCTCCAGTCATTTGAGCATAGATTGGTCTCATCTTAGAAGACTAGGAATACAATATTATATATTAGACTGGACTTTGCTAAAAAATATATATCTTTGTTATTAAGCTTGTATTGATTTTTTATTACTTGTTCATTATTATTTTTACCTAATTTATTTTTCTTTTCCTGTAACTATGTCTGTGACATATGGTAAAGCTCTTTAAGCTATATTCTGTGTATTAAAATGTGGTATAGATTAATAATTTAAGTTTCTGTTGTTAAGATAGGGTGGTCCTAGTCAGTTCAGGCTGGTGTGCTCCTACTGCAGCCCTCACCAGGAAAAGTAAATGAAAAATTATGCTGATGATCTTTTTATAGAGTGTGCCGTATTGAACACTTTTTCACAATTTTACAAATGAAGTAAAAAAATAACAAAATGGTGGCATTATCAGCTTAGTCACAAGACTAAACTGAAGAAGTAAGGCACTAATTTTTCTTCAATATGTATCTCTAAAAGATGTCTTGTTCAATGTCTTGTGACCGTGTTTGCCATTAAAACAATTGCATACAGTTTATTACATACACCTATCTAGATTTCTGTCGTGTCTCCTCTGACCTTTAGAATAGCAGACATTTTTCAGGGCTTGTATTCTAGAAGATGACAAATGCATGGTTTTCGGAATGGTCTGCATTGTGAAGATAACTTCATTGCACAGTTTCTTCAAACTGACTACCTCCTCCCGTCCTCGTATGAACAGACCTTTTCATCTCAAACCAAAGATGACTGATGGGGTTGAGATATGGGGACTATGTAGGTCTCTGAAACAGAAACTTATTATTATGTTTATAGACTCGTTTATTGATGATGTATATGAGTGACATGGTACATTTATCATGCTAGAAGTGTCCATCCAAGTGTATAGCCACAAACAGATGAACTTGGTCAGCAAAGATGTTCAGATACACATTACTGTTCAGACATTCTTAAATGGGCATCAAGACCCTAAAGTGTGCCATGTAAACATTCCTCATACTATTACACTGCCACATCTGGCCTTTACTGTTGACACCAAACAGGATGTCACCATGGACTCATGTTACCTGTGCCACATTCTAATTCTTTCATCAGCATAATGCAAAATGAACCTGAATCAAGCAGCATTTTGCACTAATCAACGATCCAGTTTGCTCCTCTGTTCACTAGAGACACACTTTCTTGTTTATTGCTGACAATAGCGGCTCTTGAATAACCCATTTATTACAAAGTCCAATAAGTTTTGCATTCTGGGAAAATATTCTGCACACCACTGTTGAATTCAGTTGTGATTTTCCTGCTTGTGACCTGTCTGGTTGCTTCTACGATTCTCGCCATTCTTCTTTGGCTCTTCTGATCCGTTAGCTGTTTTCATACACAAGATTGTCCATCTCCAGCAGTTGTTTTTTTTTTTTTTACTTTTCACCACAATCTCAGAAAATCTTTGAAACAGTTGTATGTAAAAAGCCCATGATAACAGCTGCATTGGGACACCAAGCACTAGTTATTATGTCACATTCAAAGTCACTAAGGTGGCCCCTTTTGTCTATTTCAGTGTTTGATTAATTGAACTTCTATCTCTAGAAATTCCAGTCTTCCTGATTCATACCACACATTGGTATCAATTAAAATAAGACATATTGGAATGGAGAATATGTGTAAAGGTGAGTTATGTCCAACAAACTACTAACTCTGTGTATAGATTTAAGATTTGCTGCTTTGTGGCAACAGAAATATAATTATTATCACCTCATAAACCTTTTGCTCTAGGTTTGGTTTCAATGTCTTTTGAAAGCAAGAAAATTAAAAAGAAAGAAAAAGTTCTGACTTGATAGTCACAGTCACAGTGAGGCATTATGCAGATGTATTGCTGTTGGTATAAAAGAGCCCAAGTAGCGTTTATTGACACACTTCTGCTGAATGATTTGTTGAATGAAAGACCTCAGCATTAGTGTGTCATGAAGAGGATGTGCAGCATTCTTCATAATGGCACTCAGTTTTGTTTTAATTTTCTCCTCTACCTCCTGGGGGTCCAGAGTGCATCCTCTAACTGATCCTGCCCTTCTAATTAGCTTGTTGATTCGGTGGGCCCCTCGTGAAATGATGTTACCAGCCCAGCACACCACAGCATAGAAAATCACACTGGCTATCACAGAGTTATAGAACATGTGAAGGATGTTACTTCCCACTAATGTTCTCCTTTCATTTATGTGAATTCAGTCATGGCGTTGGCTCAGACAGCATCAATATATTGTCTTATTGTGCCCAGCAATACACTAATATCCCTTATTCTTATCTGGATGGAATCCCCCATCCTTGACAATAAATTGGGTCAAACATAAGATAAAGGAAATAAGAGTTAGTTAGAATTAGATCAGAGGGGCACAGCCATGCAGAGAATAGCCTTAACATCTCACAAAGTCTATAAAGTGATCGTGGGTTTCCTCCAAGGACACAAGACATTCTTGGGTTGACTGGTAACTGTAAATTAATGTGTTATGGGCAAGTGACTATATTATTAATAGATCTGCGATCCAGCCAAGTGCTGCTCTAAACATATGCACTAAAGTATAACATATCAATAGCAATTTGTTAAACTATCATAAAATTTAGACACACACATTACCCTGAAATCTGCCAGATTTTAATGATTAATGGAAATAAACGATATCACTTTAAAATTATTAAAAATATTAAATAAGTAAATGATACAGCCAGTTGTCAATGGAAGAGAGGAAGACAAAAAAAAAATCTCCATTCAACAGTATTATTGGAGAACATAAATATCTGTGGGGAGGTCTACAGCTAGTTATAATTAAAAAAGCCACCAAGACACTCAGCCCCTACTGGGCCTTCTACAATACTGACACCTACCTTGTGCCTGATGCTGCACAGTCAATCAGTGAAACTAATCAGATGATCGTATTCAGAAAATGGACCGATGATGTAAAACTCAACCGTTCATGCAGCACAACCATTGAACTTTGAGGCAAAATATTGCCAGTGCACACCAGTCACTCTGAGCTAATCATGTAACCAGAGATTGTTACTTTTCTTATACCATAAAGAATCCTGAGATTCTTTACTCTGTTGAAAGGCACCACAAATTCAACTGTACTGCCCAAATGCTCTGATAAAGTAATAAGCTGACAGGTTTCAGGCACAATGAAGTGCTTACAGGGTGGTTAATGGTGGCCATTTGATAAAAACTGGTATTATTTTCATTGTCCCTGTTACTTACAAATGCACCCAAGTGCAAAAAGTGGTCATCACTTTGAATGAATCCCAAAACTATACATTTTAAATATTTTTAATTACACACCTATGTTATTTGATCTTCTTAATTTGCCAGTTGGTATACATGAAGAAAAATGGAAGCAGTTACTGGCTCCAACATGTAGACTTCTTAATTTAGCAGGGTTAATATGACATTGAAACTCTGCACCCTTACATTATACTATTTTGAATACTCTTTTGAAAGGTAACAAATTGCTTTACAACAAACCTGCTGGTGGAACATTTTTTGAAGGCTTTGCATTGTGTTGCCACTTGCTAATGGCCTCTGGCTTTATAAGACACATCTCAACTTGTGTCAAACAGTGAAACGCCTTGTTTCATCATTTCTGAGGACACTCCAAAAGGTCACCCAACAGACTGAACTAGCATCATGACAGTGGACGAGGCACAGACCAGACTTGAGAGACAACGAAAAGCGCAGACCGATTCACTAAGTGATGTGCAGACAAAGGTCAAAAACAAGAAAAGATTTCGATCTGAATAGCAAGTTCATTTCAGCTATTTCTGAATATTCAGTTAGATTTTGCGGTTAGGCTGTAACATGATGTTAGGGGTTGTGATCTGTTACTTTTTTATTTTTCTAACCATTTAGAATTTATTTGATATTTCACCTTTCACAGACAGCAAATGAAATGTAGACAATAATAGCACTTTATGAATCCACTTTTTCCATCACATAATCAAAGAAAGCCAGAATCTTAAGTATCAGCTTCAGACACCAAAGCAGGGAGCCACTTAAATCCAATACATACTCATTTACACCAGGCTAATTCAGAGTTGATAACTAATCTAGCATCTGTGATAGACTGGTTGCACCCTTGCACCCAAACCTGTAGTGTTAGGCTCCGGCAGCTCACCATACTGAATTTGATTAAGCAGGCTAAAGAATGCTATGTTAACTGCTCTAATACGCAACTTTTTGCAGTTTTGAAAGGAGCCTAGAATATCCTAGAAGTGTAGATAATGCTGACTTCACACAGAATATGACAGAAGCAGGAACTGAACCCAGATCCTTAATACTGTGAGGCAGCATCACTAACCATTGTGCCATCTTGCCACCCACACACTAAAACAACATTACCCTATTAAAGAATAAAGCAATAGGTCAAATACCCGTATCAAATGAGTAAAGTAATATCACATGTATGAGCTGTGGCCAAAGGGCAAAGACAACTCTGGATTTAGACAAGGCAGATCTAAAAGCCTGAAAAAGTTTACTCATAACTCTCCTTAATAATAACAATAATACATTTATGTAGCTCAAGGTGACAGAGCAAGATACAGAGGACAGTAAGATATGGAAAAAGATGATCTGCTGTGGCAACGTGTACCAGGAGTAGCCAAAAAGAAGATGTACCTCAAGGTGTTTAAAAGAAAAAGGACTGAATGGGTGGCAAAAGGCATAACTTTAATTCAAACTACATTATCTTGAGCCCCCCAGTGAGTGACCCTCATAAATAACCAGCTTTGCAGGCCCCTTTTATCAGATGGTCCAATGTTGTTGCCTACTTGTGTGGGTACTCAAAGGAGCATCACTAGCAAGAAGTCTTTGCATCATAAACCAAATTTAGGTCCCATTTATCATCTAATGGCTCACTGTTGGTGGTCTTAGCCTTTTTTATATATACTGATATGAATACTCCTGCCAAATAAAGCTTTTCAGTGTCAATTATTAATTCAGCGTCAGTCCCCACCAAATGTCAGTTAGGTGTAAACTCACAGCACATTGGGTAAATCTGTGTAATCGGGACAGAGGGCTTGAACACTGCTGCATCACTTGTATGCCATCAGCTTGCCTCTGGACCTGAAAGCCTCATCACCCTAATCAGGTTTAAGCTTGCAGCAGCCAGGCTGATTGCTGGTTACTACATCTCCATATTTTGCTGTTTGTACTGGAGATAAACCAAATTCATATTTCTGCTGGATAATCCAGCTCTGTAATGCATTCCATTTTTTTCTGCAAAAGAATGTGCCAAGTTTTCCTGCTCTAGAGGAATTTACTTTTTACTGCTTGCTTGATGAAAAAAAATGTAGAAATTAACACCCTGCTCTTTAACTTGCAATATAAAGCAAGAAATGATTCATTTTCATAGACATAAAAAGGCACTTAAAAACTTTAGACTAAGTAGAATTTACACAAAATAATCTTGATCCTTCTCAGTTGTTCAAATTCAAACCATATTTTATATCTCCTCTCTCATTATACAGATTAATTTTACCTCAATGCAAGAAATAACAATATCCTGTGTCAACCCTTCTGGGATGTCCTATTAAGACAAAAAGAAAGAAACTTGATTACCTTGCACCTTTGATTTCTCAGTGGCATTTGCGGGACTCATGGCAATGCAGACATCATCTTGAGGGAACTGATCACAGGCCAGCATCTCTGGCCATGGGAAACCAAATGCCTGCATGATGGGTGTGCAGCCATCCCGGACAGCTTCACACAGCCAACGGCAAGGGTAGATCGATCGCTCAAGGCAGACGGGTGCAAACAGGGAGCAGAGGAAAACTTGTGTGCCCGGGTGGCAGTTCTTGTGGACCAGTGGGACCCAGCTGCTTGCCTGCTGCTTGACCTCAGACATAGTCTCGTGATCCAACAAGTTAGGTAGGACCATCAGCTTGTATCCTACCCCTTGGCAGAGCTTTAGGTCATCTGGAATTTCAATACACTGAGGCCGCTTACCATAGACCGGGGATGCAGGGGAAAAATCTGCCGGCCAGCTGAGATACTCATATTCAGATGCCCTGGAGAAGGACAGGAAGGTAAAGGAGAGCACCAGAAGTGATGACATGCAGCTCCACAGAAGGTTTGAAGTAAAGTAATGTATGCTCTTCATTCTGCTTACAGAAAAATTGGAAAAATAAAAAAATAAATAAAACTAGGGTTCTGTTGTAACCAGTTAAAGAACAAGTTGAGGTGAGCCTGTGCAGCTGTGTGCATATGTTGCAGTGATCCTGTGTCCACTCTGGTCTTGAGACGTCTGCCTTTAAACTGCCACTCTTTCAAAAGGCACCGCTGCAGCTTCTACTTTCTCAAAGATCTCAACACCATCTCTGTAGGTAGCATTTCTGAGAATGCCCTCTCTTACTCTGAAAGAGGAATGTGGAGCAGAGCTGCATCCAATCACATCGCTTCTCTCCCCTTTTACAACTTGCATGCCAATCGCCACCCCCAACACCAATCGCAGTGGAGGGGGGCGGGGCACTGGTTCATAGGCCCGCCCACCCTGCCTCCACCTCAATCTGGCCAAATGAATTACCTGGCCCCCCGAAGAGAGACTGAATCTTTACTTAAGCTGCATTGCTTTTTCTTTTGCTTGAACGGCAAACAATACGTTTAAACTGTTTTCGCACTTAACCGAATTGCTTCATCGCCCATCTGATCAGGGATACGGGATTTTTATCGTTCATATCCAAGCATCAGCGTTCATCGACCTGATTCCATTCCTGGCATCAAAAGTTGTTTGGAAAAATCGCGTCTGTATGCTGGCACTGCGTTAACGGCATTTCCTGATCGTTTTCTTCTTGTTGACAGTGCTACACCACCCAGCCATATCACCCTTCAGTTAACATCAGGCAATAGGTGCAATGCATTTTTTAAAAAGAAAAAGAAAAAAAAAACTAGGACGCGGAGAAGTAAAGCCTCGCAAATTTATGTTTCACTCCAAATGGTGCCTACAGCTGGGCATGCAGCCATGAGACATTATTTGCCCATTTCCCAAACTACTTATCCCCGGGATTCTTCAAAGAAAACAAAAAGCCCTTCCGGATGCGAAAGCGTTACTTTATTTTCGAAATGCGCAGCTGCCACACTTCTTTGTGCCCAAAATCGAAGAGCATGGTAACTTTCTTCAAGTTAATGTGATGCATTAGATTTTAAACTTTCAAAAAAATCCCTGCAGTCTTTTTTTTCCTCCTTTTTTTAAATGTCGCCCTTCCAATATAAAGGCACAGCGGTACCCATTGAATTAACGCTTCAGTGAACCTACAGTCACAAACTTGCGTCGGGCAAAATCAAGAGAGCTACATTTTCCGGGGTTCGCATTGTAAATGAGGAGTATTTCTGTTTTCTTTGTTTGTCGCAGCTGATGAGTTTGTTTACCCCTCGCATTTACTGTGGCGTGTCGGCCAAATTTTCCAAAAGAAAATGCAACACTTCCGCACGGCAGGGTGTCGGGCTTTTAATTAATTCGCTCAGCCACTCGGGATCTCGCTGTGAAGATGGGGTTGTCGTTAAGGGTGCTTCAGTAAAACAATAAACTGTGCGATTACTAGCGAGCCCTCGAGAAACAACTGCCTCATCTGCCTTTTATTCCTGCTGATTCTTTAAATGATGCTAATTAACTTCTGATTTACACATATTTAACACTTTCTCTAAATAGCATTTATAGGGGTAAATAAATACTTAAAAATATTTGTCATATTTATTGAAGCTTTCGGGATAGATTAATTGAATTGGTTATTGAAGTAAGGCGATGAAATGGAACAAATACACCTTTTAAGTAATTCAGAATGCCATATACACTTCCTCAGGACAAAAGACCGAGTAACAGGATAGATCGATGTTTTACATTACAAAGGAATTTCGTTTTCTTAATTGTTCGTTTCGACAATGTTACCGAAATTCATTCATATCTGCTTGTTAAATAAGGCCATATTCCGGTATGGTTGCGCAGTGGTGGTGCCTCATTTGCGAATCCTGGCCCGGGCACTATCAATGTGGTGTTTGTACGTTAATTTCTCAGCAGCCTTCCTCTCACCTTACTCGGACGTGTGTGTGTGTTAAAACTGCTCTAAGATGGCCACGTAGCAGAGTGTGAGCCTTGCAATTGATTTGCGCTCGATACCGCCGAGATGCGTTCCTTCACACTCCACATAAATTAAACAGGTTCAGTAATGAATGGATAGGTGGATGGGTGTAAGCACAACGCTTCAAATTGGCAAGGAGTGTGAGTGTGTGCAGGAGGCGGTTTATCAGTGAAAAGTTGCATTTCTGACTGACCGATATGCTTCGAATGGTCGCGGTCCTGTCTTGGTAAAACTGATTCAGAAAATTAGAAAAAAAAGGTATACAATAAGATATTTACGTCGCATTTATTTATATAAGCTCCGGTCTCCGCGCCCATCTAATATGTTTATGCGGGTTTAGAAAATGGATGGATTATTTTTCACTTATCTGTCTCATCTGGAGGTATGAAATGTGAGCTTTTTCACGTTACCAATCAAGTGCGTGCCTTTTAGTAAAATGATATTTTGCGCAGTGCAGTTAACCTTAATTCGATTATATTTTAAACACAATTTACAACGGTATGGTGACATTGTGGTTAGGATTACTGACTTACACCACCAGCAAGACCGTATTAAGACCCCTACTGGCTCCTGGGTGTCGAAACTCAAACACAAGCCACACGTATACATGCTCATAAATTATGAACACCACATATGGCAATAACAAATTAGGTACAGGGTTTGAAGTGAAAAAAAAAAAAAAAACAATCCCAAGCTTTGTATCGGGTTAACGACACCTTCTTTTTGTTCATGGTGTATTTCAATGAATGAATAAAACAAACTAATTGATGAGTGCAGCCTCACAGCAGCAGGAGATCACCTTTTGTCAGATAGCGCAATTAACGAACATCGATTAAATATTTTTAAATGACCAGTGACGCATTGATGCCAAAAGGTGATGTACTAAGGGCTCACATAGCTATGTCCAATAAATATATCAAAAAACATAGTTCGTTCGGGTTTGGTTGCTCAGATCTTTGCCGGTGTTTTAAGACGCCACGGAATCGGAGCACAAAGTGTAGCTTGCAGCGGCGATATTAGTCAGGTCAGGAAAAGATTAATGTCGGACTTTTTAGTTTGAATGGCAGCATTTACAACTCGTTCAAATCATTACTTTCGTGAATTTTTAAACGTCTTTATAGTTTCCACGAAAACATCCTATTTGTATTCTCTCCTTTATTTTCGCTCCTGTTTTGAATGACCATCCCGTTTTCTGTTTTGCGGCAGGACAACATAAATAGACACATGTTCTGATCGTGCCCAAGATACATCAGCCAATCAGGACTCATATTGTTTTTCTTTTAAAGGTTCTGTAGGTGTACAATCGCGGTGATCGAAGTAGATCAGGGATGTGTACTGGACAGCAGAGTGCTGTGAATGCCTGGGTTAGTGAAAGCTCAGACTTTTCTTGCTAGTAGACGTTTTTATTTTCTCGTATATGCAAACAGAGCCCCATTGTGTACCCGCAACTCGCCCTGATGGTAGATCTGGCCATGGTCATGGGAGTTGGGTCAGTTTCACACTGGGTCACTGCCTGTCCGACGAAAGCGTACTTTCCCCGGTCTCCTTCCACGTACGTAAAATCGATGACTCCTTTTTTTATATTATTAATGACATCTCATCCAGCGGTGCGTTTAGACTTCTTACAACATGCAAAAATGTTAGATTCCTTATAACAATGTGTGTAGCTCCTCGGACCTGATACAGCCAAAATCAAAAAGTTTTGAAATGGATGTATAGAGAGCTTTACACTACCATTTCACCCCGGGGTGCGCTCGATACTACAAAGCGAGCACACAAATCGAACAACCTGCACTGCATATAAATGATCTTGTTTTGCGTTACTTTTTATTGTATTCATGTTGTCTTTGTAAAGCACTTTGTAGTTATTCTGGCAATGAATCGCGGTATTAAAGATTGAACTCTAGTCTGGCATTTATTTTAAGAGAACGATCCTAATACATGTTCCGCTGCTTGAAAAGCTTGCCCTTTCAGACAGCTGGCACGAACGTGTCACTTGGCTCTGGTCGTAGCTGCTTGCGTAGACCGCCGTCTGCTCTCTTAATTGAACTGACACTTACGAGGTCTTCATTGCGAAACGCACACTGGAGGAAATTCAGGTCCCTTGTTTATTCTCGGGCGCTAATTGTGTTATCAGTGGGTATCGGTGTGGGAGTGCCGTTGGCTATATTCCTGTTTTTTTCCCTTCCTCTTCTTCTTTTTAAAATCCTTTTAATGAAAAATTAGGAACTGTTTTAGGAATTTCTGCAGCAAACGGCCCCCACCGTGCCGCCTCCATTGTTTGTCGCATGCTATTGTAATGCCTGTTTGTGGATTAATAAATACATTCCCAATGAGTTTGTTTCTCCCGCCGTGTCTAAATCGTTAATCATTATCAGATTAAGTACAGACCCGTTTGCTTAAAATGACTAGATAATTGTGTTATAGCCTCTGCGTGTACAGCCGTCGCATAGCGCAATAATAAAACGCCATAAGACGCTGCATGCTTCCCGTGTAAAGATTCTTAGTAGAGCTTTTTTCAAAACTTCAAAATAAAACCTATACGGTTCCTTTTCATCTGTTCAATTATGAGCATTTTTTTACAGAAGTGAGTGAGAGGGAGTTAGTACTGTTAGGGTTGCCAGATTAGAAAATTAGAAATAGGGACACTTTTAAAATCTCTCTCAATATTACTCTATATATAAATGTATACATGCCCCCTACACACTCAGACCAATAGAGACATAAGTTAAAAACCTAAAGCAAGGATTGTAATAGGTTATGAAGAAAACAAAAGTAAAATCATTTGAAAATAATTTAATAGAAGCTAAAAAAATTCTGTAAAAGTGAAATAATTTGAAAATATTAAATTAACACAGGTGCTGCTGCCTCGCAGTTAGGAGACCTGGGTTCACTTCCTGGAGTGGAGTTTGCATGTTCTCCCTGTGTCTGCATGGGTTTCCTCCCACAGTCCAAAGACATACAGGTTAGGTGCATTGGCAATCCTAACTTGTCCCTAGTGTGTGCTTGGTGTTGTGTGTGTGTGTGCCCTGTGGTGGGCTGGCACCCTGCCCGTGGTTTGTTTCCTGCCTTGCGCCCTGTGTTGCCTGGGATTGGCTTCCGTGACCCTGTAGTTAGGATATAGTGAGTTGGTTAATGGATGGAAGGATATTTAATACAGACAACAGAGAAATATTATTATTATTATTATTATTATTTAATACAGGCAGTTAGAAAAAAAGTGGGCTGTGACAAGTAGTAACAACACACTTTGTTGACCCTGTATGTTGAAATGCTGATACAGAACTGCACAGCAGCGCTGATGGAGTGTTAAATGGTAAGAGTGTTGCAGTCCTCAGCCAACCATAGCAACTGAACAAGTTACAAACAGGCAGCAAACACTAGTTTCCTCTTACATTTGGGTTATTTTTACCAAGAGAATCTGAGAAAAGAAAGAATAATTACTTATAAAGTTGCAACTAAGTACTGTAAGAAGGTAGTAAAAATATATTTTTATTACAAAATTTGAAAATGAACTAAATACGGGACATTTGGGTGTCCCTCAAAGGTCAGTACGGGACAGGGGACAAAATGATCAAATATGGGACATGTTCCATATATAAGGGATGTCTGGCAACCCTAAGTACTGTGCACCCCATACTATTTCCTATGGATGCCCACCCATTGCATCACACATTTTGTAGACACACTCTCACACTGCAGGGCCACTAAACTTGGCAGCCATTCTTACCAGCTTATTTGTGGTCTGTGCAAGGAAATGTCTCCAAAGTGAATGACAAAATTTGAAAGAGAACTTTGAGAGCTGGACTGTGAAGTTAGAACTCATATGCTACATTGTGTGCCTACAGTTTTTGGGACAAGGAACAGGCAGTCCACGCATGAAATGTTTGCATAGCATTGTAAAGAGGAGAAAAGAAAGGAAAAACTGAAGACAACCCAGACCAGAACACAGTCCTGGACAGAGATTACTGCTTGGTCCCATTCCAGCTTCTAATCAAGGGAGGAAAACCTCAAAAATTACTCAATAAATGCGGACTGAGTGACCACTACCTTCCATCCATTCTCTAAACCTGCTTATCCAGAGCATGGTCATGGAGAAGCTGGAGCCTATCCTAGCAAGCATCTGGAAGAAGGCAAGGTGAACACACACCTACTCCAGTTTAGTATCACCATTTATCACCTGCATATCCATCCATCCATTTTCTAAACCTTCTTTATCCTGTGCAGAGTCATGGGGGATCAGAAGCTTATTCAATACAACCTTGGGAGAAAGGCACAAACAATCGCTGGACATACACACACACACACTAGGGCCGTAGCATTGCCAATCCACCTAACCTGCATGTCTGTGGGAGTAAACCGGACCATCAGGAGGAAATGCAGACACTGGGAAAACATGCAAACATCATGCAATGAACTTCAGTCTCCTTGTTGCATTTCAACAGTGCTATTCTTGTTGAGAAATACTCATTCTCACTTAAGAAGAAACTCTTGGAGTCCCTGGATGAGCATGCAGAATAAGACTTTATTGTGTACAGCACAAAGCCAACTCAGTTCAATGAAGTGATCCCCTTAGACTGACCAAGCCTTGTGTTTATTACAGTTCTTATCACAGAGCAACTTTGCTTTACACCTTTTTCATTTACTATCAGACTCCTAAGACACAAGTCCCTCATCCTGTTGACTTACTTTCTCCACCAGCTTTTCCTTATGTTCATTAGGCATAATTACTTTCTATCCATCTCTTGTCACTATTATCTTGACTCAAAGGACACACTGACCAACTGACCCAGGAAGTGACCATCACTTAGTCACCTCTACACATTCACTTAACAAGTTTTCACATTCTGAGCCTTGGGCTGATAAATATTGGTAATTTTCTAGTTATTTAGAAGAATAAAAAAAAGTACAGGCATGAGCCTTTATTAATTAACTTTTACATGACCTAAGGCTAACTATTATACATTTTACAGTACAATTCAATTTATGGGCTGCACAGTGGTAGCGCTGCTGCCTCACAGTTAGGAGACCTGGGTTCACTTCCTGTGTCCTCCCTGCGTGGAGTTTGCATGTTCTCCCCATGTCTGTGTGGGTTTCCTTCGGATGCTCTGGTTTCCTCCCACAGTCCAAAGACATGCAGGTTAGGTGCATTGGCGATTCTAAATTGTCCCTAGTGTGTGCTTGGTGGGTGTGTGTGTGCGTGCCCTGCGGTGGGCTGGCGCCCTGCCCGGGGTTTATTTCCTGCCTTGTGCCCTGTGTTGGCTGGGATTGGCTCCAGCAGACCCCCGTGACCCTGTAGTTAGGATATATAGCGGGTTGGATAATGGATGGATACAATTCATTTTTGTATAACCCAAAATCACACAAGAAATGCCTCAATGGGCTTTAACAGGTCCTGCCTCTTGACAGCCCCCCAGCCTTGACTCTCTAAGAAGACAAGGAAAAACTCCCAAAAAAAAAACCCTTGTAGGGAAAAAATGGAAGAGACCTTGGGAAAGGCAGTTCAAAGACAAACCCCTTTCCAGGTAGGTTGGGCATTCAGTGGGTGTCAAAAAGAAGGGGGTCAATACAATACAAACAGCAAAACACAAGTAATCCTCAATGCAGTATAACAGCAAAATAAAAATATTACAAGTACAGAGCAGAATTTAACAGTAGATGATATCACATAATATGATTTGGATTTGTTTAGAGTCCTGGAGACCTCAGCCATCAAGCTGCCTCCCCCTTTTGGCCACTCCACAGCTGAGACAGCCAGCCAATCAGATGAAAGGACCCCTCTACACTATGATTCCTGCGATCCTCCATCAGGGATGACTTTACCTTAGGCAGGCAAAACAACTTGGCAGGTGGGCAGTGGCACCAAGTGCCACATTTGAGTATTGAGAAGAGAAACAGAATATGAAAGGGTAATTATACATGTTTTACTTTAATTTGATTACGATTACATTGATATATAGATTTCAATTCTCCATGCTATTACTGCACCAGCCTTGACTAATACCTGGAAGTGGAAATTCAGAACTGATTGTGTTTGTTGGGGTACTCACAACTGCACATTTCTGTTTGTTAATAAGAATCCAGACATTGCTCTGGCAACATTTGTGCTCTTTATTTTTGTTATGGTGCTTGTTAAGATTCACAATCCATCATTTTCTCTTTTAGTCTTAAAGAGTTGTACTCATTTTTTTTAAATGCTTCTTGTTTTCCTAACCAGCTTCCAATCTTCTACTATATAATAAAATGCTACTGTTTGTGTGTTTGTGTGTGTCCACTTCCTCCAACTAATCTGATTGGTCAGTTTGGCTTTGGTCTGATTGGTCAGTTTGGCTGTGTTGTCTCAAAGGTAACAATAATTTAGGGGTGCAAAATTCAACTGCTCATTATGACAAGTTTTCTTTTTCTTTTTATTTTAAAAAAGGAGTTAAAATGGAGCATTTCAACAACAATTTGAATAAACAATTTGAAATTGAATAACTTAGTGAGCAATGTTAGATTGCTAAATACTAATGAGGTAAAACTTGAGACACCTTTAAAGATGATAAGTGTTCATAAGAATACAAATGAGGTTTTCACAGTGGATAATGGGTGGCCCGGCTAACATTGGTGATGGTCAAACAGGACAGGAAGTGAGCAAGGCATCTCGAAATAACAAGAATCTGAGAAGCAGGATTTATGGGAGTGTGATCTAGAGAGGAAGCACTGGACAAGACAGATTGAGACATGCAAGGATATCAAAGAAAGGTATAGGATGAATGGTGAGGGTACACGTAAGGCAAGCGATTTCAGATGTCAAATATTTTAAAATTTAATCCGTAACAATTTAGGTACTACAAAAATGGATCTATTACTCATTTCATCTTATATAACAAGACCTTCACAAACATTTCTTTGGGTCTTCAGCAGATATAGTAGGTTATTCATCTCTGTGCTGCATGTTGCATTGACATGACGGTAAAATGACTTATTAAAATGAAGGATTCACAGAACTTATACTAAATAGGAAATATCAAGAGAAATGTGTCTCAGTTAAACCATCATAGAGAACTCCAAAGTGACATTTTGTTAGTAGGTCACATTGCTGAGCCGAATAAACACTTCACTAATGCTTTGTAAGTGTTATGGAAACCCAAAGAACTGCTTCTTAATATCTTGTTATATAAGAGTAAATGAGTAATAGATGCATTTTTGTGCACCTATAGTAAAGTGTTACCATTTGTTCTACTACTGTCTTGGAGAGGTAAGTGGAGTTAGTTAACAATAAAATGCAAATGACAATGGAAATTAACTTGGTCCATTTGCACCTGTGCATATTTGTGATGAAGTATTTGTTCTGATACAATATTTGAAAGGAATGGAAGAGAGAAAAGTGAATGACTCAGAATTAATAATCTGTTCTGTACCACGAATAACTTAGACGACTTTCTGTGACAAGATAAACCTACAATGTAAGAATGACCTGACGCAGCAGAATGAAAGTGCTAATAAGCCAAACAACTAGAAGACATGTTCTGTAATCAGTAATGAAGCATTTAGGCTGGAACAAAACCTTCAACCACAGTAGCCCTCTGGGATTGAACTTTAGCACCTCTAGTCTGTGTGGTCAGTATGATTTGATTGGGAATGAGCTGTACTTGCTACTGGACTGAAAGAAATGCCTAGAGGCAAAGAAGTAGAAGTTGAGTTTCACTTCAGTTATTCTGGCCTACAGTTACCTCATTAGTTCAGCACAGTACTGTGTCAAACAATGGGCAGAACTGCTGCCTCACAGATCCATCAACAATGGATTCAAATCCTGTACCTGGTCATTATCTGTCTGGGATTCCTCGTGGCGTTTTTGCCATGTCCATAAAGCAGTGCCTGGTATGTTCACTAGTAGTTCTAAATTGGCCCCCTTTGTGTGTATGTGAGTGAATGAGTGAGTAAGCTCTGTAATGAACTGCTTCCCCTCCATGGTCCTGCCTTTTCTCCAGTTCTGATGGAATGGTTCTGTCCTTCCATTACTCTTAATTGGTTTAAAAGAAATTAGGAATGTTGTTCTGTTGATTTTTTTTCCCTCTGTTCTGTTTTGCTTTATTAACCACATTGTTATAGGTTAGTAAGTGAAATGTGTTATATAAAATAAAGATTGATTTAATTATCATTATTCTTCTTCTTCTATACTGGTATAGTATTGGGAACTGAGCTGGTGGCAGCTAAGTAGAAATGGAGTTTTGCCAATGCACCTACACTTACTCAAGCTACTAATTTATTGAGGTAATTTAACCTAATAAACATACCCATTTAATAAAGGAGGAGACCTGATTATTATTATAATTTTGGCACAGTACCTGTTTCCTGGGCTTTAAACCTCAGTTATATCCAACTCACAGAACATTAGAACATTCAGACGCTCTAGACGAGAATAGGCCATTCAGCCCAACAAAGCTTGCCAGTCCTATCCACTTATTTCTTCCAAAAAAACATTGAGTTGAGTTTTGAAAGTCCCTAAAGTCTTACTGTCTACTACATTACTTGGTAGCTTATTCCAAGTGTCTATGGTTCTTTGTGTAAAGAAAAACATTCGTAATGTTTGTGCGAAATTTACCCTTAACAACTTTCCAACTGTGTCCCCGTGTTCCTGATGAACTCATTTTAAAATAACAGTCTTGATCCACTGGACTAATTCCCTTCATAATTTTAAACACTTCAATCATGTCACCTCTTAATCTTCTTTTACTTAAACTGTAAAGGCTCAGCTCTTTTAATCTTTCCTCATAATTCAACCGCTGTAGCCCTGGAATCAGCCTCGTTGCTCTTCTCTGGACCTTTTCTAGCGCTGCTATGTCCTTTTTGTAGCCTGGAGACCAAAACTGCACACAATACTGAAGATGAGGTTTCATCAGTGCATTATAAAGGTTGAGCATAACCTCCTGTGAATTGCACTCCACACATCGTGCTATATAACATGACATTCTGTTAGCCTTGTTAATGGCTTCTGAACACTGTTGGGAAGTTGATAGCTTAGAGTCCACTATGACTCCTAAATCCTTCTCATAAGGTGTACTCTCGATTTTCCGACCGCCCATTGTGTATTCAAACCTATCATTTTTACTTCCTATGTGTAATACTTTGCATTTACTGACATTAAATTTCATCTGCCACAAATCTGCCCAAGCCTGTATGCTATCCAAGTCCTTCTGTAATAATATAACGGATTCCAAATTATCTGCTAATCCTCTTATTTTGATATCATCTGCAAACTTAACCAGCTTGTTACTTATATTCCTATCTAAATCATTTATATGTATTAAAAATAGCAGTGGCCCTAGCACTGACCCCTGTGGGACACCACTCTTAACATCGGCCAGTTCTGATGAGGTTCCTCGCACCATCACCCTCTGCTTCCTGTGTCTGAGCCAATTCTGTACCCATCTAAAAACATCACCCTGAACTCCCACTTCTTTTAACTTGATGCCCAACCTCTCATGTGGCACCTTATCAAATGCTTTCTGAAAGTCCAAATAAATAATATCATATGCTCCACTTTGAAAGATGAAAAGGTTAAGGGATGGAGTGACAGCCAAGCTCTCGTGAATTGTAAGGGTAAAGCTGATCTTAATTACATTATTATCATATTTATTAGCAATTAAAAAAAACTTGTTCATAACTGACCACATTATAATGCCTATGAAAATATTCACCTCCTTGGGATTTTTCCCATTTTATCATTATACAACATTAAATCACAATGCATTTAATTTAGATTTTTTGACACTGATCAGCAGGAAAAATTTCTATAATGTCAAAGCAAAAACAGATCTCTGAAAAGTAGTCTAAATTAATTTTAAATATAAAACACAATGCAATTAATTTCATAAGTATTCTCCCCCTTTAGTATGACACCAATAAATCATCACTGGTGCAGCCAGTTGTTTTTAGAAGTCACAGAATTAGTTCAGTGGAAATCATCTTTCAGTAGGCAGGGGGCTTAGTTGATTGTAGTATAAGTGTACCTGTAGGTATCTGGATGGTTCAACTTGTAGTGAGTCAATTTGGTAGGCTAACCCATGCACTAAAGACAAATAACACTCCAAGTAACTCAGTGAAAAGGTGATTGAAAACCACAAGTTACGGGATGGAGACAGGAAATTATCTAAGTCATTGAATACCCCTTGGAGTCCAGTTAAATCAGTCACGAAGAAATGAAAAGAGCATGGAACAGTTGTAAATTTGCATAGAAAAGGCTGCCTACAAAAAGATTAGTGATTGTTCAAGAAGAAGGCTAATGAGGGAGGCCACCAAGAACTCTATGGTAGGAATTACAAGCTGCACTGAATAAGATTAGAATGACGGTCAGGCAACAAGTGTTCCCAGGAGCTTCACAAGTTGCAGCTTTATGGGAGGGTGGCAAAAAGTAAAAACGCATACGACATCTTGGCTAGAGGTTGCCAGAAGGCACATGGAAAACTGAAGTCAGTCAGAAGAAGGTTTAATCATCTGATGAGACCAAAGTTGAGTTTTTTGGCCATCAGGATATAATGCCATGTTTGGCATACTGCACATTATCAAAAACACTCCATCTCCCCTGGGAAGTATAATGACAGCTACATAAACCTGTTAGGGATGCTTCTCTGCAGCAGACCCACAAAGGCTTGTGAATGTAGAGGGGAAAATGAATGCGGCAAAATACTGGAAAATCCTGATACAGTATGCGTGAAATTTACAACTTGGTAGAAGATTTCTTTTCTAGCAAGACAAGGACCCCAAGCATAAAGCCAAAGCTAAACTGGAATGGATTAAAAAACAATATTAATGTCCTGGAATGGCTATGCAGGAGTCTAGATCTCAAAGTAATTGAGAATGTGTGGTTGAAGTTGAAAACAGCTATTAACTCACAATTCCCAATGCAACCTGACAGATCCTAAGCAATTTCATTAAGAAGAATGTGGAAAAACCGCAGTGTCCAGATGTGCAAAGTTGATTGTGACAAAATAAATATTGATGTTAAGCTAGGAAACATTATCAGTGACGTTACCTGGGATCAAGGAGTAATTTGGGTCTTTTGAACATCAGACAATCTCACCCATGTAACCCAACTGATGCTGATCAAGCGTTAGCTAGGGCCCCAGTACCAACAACAACAACAAGAACAACCACTTTTATTTATATAGCACATTTTCATTCATGCAGTGTAGCTCAAAGTGCTTTACAAGACAACAAAAAGAAAGTTACATTAAATGAAAAGCAAATAAGATTAGGTTATTATATTAAAGAAAAAACAACAAAGGCAAAAGGTAAGGTCTGATGGCCAGGAGGACAAAAAAAAATAAAAAACTGAAATTAGGATGGCGAAAAAAAATAAAATCTGCAGGGGTTCCAAGAACAAAAAGATCGCTTAGCCCCCACTAGGCATTCTACCTAACATAAATGATTGTAAATAATTTCTCTTTCTTTCAGGCTTCACATGATAGTATTTGATGATGCTGGTCTTGTGGACAGCTGGGATACCCGCCATCATCATTCCATCATCATATGGGGCTGCATGGTGCCTTGATCAGGTGGTGGAGGCACAGATTGCCACCACAGAAGAACTGGAAAAGACAACAGAAAATAGTAGAGATTAGTACAGATTGTGGAACCTTGAAGAATATGATCATTCTGTGCCTATAAAGTGTAATACATATATAAATACAACTAAAATGTAACTATGACATTGCCCGATAATAACAATATCACCAAAGTCTGCCAGCACAGTGCGGGAATGGAGAGGGTCAAAGCAATTGTGGACTTCGACACTTGCATGAGCTGACATAGGTGATCTAGCCATGAGCCCCTGCCTGCAATGCTGCAAATGCCAGATTCCATTATCATTGTCCCTTCAAGAAGGAGCAGGGGTAAAGGTCACTTGGCCCAGGGAGTGAGCAGCACATGAGGTAGATGTAGCTGCGTCGAGATGAGTAAATGACGACTTCTTAGCTGCACAGGGGTTCTGTTTTCAGAAGTGAGCTTTCAGTTCCACGAGATGTATACGTCTGGCGAGTAGCTGTTGAATCTCAATCTCAAGAGCCTGGAGTTCTTTGTCAACATCTTCCACTTCTGCTTCACATCCTAAAGAGAAAGAGAGACAGAGTGTTATCAAAAGAGCAATCTCCAACGGATCTGCTCTCTTGATCCAGAGCCACATGGTGCTTTCCCTGCAGGTTCTGTACTATTATAGATTTCCTCTGAGCTGCCAAATGCAGAGTATGCCCTGTAGAGAGACTGCTCTGCAAAGCCATTTCACCCTGTCTTCACAGGCATATACTTCATCCTCCAGCCTTGTCTGTGGCAGTCATGGACCAGGCCTTTGTACTCCTCTTCTGCTCAGAATCCTCTCCTTCTATGGTACAGTAGGCTCCAGAATGACCACGCTCTTTGTACTTTCTGATACTAGGACTATGTCCGATTGAAGAGTGTCCTTGACAATATGCTAGAGACCTGTACACAGTCTCACAGAATGCCACAGACTCAGACAGTCATGGCTTCCAAAGGTGAGTCTACCTAATACTGACTTGAAGGTATTGAATACTTAAGTAATCAGTTATTTTATGTTTTATATTTGTCATTAATTTAGACCACTTTACAGAGATCTGTTTTTACTTTGACATTAAAGAGTTCTTTTCTGTTGATCAACAGAAAGTCAAATTGAATCCACTGTGATTCAATGTTGTATAACAATTAAATGTGAACACTTCCAAGGGGGTGAATACTTTATATAGTCTGTTGGAAAAAATATTTTTTCCTTAAAATACTGCATATGTTAGTAGAGACTTCATAGATGAAAAATGCCTCAGTGCCAGTCCAGGCTGCTCAAATACATGCAAAGCAGATAATAGTCAGTGGTCTATGGCAAATGTCATAACAGATGTTCTCACCTCTGCAAGGATGATGGCCAATGGTATGAGGTGTGACGTAGCAGTCCATGGAGTTTATCCTATCTCCATGGATGTTGGAAAAATTTGATAGAAGTGCAGGGTCGAAATGTTGTAAAGTAAACCAAGGCATCGTTACTTTAAGGGAAGGAATGAAAGCTTTCTTGCAGTTGCTTAGTCCAATACTGGCCTTCCATTAAATCCATGTCACTACAAAGGGATGTAAAATCCATCCATCTTTAGTTGCAGTTAATGGAAGTGCACTTCTCTTAAGTTAGTGCTGGTGTTGGGTTTATTACTTAAAGTTTGGTCCATGGAGCACAGACATGTGGCCATTGACAGTGACCAGAGTGTGAAAGAAGATGAGTGACCCTCTGCATGTAACTTTTTTGTTGCAGTGTGTATGTTTATCACTTACAATTGACTGGTTTGGTATTGTTTTACCTATCAATATCTTCCCAAATTCACCCACATTCTTCCACATTTATGCAATTTCATTTCAGTTATGTACTTCAGTGAAATTAAGAAAGAACATATATATATATATATAAATGACTTGGATAGGAATATAAGTAACAAGTTGGTTAAGTATGCAGATGATATAAAGCTAGGTGGATTGGCAGATAATCATCAACCCATTCCGTAGAATCATTACAGAGGGACATGGACAGCATACAGGCTTGGACAGATTTGTAGCAGATAAAATTTAATGTCAGTAAATGTAAAGTATTACACGTAGGAAGCAACAAATTTAGGTTTGAATACACAATGGGAGGTCTGAAAATTGAAAGTACATCTTGTGAGGAGGATTTAGGAGTCATAGTGGATTCGACGCTATCAGCTGCCAGACAGTGTTCAGAAGCCATTAAAAAGCTAACAGAATGTTAAGTTACATAGCACCCATAGATCTGCACCGACAAAAATGGTTTATTTTTTTTGGTGAGTGTGGTTGCCCTGTGACAAACTGAAGTCCTGTTCAAGTTTGGTTTCTGCCTTGAACTGTGTGCAGTTACTAAAGTCTCCAGCTTCCCGTATACTTAAAACTGGACTAAGAGCAGTCAGACAGAGTAACACATTGTGATAGAACAGATTATTCTTGTGACATCTCTCAGTATCTAGAATACAGTAAGGAGCCCAAAACTATTAACGATAAAGCATGCAAAAGGGGGATGAATAAAGGGAGCATTCAGGGTACAACAAGCTGAAGTAAAACAAAATGTTCTGTTGCCATGCAGGTTCTGCCCCCATCTTTTAAATAGTGAAGCAGTCTTGGATGCCTACTTATGAAACCCAGGAATCTCTTCTGACTCTACTTCTGTTTCAGAAACAACAGGCTAGAACTCGATTTACTTTTGCCGGTACTTCTGAGATTTCAGGAGCCCCTCTAAGGGACGTATCTCACAGGTAGTCTGCTAGTTACCAATTTCCTTAATGTAGGAGCAAAATCTTTTTCTTCCAAAAAATGCCTGCTTCCCCTTCACATTTTGGGTGGGAGATTAACGGCGTCTTGCTAGTGAATTTCAAATTGTTCTTGAATCAACCTCTTGTCTCCATCTTCCTCAGTCTAACCCTGTTTTCCACCTTTCAGCGAGCAGTTCATATGGACTACTGCTATCTCATCATTAGTGATGAGTGAACTCCAGTGAATTGGCTTCACATTACGTTCGGTGAAAACATGGAAATGTTCAGGAATTTAGTTGAACTTGGTAAAATTAATTGAAGTCAATGGAGAAGGAGAAACAGAACTAACTAGTTTTAAGTGTATTTTAATTTTGCAATGGTCTTTTACATGTCACTGAGTGCTAGGAATCTGCCAGCTATAATCGACTGATTATTGTTACCAAAAGAGTGACCTGAGCTATGACGCAGCAGTGCTAACCATTGTGCCACTGTAAAATTACACCTGAAGTCCACAACACCCCAAGTCATTTAGCTCTTTGTGCATCTCCTGAGTCATACACTTGGGGGTGGGGGGGGGCTGTCTCTATCACTACCTGATCTATTCTACATAGCGGAAGCATAACACGCTTAATCCAGCATGTGAAATAAAGTGTTTTCATAATATTAAATAGAAGTTTATGTGTTCTCATGGGGAAATTTGGATTTCACTAAAGCTCTTTAAATAAATAAATGCATAAATAGATAATTATATATATACATATACACGTTGTATATATACCAGTAAGGCCTTGTTCACACGGGCGTTAAGTTTTTGGATAAACGAACTTGCTCTGAACGTCCTAGACGTTTATGTTGCATTTTGTGGTGGCGATCGATTGACTTCTACACCGGCGTTCGTTTGTCTCTGTCTAACGCCAGCCTGCAGCCCAAATTGTAGTTTGTGTGTTAACCTGTGGAGGCAGTGTCGGGAACTGGATATGAAAGCCATTGTCGTTTTATTTGAGGTGCTTCCTTTCAATATGGACCATTTTGCTATGTTAGATATTAATCTTCTTGTTTTAAAAATACTCGTAATACGGCGACGTAGGGAGAGAAAAAATCACCGCCGCTACTGGGTTCATCCTCTGACTGCACAACGTCGGGTTAAAGGAAGTTTTTTTGTGCTTTATGAAGAAATGCGAAAATTTCCGCGCAAGTTTTTTAATTACTGTCGGATGTTGGTTTCCACTTTTGATTGTCTGCTGCAGCTGGTGCAATGCCACATTGCACGCCGATCAACCAATATGCGACTTGGTGTTAGCCCCGAAGAGAGACTACTTGTCACTTTGAGGCAAGGAAACAGTAGTCGAGTGTGCGCTTACACCGGTGTTATGCACTGAAATGCCCTCCCGCCCCCGCCCCCGCCCCGCCATGGATTGCCCTCCCTACATAATCGTTATCAAATATTATATTAGAACATAAATTAATAGGTTCATGGTTTACAAATTACATGAGACAATAAAATAAATCATGGGATATATCCGGTCCTCCGAAGCGTAAAATAAACGCGCAGAAAACAAACTAGAAGCGGTTTCCTTGCGTTCGTTGGGTTTTGAACGCCAAGAAATAGCTGCATGCAACGTTTTTTTGATGCCGTATAAACGCGCAGCCAGACAAACGCACGTCACCAAAGCCCGTGTGAACACTCTCATTGACTCCTACGTGTAGAAAACACTCGGCGCTTGATCCGCGCTCACCGGACGCTACGAACGCAAAAAAACCGCTCGATTTTAACGCCCGTGTGAACAAGGCCTAACTGTGCACTGCAGAATACACTTGACTTGAACATTTATAGTTTTCATCCTTTTTCTCTGTACGTTTACCATTCGTTTGCTCAGAGGTTGATGCACTTGCTGCTTCCTGAGCAAAGTATTCCTTTTCCCCACCCTAGCGGCCCACTTCTTCTCTTCTTTCATCTGCATCTTTTCACGTTAAAACTGATTGAGTCAGTGTTTGTTTTGCAATTACTTATTATGTTTTCTTTAATTTGGCACTTAAGTCTTCAATCTGCCTCAAGAATGATTTAAGATATGAAGAGGTAGCAGAAGTGATGGTGAAGGTGGTAGGGAAGAGAACGGCGCCCTGCTACCAAGAGTTGATTCTACAATAAAATAAAATAAAAGCGGATATTAGACGTCACGTAGTATATGTGTGCCAAATTTCAGGTCAATGGGCCAAACGTTTTGCAATCTACAGGTGATTTAAAATCTTGGACAGACAAATGAACTAACGAAATGATTCAATTGGAAAAATATTACCATCTCTATGTAGTGCAGTAATTGGGAAGACTGTACAATTTATTTGGCAAGATCTAAGCTGGAAATGAAAGCTAAAAAATCTGTAAACAGGTTGTGGTCAAAAGGTAGGAAAAACAAATAATTGAATTACCAAACTACCAAACTAACTAGTTACCAAGCCAAATTACCAAACTAACTAATTACCACCATTCAAGATTTGTTTTGAATCTAAAATCTTGAGCTCTAAGAGCAACATGTTGCTATCTTAAATAGTCTTAGGAAGATGGCATCACAATGCGCAACTTTCTGGCATGATGTTGGTGGTGCCCACTACAAACACAGTAGTAGCAAAAAATATAAGCAAAATAAAATAATAGAAATGAAAAAAAAAGTTAATAATATTTACAGAAAGGTGCCAAAATAGGAATAAAATGAAAATCATCTCCTCTACTAAGTCTCTATGTAGGTTAGTACAGAAACATGGGTAGAAGAATTGGTCGATTAGCACAACAGTGTAATGAAGGAAACTCATGCTCCAAAAAAACTCATGCTCCTTATCTTTTCAGGTATTACCAGTGAAGAGTTACCCCCCACCCATCACTCAATTTCCACTAGTGAAAGACTCAATTCAAGTATTCCTTGGATGTCAAGAAAAGGTACAGTATGCCATCCAGGTCTAACCCCTGATGTAGCTTATTGAAGGTTAATAGGTATAAAGTACAAGGTCTGTTCGCTTCTGAGAGTAATGTTACTGTTATCATATGTACTACCTCCCCCCCCCCAGTTTTCCCTGCACAAATGACAAAGACCACTAATATTCTAATATTCTGCTCCCTCTCTACTAATCTCCTTTCATGCAGTCATACTAGGTCAGAACTGGCTAGAAATTAACCAAGGTTTACAATGCCACAAGTCCTGGCCACTGTGAGAAAACCTGAGTCCTACTAATTATTTTCTACGAGAGAGGGAAGGTTTGTGCTGATTATGTTGTAAAACAATCCAATATGTATCTCTAAGAACAAATGCACTACATTTTTACTAAATCCCTGGAGGATAAGGGACAAGTCTCCTGCAACTGGTTGAACCTCCCTGTCCTTATATCCTGATTTGAGAGCACTAAACTCTAGAAACTTGTTGTTTCCTCAGAAAACACTCAAGAAACACAGCAAGTTAGAGTGATCTTGGAAAACATAGTCAACATTGTGGACTCTAAACCACGACTAACCCACCTTATCTTTCACAATATGCACACTGACCCCAGGGTTACAGTCTGAGAGTGACCCTTCTTCCTGTCTGAGGTGAACCATGCCAAGATTAAATTGGAAGTACATAAGGTGCTCATTATCGATAACAACAAAAGTTTTGGCTAATTTTTTTTCTCATGTCTAAATGTGACAGTTCTGCAATAATTTCAGACAACTCAACCAAGTATCCAAATTCTGTGTCTACCCTATGCCCAGGGTTGAAGATCTGATTGATAGACTTGCTAAGCGCATTGATATGACCAAGGGGCACTTGCAGATACCTTTGAATGATACACCCAAAGAGAAAACCTCTTTTAGTATTACCAGCGCCAAGTCCTTCTCTTTTGACTCCATGAAACCCCAGCACATTCCAGTGTCTAGTCCCACAATGCCTATCAGGTTGTCTACCTTGACAACATTATTATCTACCTGTGAAGATCACCTACTGTTACCTGCTGTCTGTCCTAACAACTTTGTAAAAAGGTAGTTTCCACATAAACTGTGAAATGTATTAAAGGCTAGCTGAAGCAAAATACCTTATTGATGTAGTGGGGCAGGGAAAAGTAAAGTCACAAGTCTTTAAAATTGACTATGTAAACCTTTAGCCCCGGCTCTTCTACCAAGTGGCAAATGCAAACCTTTTTATTAATAAAATAAATGTAATTCTTTACACTTATGTAGTGCTTTCCTTACTACTCAAAGCTCTCTCCACGCAGGGAGGACCCAAGACACAAACCCATGATCTTCTTACTGCAAAGCAGCAGCACTACCACTGCGCAAGCTTTGTATTAATGGGCTACTATCAGAGGTTCACACCACAATACTTAGAGCAAGCTATGCTGCTCACTGCCTTTACCCAAAAGTATCAGAAAATGCTGAATCATTATAATCTGCAGATAATGCATGCATGAGGTTGTTTGTACTGTAATATAAATTCCAAACACAAATTTCAAGATAGATTTCAGAGCCACGTTCAAAACCTGCTTTTCTCTCTCATTCATTTCTAGACAATTTAAGATGACTACAGGCTTTCTTTGAGTCTTTTACCTTTCTAGTTTCAAAGATTATTCAAGTCACCTACCCTGACTTCAAACAGCCGGAGAACTGAGTTGGTGTTTTAAAGGTTTTCACAAGTAGCTGACTAAGTAGCTGACTTGCTACCATGAGCAGATCTACCATCAGGGCATTCTGAGTGTGTGTCCAGGGGTCCGTGATGACCAGGGACCTTCACTACTTACAATCCTCCTCCTGCGCTGAGAAATCATTAAGGAGAATGTCCCCTCCCCTTCTAGCTGAAACAGCCAGGTGTCTGTGCACCAAAATCACAAAGAGGGACAGTCCCCAGTTTGACGACAGGATTCAGTGTCCATGCACTGAAATCACCAAGAGAAAACCAGCCTCACCATCCATCTTCTTCAACACTGGAGTCTCTGCTGGAGTAGAGTCTCTGTGCGCATTAAACAGCAGTCTGTCCGTGTCCTGCTTTGTTTAAAGTATGAACAACTTTGTGCTAAGGAGCTCTATTTACTAAGTCTCCAAGGGGTCTGTGGGGGTCTTAATCCATCTATGACTGCTATGTTCACAACTTTTTTAGCTTTTGAATCACATATTTTAGGATTTACTTTGCTGTGAGGAGCGGCTATTGGAAAAGGAAAAGAGAAACATTTACACAACAGACAAGCTGAAATAATGTTTCTTAAGATAAATTGAAACATTAAAGTATTCAGTAACTTAATAGAATGTTTCTCAGTTTTAAGATCAATATTGAAAATCTACCAGTGGTTCTAAATGTATTTGAAATTTCAAAACTTTGCACAGTGCACTTTACTCAAGATATCTCAATGAAAATGAAAATTTCCAGACAAATTCCCTTGAGGAATAAGGGTACCAAATTTTAATAAAATCAGTTAATTGAGAGCAGATTTGTTTCATGTGGACAGACAGACATGATGACAACAAGTGCTTTTGACATTATATGTGGACATACCTGAAAAATGGTTGGTTGCTAAAATTTTTAGATAGATAGATAGATAGATAGATAAGGAAGGCACTATATAATAATAGATAGATAGATAGATAGATAGATAGATAGATAGATAGATA
>JANRMT010062796.1:67660377-67673928 GCA_026402145.1 Polypterus bichir lapradei
AATAATAGATAGATAGATAGATAGATAGATAGATAGATAGATAGATAGATAGATAGATAGATAGATAGATAGATAGATAGATAGATAGATAGATAGAATTTTATTTGTTCCCTAGGGGAAATTCATCTTTTTATAGAAGCTCTTTAAATAAATACATAAATAGATGGATAAAGAAATACTGTATACATAGACATACGTTATGGTCTGAATACACACCAGAATGGCTGAAAAGGAAGAAAAATTTTAAAAGAAAGAAAAGAAAACTTTTGACTTGGCATTCCCAGTCACAGTGATGCATTATGCAGGCATATTGCAGTTGGTATAAAGGAGCTTCCAGTAGCATTTCCTGACACACTTCTGCTGAATTAATTTGTTGGCTGAAAGTCCTCAGTGTTAGTGTGTCAGAGAGAGAATGTGTGGCATTGTTCATAGTGGTACATCACTTTTATTTTAATTCTCTCCTTCATTACTACCTCCAGGTGGTCCAGAGTGTGTCCCATAACTGAGTCTGCCCTTTTAATTAGCTTGTTGATTTGGTGGGGCTCCCTTGAAGTGATGCTACTAGTCCAGAACAATACATTTCAGAAAATCACAGTGGTTATTACAGCATTTTAGAAGATGTGAAGGATGTCACTTCCGACATTAAAGGAAACCAGCCTCCTAGGGAATAAGAGCCTGCTCTGTCCTTTATTATATAGTTCTTCCGTGTTACTAGACCAATCCAACCTGTCACTAATGTGGACCTCCAAGTACTTGTAGGAATGGACCACCACTACATCCACTCCCTGAATAGTGGATGCCTCCCGGGCATAGAGGCTTTTTGGTGCGGTGAAAGTCAATAACCAGTTCTTTGGTTTTGCTAATGTTGAAGGGCAGACAATTCTCTTTGCACCAAGAAACAAAATTCTCCACCTGACTCCTGTACCATTTAATGCATTGAGATGTTAGGCCATTATTACTCTAAAATGACCTGTTGTGTTTATGAGTGTGAATGTGCCTTGAGATGTACCAACACCCCATCAAGGTTTTGTTTCCATCTTGACCCTGATACTGCAGTACTGGGCAATGAAACATTGTATTCATGAACTGTCTAAAGGAGTCATAAAATGGATGAATGACTTTGTAATGGTCCTCACCAGTGAAGGCCGTGACATAAAGTGTGATCAACTGATTCAAAAAGATTGCCTCATTAATGTGTTTTAGGATGATTTTTAAAAATGAAGGTTACTATACAAGTTAAAAAATTTTTTTCCTGGGGATTAAATTTAAAGGGGTCAACCCCGACTTTGATATGAAGTGCATTGGCCTGCTTCACTGCCACACACTTACATCCACAACATAGCTAGAAGTGGGCCCCATGGTCTCTCTCACAAAGTTACGGCTTTTTTTTTTTTTACATCTGTTTGCTTGCTTTCTTGTCAGCTGGAAAACTGAATTTACATTTGATTGCTTTCTGCCCACCTGTCACAAACAATTGAATTGATTAAAGCATTTTCTTTTCTTTTTTTGTCGCTGTGAGGCAGATAGGGAACTAAGAGGTAAATTACTAACATTTCCCAATCTTTTCTGATGTTTATGCAAGTGGTTCTGCGTGTGAGCTGCAGTCATTGGTTAGGAGACCTCTTATTATCGCATAACAGGATCCCATTCACTCCTTTTTAACAATTCCCATATATCGCTTTAATATGGAGACATTTATAGCAGACACAAAAACTAAACTGGGTACATTTTATAGCCAAGGCTACCTAAAGAGGCCTGGATTTTTAAAATATGCATCACTAGACTTTAATGCAGAATCATGAGTGGACCTTTTGCAATTTTTCTATCTAACATTATGTGCATAACTGAGAAATACGCTGATCCTTGCTGTTCCCAACATCTTTCAATCTAAACTATACCTGAAAAATCCACTTTTCTAAATTCAATATCTCAAGGCAGCATTTTGTAAATCTTGCTTTTCAAAACCTCTGCTCGATTCCTAGTCCCTGCTGAGCTGAGCCGTTTTGCACTTGATAACATTTAACATTACCTTTAGTGAATAACAGAAGAGCACTTTGTAAGCAGGGGGCCACCACAAGGTGCTTGCGGAGCAATGGGGTACCATTATGAATGTTAGATAGGTGGTGCCTTTAAGGCACATGGCTTGGCTTCTGTATGGTTTTCTTTATCTTCATCCAGTCCTCATTACATGTGCATGACACTGGATGTCATATGGTGTTCTACCACCCACTTTAGAGAAGAAAAGCACAAAAGTTTAAGAATGTATCTCTGAACAATTGTGCCTTTGTAATCTTCGGCAGCTCACTTGTTCCCCAGAACAGAATAAGTAAGTTCTGATAATGGATGGATGGATGGATATTGTTAAGCACCTAGCTTGACTCTGCACTTTCCAATCTGTAAGTTTTAATTCCAGTACATAATCAAAGACTGATTTTCTTGTTTAGTTGGGTGTTTTGTTTAATCATTTGGCCTTTTTCTACTGCCACTCTGTACTCTAAAATATTCTGCATTACTACATTCTTAAAAATAAAGGTACTGCAGTGGTTCTTCAGAGTGATGCCACAGAGGAGCCATTTTTGGTTTCCAAAACTCCCCTACACATGAAGGTTCCAGATCTCTAACCAAATTCAAACAGTAAATAACTACAAAAAGACAGCAACATATTTGTGAAATACCAATGGCTCATGAGTTTAAAAGGACTCTCGTGGCATATGTCCAGTAACACAGACTAAGTCCTGTTTTTCTTAATATGTTAGTGTTCTGTAGCCCATCATACATTAAAATTTTTATATTTTTTCTACATATTAAGAAGTTTTTCAAAGTACTAAGATATACCTTCATATACAAAGAACCAGTCCCAGAATAAAATGGTGCTTTTTCTAGCATTGAAACAACTAGGAACCACATATCCCAGTAAAGAACCATATAGTGCCATTATTTTTAAGAGTATATAGTAAGAAAGTAAAAACAAGATTAATTTTTGACATCTCTCCCTCTTTTGAGTTTTTATATTCTCTTTTCCTATAATCAAAAAAATTACTAGACAAAAGGAATGTCAATTATACATGCAAGATTGGAGACAATGGAAGCAACTTCTGAAAGGGATTTGGGTGTTTAAGTTAACACAACACATAGTTTTCATTGTCTAGGCAATATGCAGAAGAGATTTAAAAGGTATATATACATCGTAAAAACTGTTGAATATAAACCTTGGGATGTTATGCTTCAGACTATATAATACATTAGATAGACCACATCTGGAGTATTGTGTACAGTTTACAGAGGAGAGTAACCAGGTGAACCCAAGAGGACATGTCGTATACTGACAGACTCAAAAAATTAATTCTGTTTAGTTTTGAGCAGATGAGACTGTGTGGGGACCTAATCCAGGTCTTCAAAATTCTCGAAGGCATTGATAAAGGTGATCAAACAGAATTCTTTAGACTAAATGGCAAATCACGCACTCAAGGACACCAGTGCAACCAAAGGGTAAGCGGATTTAGGACTAAACTCAGGAAACACTTCATAACTGCTGCACTCATAGCTGGTATAAAGGTGAAAATTATGCAGAGGCATAAATTCTGGCAAGCAAAAAAAGTAGGGTAGAAAAGAGGTTGAGAGAGTCCCAAAACGTTACAGGATAAACTGGGTATTATTTTTCAAGTTGAGCTTATTACTTCAGAAATATGTTATATATGCATTTGACATGTAAGACTGCATCCTAAAGTTAACCGTTTTTGATAAATTAAAAAAAAAAACATAGTCAGTCCTGGCATTTTACAATGAGCTTTATAGAGCACAAGGCTTACCTAATGCACCCTTTTTGAGTTTTGATTAAAGAAAACATGTCTTCTGTGTTTCTGATGCATGTTCGTGACACCAAATGGAACCTCAAAATGATTATTTTATCACATATTCCTTGATCTGTTTTTCAAGGGGTAAGAAGTCATTTTCTGTTTGTTTGTATGAGTGCTTCCGTTAGGTCAGATTATCTCAGGGCACAACGTGAGCTACCACAGCTATGCTGATGACACACAGCTGTATTTATCAGTAGCACCTGATGACCCCGATTCTATTGATTCACTAACAAAATGTCTGACTTGTATCTCAGAATGGATGAATAGTAACTTTCTCAAGTTAAATAAAGAGAAAACTGAAATCTTAGTGATTGGCAATAATGGATACAATGAGGCTATTAGAAATAAACTGGATACACTAGGATTAAAAGTCAAGACGGAGGTAAAAAGCTTAGGGGTAATTGTTGACTGTAATCTGAATTTTAAATCGCATATTAATCAGATCACTAGGACAGCATTTTTTCACTTAAGAAACATAAGTAAAGTTAGACCTCTTATATCACTGAAAGATGCTGAGAAATTAGTTCACGCATTTGTTTTCAGTCGACTAGATTACTGTAACGCACTCCTCTCAGGACTACCCAAGAAAGACATAAATCGTTTGCAACTAGTGCAGAATGCAGCTGCTAGAATCCTAACTAGGAAAAGAAAATCCGAACACATTTCTCCAGTTCTGATGTCACTACACTGGTTACCTGTGTCATTCAGGATTGACTTTAAAATTCTGCTTATGGTTTATAAAGCCTTAAATAATCTCGCCCCTTCTTATATATCGGAGTGTCTGACACCTTATATTCCAAATCGTAACTTCAGATCCTCAAATGAGGGTCTCCTTAGAATTCCAAGAACAAAACTTAAAAGAAGTGGTGAGGCGGCCTTCTGCTGCTATGCACCTAAAATCTGGAATAGCCTGCCAATAGGAATTCGCCAGGCTAATACAGTGGAGCACTTTAAAACACTGCTGAAAACATATTACTTTAACATGGCCTTTCTATAACTTCAATTTAACTTAATTTAACTTAATCCTGATACTCTATATGTTCAATTTCCTCATAATAACTATTCATGGTGGCTCTACAATCCGTACTGACCCCTACTCTCTTTTCTGTTTCTTTTTCCGGTTTCTTTGTGGTGGTGGCCTGCGCCACCTCCACCTACTCAAAGCTTCATGATGCTCCAACAATGATGGATGGACTAAAAGGCAGAATTCTACGTGACCATCATCATCAAGCCTTTCCGTGAGAACCCTAAATCCAAAGAGGACTGTTTCATTTATGTTAGGTAGAATGCCCAGAGTTTTTTTTGTTTTTTTCTGTCCCCCCTGGCCATTGGACCTTACTCTTATTCGATGTTAATTAATGCTGATTTATTTTGTTTTCATATTGTGTTTTTTATTTTTCTATTCTTTATTATGTAAAGCACTTTGAGCTACTGTTTGTATGAATATGTGCTATATAAATAAATGTTGTTGTTGTTGTTGTTGTTGTTGTTGTTCTCACGTAAATACAGAAGTGAATCAAAACAAAGGGTGAAAGGTTATTATTGAAGAAGACGTGCCCTGAGGTGGCGTGCAGAGCTGGTCTTCTTTTAAAATGGCTGAATCTCATAATATTGGTGTTTTTTTTTTTTTTAAATGACATGTATACTCAATTGTGGTGGGCTGGCGCCCAGCCCAGGTTTTGTTTCCTGCCTTGTACCCTGTGTTGGCTGGGATTGGCTCCATCAGAACCCCGTGTCCCTGTAGTTAGGATATAGCGGGTTGGATAATGGATGGATGGATGGATGGATGGATGTATACTCTATTTTATAATGTGTATATAACTGTAAAATGCAGATCAATACTCAACAACTGTCTTGGCTTGAAAAATGTAAGTATTTGGTAGGTTTTTATGCTTTATGACCCGTGCCCCATAGTGTTCAATGAAAAATGCCAGAATTGACTAAATATTTTTAAAAATTAGAAAAGCATTTTTAAAAATAGAAAGTGTTCAACTATAGAACACAATTTTGTATTGCAAATGCATATGCACCATGTTTTTGAAGAAATACCTTCAACTTGGAAAAATACTGAGCTTATCCTTTAACAACATTGGGACTCTCCCAATGTGTTTTCTACCATATTCTTTTTGCTGGCCACAATTTACACCTCATATGTACTGCTACTGCAAGACGCCAGTAGCTCTGAGAGAAAATGGAAATAGGAGATAGCACAGAAAAGTCAGAATTCACACAGAACATTGCTGGTAAGCCAGTAATTAAATAACAAAGCTCAGGATGTGTAGCCGGAATCACGGTCTGTGAACAGCAGGATAAGTTGTAAGTTAAATAAAGGTACACAGAACCAAGAAACCCGAGATGTAATTCATAATTAGAGGACAGAAAAAAAAAGTTGTAATAAGTAATTTTAAAAACTAATAATGATATAACGGTTTTTTGTTCAGAAATTCAAATCTTGGATTACAGTATTAGGTATGCATGGTGGCAACGTTTTTTGCACTAGTGATATCATGTTACAGCAAAGTGTCCAACATGGTGATGTCCAAAAGGAAAAGAAGATGGAGCTTGAGAAGAACATCAATTGTTTGTATTCAGCATTCTGGGTTTGAAATCTGTGCCTAGTTGCTGTTTGCATGGAGTCTGTATATTCTTTCCATATCTACTGTATGTCAGCTTTTCTCTGGGTATGCCAGTTTTTTCTCCTGAAATCAAAAGATTTGTTTAAGTTTCATTGATAATCTTGAAATTTAATATACTGGTTTCCTTCAAATACTAAAAATGTCTGTGTTAGGTTAATTTACATTCAGAAATTATTTTTGTGTGGCTGTGTAAGTGAATGTACCCTGCTGCAGATTGCCAGGGTTGGTTCCTTCCTTGAAACTGATGCTGCTCCAGTCTTGCAACTACCTCATTAATTCTGTTTAGCACATTAAGAAGGAGGTGGCAGGGTGGCACAGTGGTTGTGCTGCTGCCTCACAGTAAGGAGACCTGGGTTCGCTTCCCAGGTCCTCTCTGCGTGGAGTTTGCATGTTCTCCCTGTGTCTGTGTGAGTGTCCTTTGGGTGCTCCGGTTTCCTCCCACAGTCCAAAGACATGCAGGTTAGGTGCATTGGCAATCCAAAATTGTGCTTGGTGCGTGTGTGCCCTGTGGTGGGCTGGCGCCCTTCCTGGGATTTGTTTCTGGCTGGGATTGGCTCCAGCAGACCCCTGTGTTAGGATACAGTGGGTTGGAAAATGACTGACTGATATTAAGAAGGAGGATGAAAAGCATCTCACTGTAGATTGGCCAGTCCTTTTAACTGAATGTGGAATGCCATTGGGATGTGCAATCGATTTCATTTTTGGATCTTGAATTGAGCCTAAAGGTACTGGGACTGGCTTTTTCACCCTAAACCAGTATTTGAATGAATGTGTTTATAAGGTTAATAAAAGATTCAAGTGATTGCATGCCTAATTTCAATAAAATATTACTCAACATAACTTTCAATCTGCTGTTCTTGTAAAGTTCACTGTGGCAAAATGCTAAATTGGACTTACCATGTAGCTTTATTGTTAGAAACTAGTGTTGATCAACAGAACAGCATAGCTTTTTCCACAGCAAATTTGTTGGATTCACTGATATTTTGTTCACCAGAGCTTTCCTAGAAAATCTGCCTTGCACCAGGATAAGGCCAATTTTTTTACCCAGCACCTCCAATGCTTTGCCAGGCTAGTGTGACATCACAAAGCTACCAAAGTCACTACCAAAGTGTGCTACCAGCACAGAACTTTTATGCATGCATACTGTCATAATAATAATAATAACAATAATAATAATAATAATTGATTACATATGTATATAGAGAGTACTACTTCAACCACCAGCGATGTGTAGCTTTCACCTGGATGATGAGCCAATATTTTGCCAGTACACTCACCACACATTACCTTTATGTGGTAAGGGGCTGAAAGAGAGAGAGAGTTAGCCACTTAGGGACAGGGAAAGATCAGGGGGCCAGAATGGATGAGGCTTTATGGGCAATTTAGCCAGCACATCGGGATAAACCCTACTCTTTTTGAAAGATGCCCAAGTATCTTTAATGACCATACAGAGTTAGGGCCTTAGTTTTATGTCTCATCCAAAAATGGTGCAAATTTTACAGCCCAGTGTTCACATCACTGCACTGGGGCATTGGGATTCACAAACAGACCACAGGATAAGCACCCCCTGCTGGCCTCACCAACACCTCTTCCAGTGGCAAACCAGAGCATTTCCTAGATGGTCTTCCGTCCTGAACATGCTTAACTTCAGGTGGATGACCTGTTCTGAAATGCTGGCGGTATGGCTGCCAAGTGTACTCCACTTCACAATTTATGGTGCCTGCTTGATATGCTTTGCGCGTGTCAATAATTTACGGCTTATATATGCAAATGTCTGATGTCAATAATAAATCACTACTCCAGCCAGATTTGCATCCCTCGCATTTAAATAAACATTTGAGGGTTACATTAGCCAATTATAATGGGAATATTATGAAAATACTTTTTTGTTCTTCATAGATGCATTGTATGTTGTGCCTTCACTTCTGGATTTATTTATGTAGCTCAGATTGGGCAGTGATAAGGACAGCAACTTGAGTATACACTGCTGATCCCTTGCATCACAGGCTCTATGGGTGCTAGTCAGAGTGATAGGAGCTTGGGAGACACAGACACAGAGGAGTATTATGAACTCAGGGTATAATTTTATCTCAGTCACATTTTTGGACCACAATAAAGTGGTCCGGCATAGTTGGAGGATGCTTCCCTAGCCCTCAGGGACATTTAAAAGACCATTTCATCTTTATACTCCACTCAAAACTAGTTCTGCTTTTCTTTCTCCTTTGATTTAAATGCATTTCCCAAAAATTACTGAATATTTTTGCATTTCGCTGAACTCAAGGCGAAACTAATTCAGCAGAATGTGCTTATCAATATTAGCAACTGTTTCCAGTTATTCTTGATGAAAACCCAGATGCTCACAGACCACTCCAGCAACATAATTCTTCAACGTATCCTCTTTGGTTATATAATTTTATGAACCTGTAATTTTGCTGTCATACTGGGCATGGAACCTGCTGAGAAAAGTGCTGAAAAAGCCATCCACTTGCTGATATCAGTTTATCAATAATGAAGCCTCCAATAAAGTTAATTTACATGCTAATATTTTGTAAACCTGCTGTTCTACCGAAATCATAATTAAAAATTTGAAACGTTGCCGTTACCATCAACCAGGAAAAGAGGTTGAGAAGATGAGATGAGATTAACTAACATTTATTTAAAAACTGCAACTGTTACATTCAGTGCTCCTAGGTCAGTTGAAAACCAGATGTAAACAGTAAGCCAGTTCTGATTTTTTCTTTTGTCTCCTTTGAAGCCTAAAACCCCAATTTCTGCACTGTTCAGAATTCTGCCTCTGTTCAAATGAAGTCAAGTGGTTTAACACCACATCCAGCTCAGATGCATTCCTATGAAGGGCAAAATGATAAAGTTAGTTGGCGTGATATGAACGTACCCCATCATGGATTGATGAGCCTTATTGGGTTGGTTCCTGCCTTGTCCCCTATGGTGCCAGGAAAGGTTCTGGGTGTCCTCAGTCTAGTAATGTATTAAGAATGTTCTGTTAATTTTTGAAAAGATGATTGATTAGAGCAGTAGAAATAAACTGTTTCTCATTGAGCTAATAAATCAATCTGAGAAACATGAATGGCAAAATGTTACTCTTCTTAAAAAGGGTTTTTTGAAAACAGATGTGCATTTATGATCTAGAGCCAGGAGAAACAGGTGACCAAAGCAAACACTGAGGGGCACTTCAGTAATACTGGGTTTCTGTGGTGGTGGTGATGATGAAGGGGAGTGTTTCCTTTTAAGGGTTATTCTTGAACGGGGTCCAATCCAGTAGAAAGTTACCCAGTCTGAACAATAGAGAAGACTAAATATTTACAGCACTGGTTTGATTTTGAGTTGCCTGTGTCCATTCATTAGGTTTACACTAGACCATTTATTTTGAGAGAAGCATAAATATTATATACAATAAAAATGCATGTCCGCTTTCAGCGCAAGAGGCCATTCATCTTCCTGGCTGTTATACACACATGAGGGGTCAACCTATTCCCCATCTGTCTTCCTGAAACTGAATTAGCTTTGATGTAAACAACTGTGAGGCAGACAGGTTTCACTGGACAGTTTATTTATCTTTCAGCCGTTCATTTAAAAAAATGATTCATTGTGCGCAGTCAACAACCTCTGCAGTTTTGCTATTTTACAGTTTTGGGGGTCATGATTGCAGTTATGTTCTTTACTTCTTGATTAGATAGATAGATGTCATCTCTTTTACAAATCAGTTTGTTTGAGTATTATATAGCACTTTTAACACTTGTAGGCATTAGGGGGCACTCCAGCTCCCCAAACTCCCAACACAAACACGCTCAGGATACAAGTTCAAAGCACAAAAAGTCTTTATTTTTGGCAAACTTCCCTATAAGTGTTTCACATCACAATCACAGCCACAAATACAATAAAGCACAATAGCACAATAAATCACTCTTTGTCTTCTCTCTCTCACTCACTACCTTCTCCAGTCCTTATAGCAAGCTTCGTCCACCTGCACCTGTCTCTGGCTCATCGATGTGAGGCAGGCAGCTCCTTTTATCTGTTCCCCCGGAAGTGCTTCCAGTGACATGATGCTGCAGCTCCAAAGCACTTCCAGATGAGGTTGGAGCCCCATGGAATAGGGACTCCTAAATTCTGCAGCTCCCCCTGGTGGCCCCCAGTGGACCCAGCAAGGCTGTTCCCCAGGACTACACTACCCAACATGCCTTGTGGCACTGATAATGTCCCGTGCATGTTCACTCCTTCCATTCCAAGGGCATACAGGCCAGGTTAGTACCCGAGCTGTCCCTTACACGTTGTACTGTTTATAGTGAAATATAGAAAACTTCTGTTTTGACTGAATGCATTTAATTCAGTGTTAAAGTTGTGGGGAGCTGGAGCCAATCAACAACAACAACAACATTTATTTATATAGCACATTTTCATACAAAAATTAGCTCAAAGTGCTTTACATAATGAAGAAAAGAAAAATAAAGACATAATAAGAAATTAAAATAAGACAACATTAGTTAACATAGAAAAGGAGTAAGGTCCGATGGCCAGGGTGGACAGAAAAAACAGAAAAAAACTCCAGACGGCTGGAGAAAAAAGATAAAATCTGTAGGGGTTCCAGGCCACGGGACCACCCAGTCCCCTCTTGGCATTCTACCTAACATAAATGAAACAGTCCTCTTTGTAGTTAGGGTTATCACGGAGTCACTTGATGTTGATGGTCATATAGACTTCTGGCTTTTAATCCATCCATCATTGCTGGAACATCACTGTGCTTTGAGTAGATGGTGGTGGCACAAGCCACCACCAAAAGGATACCGGAAAAGGAAACAGAAGAGAGAGTAGAGGTTAGTACAGATTTTAGAGCCACCATGAATAGTTATTATAATGAGTACAGAGTATCAGGATTTTGATTACAGTGAATTTATGAGAAGGCCATGTTAAAATAATGTGTTTTCAGCAGTTTTTTAAAGTGCTCCACCGTATCAGCCCGGCGAATTCCCAATGGCAGTCTATTCCAGATTTTAGGTGCATAACAGCAGAAGGCCACCTCACCACTTTTAAGTTTTGTTCTTGGAATTCTAAGGAGACACTCATTTGAGGATCTGAGGTTACGATTTGGAATATAAGGTGTCAGACATTCCGATATATAAGATGGGGCGAGATTATTTAAGGCTTTATAAACCATAAGCAGAATTTTAAAGTCAATCCTGAATGACACAGGTAACCAGTGTAGTGACATCAAAACTGGAGAAATATGCTTGGATTTTCTTTTCCTAGTTAGGATTCTAGCAGCTGCATTCTGCACTAGTTGCAAACGATGTATGTATTATGAATCCAGACTGTACTGGGCATAAGGAAGGAACAAATTCAAAATGCAGTATCACTCAGTCTTCATCTGATTTTTCTAATAGTAAATATAGTAAGCACAATCAGAATGTTGTTACAATTTAGTTCACACTTAAAAAGCATTATTGGGAGAAACATTTTAGGGAAAGTAGAAAGACAGAGTAAAATCAAAACAGGGACAAAAATAATCCACTTGGCAGTACAAGTGCAACAGAAGAGGTGGGGACACCAGACTGAAAGAAAAGACAGATTGCAATCAAATACAGTCCAACTGTCTGTATCTACAGAAGCCTGTAGCCTTCTGAAATATGTAGATTGATTTCCTCTAAATAGATAGAAGAGCTTTCATTTATTTATATTGGTGGTCCTAATGGCAGCCAGTTGAATTAGAGAATACTAGCCAACCCGCGGCGTACTATACGCCGCATAATCAGGCCGGTTTTTTAATGATTTTTAAGCACAGGGAGAAAATTAACATTTGAAAAATCGGTAATGTAATAAATCAGCAAGAAAAGCAACATTGTAACAATGCACGGAATGAACCAACACACAATCGTCCATGACTGAAAACTGGCGGACCGCCATCGCCCCTTCTCCTCCCAGACGGAGGGATGGGGGGTGGACGGCGCTCAGGCGCGGAGGGTGGAATGGGAGGAGAGGAGAAGGACATCTATTCTGCTCCCTCCGTCATGCTAGTCTGCTGATTTCTCGTTCAGTATGCACTGCCTGCTCACGTGCCCACCTCCAACTCGTCACTTGAGTCGATGTCGTCTTTGCACAGTCCAGATGCACCTGTGACTCATGTAGACTTTTCATTGCTCTGTGCGGTTTTGGCTGCTTTTCTATATATAATCCACCAAGACACCCGACCACGGTAGTAGCGAGGTGGGAGGGGGGTGTGTACAAAGGATAGGGACTTAATCACTGGGAGCGTATGAGTCGCACTTAGTGAGAATTCCACGGTTTGCAGCCCGAATGGGGTTCAATGGCTTACCCACGCCTCTCTGCGCCAGGTAGACACATGCTCAACCTCATGCATAATTATTTATTGAATGCTAAACACTTCTGGAAAGACACGGTTGTCTAAAACGGGTTGGTGTGAGAATACAACAGTAAGTGAATGAAAAGATGGAACTCTGGAGAGAGCAAAATACAGCACAATAGTGAACCCGCGGCATAACAAACGCTGCGAATTGTTGTATGTAGCGTGTAAAACAGTTTGCTATGGTGCACGTGGTCTATTGGTCTATTGGTCAATGTTGGTGAGCCTGTAGGTATTGTAGCCTCAGTTGCCTGTTCTTAGTTGACAAGAGTTTCACCCAGAGTGGTTTCCTGCTGCTGTAGTCTATCTGCTTTAAGGTTTGACGTGTTGTGCATTCAGAGATGCTCTTCTCCATACCTTGGTTGTAACAAGTGGTTATTTGAGTCACTGTTGCCTTTCTATCAGCTTGAACCAGCCTGGCCATTCTCCTGTGACCACTGGCATCAACAAGGCATTTCCGTCCAGAGGACTGCCACTCACTGGCTATTCTGCCTTTTCTGGACCATTCTCTGTAAAACAGAGATGGTTGTGTGTGAAAATCCCAATTGATCAGCAGTTTCTGAAATACTCAGAGCAGCCTGTCTGGTACCAACAACTATGCCACGTTCAAAGTCACTTAAATCACCTTTCTTCCCTATTCTATCTATCTATCTATCTATCTATCTATCTATCTATCTATCTATCT
>JANRMT010062796.1:67673938-67712963 GCA_026402145.1 Polypterus bichir lapradei
TCTATCTATCTATCTATCTATCTATCTATCTATCTATCTATCTATCTATCTATCTATCTATCTATCTATCTAGACTTTAAAGATAAATAAAATAAGCTATAACACTGCACAACAAAGTTTTTACTTCTTGAACACTGCTGGGTGTTTCTTATATATTTTTGGGTGCTGATCATGAATATCACATCAGAATTTACCGTTTCAGAGAAATTTTCAGTTTTATCATGAATTTTTCTTATATTTGTATCCAAACATTTTCTCTCCCATAAGTGACTTATCAACAACAGTTTGTGCAGCCTGGGTATGTCCAGGAATGGAATCAGGCCAGGTTGGAACCTGTTCTGTGGAAGTTGACATCCTGGACATGCCTGGGCAGATCTGAACAAGCTTGACGCTGTCTCAGCATGCTATAAAGGTGGCTTGCATACACCGATCCTACTCATTTGGTTAATATAGATAGTCAGTGTGTATGTATAGTATCAGTATAGTAAAGTATAGTATCTGTAGCAATATAACAGTAAGTAAGCTTGATGCTATAGAAGTTTTGGTGTTGAGCGATATGTCTCGTCAGTGTCGTAACAGCCGCGATACATTCTGCTATATCTGTGACGAATATACAATTGCGTCTCAGAGACATTGGATGACTGCTCTTGTGAAGAAAGCTTATCATCTGTATTTCGGCTGCAAAACTGGTGATCAAGAAAAGGAATGGGTGCCTCACATTCGCTGTGCGACATGTATAGTCAGTCTGAGAGCCTGCTCAGAGGCACTCGAAAGACGATGCCGTTTGCTGTTCTGATGATATGGTGAGAATAGAAAGACCATGTGACAGACTGTTACTACTGTTTGACTAATGTGTCTGGTTTCTCTGGCAAAAATAAGATGTCTATTGAATATCCTAATCTGCCTTCAGCAATGAGACCCGTGCCACATGACAACAGTCTTCCAATTCCGAAACCGCCAGAGGATTGGACCTTAGACGAACCACAACTGGAATATCTGTGGAGATCTTAAAGTCGTTGCTCTGTTACTAGGACTGCAGCTCAGCTATACAAAGTACTGTTGTTTCATCTGTAAATGGGACAGCCATGCCAAAGAGTCGCGCTATTCTCAACAGAACTGCCTACTTCGTAAAAAGTTAGTTCCAGGACAGAAAAATGTGGCACATGAATCGCTTGTCGACCCGGCAAAGATATTTTTGCCTCCTCTTCACATAAAACTGGGACTCATGAAGAATTTCGTGAAAGCACTGAACAAGGAAGGTGAAGGTTTTCGTTATTTAAGACAGATGTTCCCAAGAATAACTGACACCAAGATCAAAGAGGGCATTTTTGTTGACCCCCAGATCAGACATGTTATGAGTGACAAGCGGTTTGAAGATCTGTTAGTTGGGCCGGAAAAAATTAGCTGGAAAGACTTCAATAATGTTGTTGACAATTTTTTGGGCAATTGCAGAGCCCCAAACTACATTCAGCTGGTAGACAAACATCTCAAAGCATACAAGACAATGAAGTGCAACATGTCACTCAAGATTCATTTACTCCACTCACACTTGAACTTCTTCCCCGCAAATCTTGGTGCTGTCAGTGACAAACATGGTGAAAGGTTTCACTAGGACATTGCTACGATGGAGAAACGATACCAGGGCAACTGTAATCCGTCAGTGCTTGCTGACTACTGTTGGACAATGCAATGTGATGCACCAGACATTGAATACAAAAGAAAATCAGGAGCAAAACACTTTTAATTCTGTTGAATCTAATAGCTTATGCGAAACATAAAGGTGACTAAATACGTTATTGTCAGTAAACATATAAATGTTTATTTCTCAGAGTTCCTATGTGATGCAGTAAAACCAAAACTACATTTGTGCAAACCCAGTGGGTACCTGTCACAATCAGGAAAGTTCGACTTTTAAAAAACATTGTTGTGCAGTGCAATTATTGACCATGTAGCTTGAGAAAATCCACCTAATAATCTATGCAAAATGCATTTTCTGAAGTCTCATGCATTACATGGTCACAAGAATTCAGAACATATGACAAAGTCAAATTGAAGGCAGGAATTAGCCATTACAATGTAAAATTTATATATAAAAAAACTCACCATGAGAGCAAAACAAAAATTAAAAGGTTTATTTGAGAATGAAATTAAGTCATCAAATCAATTAGAGTCAAAGAAAGAAAGCAGCTGCTGTAGATATTAAGAATGGGTCGAGAACTTTCTGCATAAGCTTAATCAGGGTAGTTCGATGGGAATTAATATTCTCAAGCTAAAAACAGATTTTTTTTTTCAGTTGGTAGAGCAGAAGTTTATGTGAGATATTGGAGATGAGAAAAATGTCCCCATAGTGATACCACTTATCTCTGAGTTCACTAGAAACAATGACTAAAATTATTGTTAATCACTTCTCCCTTGTAGCTACAGTTTAACATTAAAGGAATACTTGAAATAAAAATTACATTTTTATATGTCACTTACCCCAAATAGCTTGTAGTGATTGCTGAGAAACTTTTTTAATCTCATGCTTTCATAAAATAGGTATCAATGGTGATAATGAGGAAATCACTGAAGAAAACCTTTTGCTCAACCACAAGTTTTTCTAATTATAGCAATTGTACTGAATTTTTTTTTAAAGTGTATATTGGTTTGAATTCCTCTGCTATTAATTCATTTTTGCTCTTGTTTAGCAAAGACACTTTATGAGAAAGATATTTCCAGATGTAGAGTTACTGAGGTGACTTTGAGAGAGCTCAAAGTTGGACAGAAATTGTGTTGTTATGTTGCATCTATAATCCACTTAGAATGAAAGCATCACATAAATGAAATCTCTGCTAACTTGAACATTTTTAACCCTTTTTAAAAAATATTAAATAAACTGTTTGACTGCACTTACGATTCTTTTTAAGCCAAGTCTACACTTTTATTTTGTATTACAAGATAAATTTGAAAGTATAAAATGGACTTGTAGTGTATGTGTAGCTAAAGGCAATGACTCTTTAATTCACTGTCTTGTAGTTCTCATTCAAAATGTCACCTACAGCTGCCTTTTTTATGTTTATCCCCTAATGAGCAGAATGTGGAGGACAATAGAAAAGCTTAATTTACATGTATTTAGGCACATTTAAACATTGACAGTGTACACAAGAGCTTTTCAAATGATGGCTTAGCACTTGTTACAATGAAAGGTCTAAAAGTTGGCCGGCCAGCCCATTGTCTATGGCAGAAACTTAATTCTCGCTGACTGTGAAATGAGGTGAATTGGTAACTGGGGGAAAAAAGTGCCATTAAGACACAAATAATGCCTCGTATATTTCTTGTCTTTAATTTATCTTAAAGTGCTAAAGAGCTTGGTAAAGAGCCAAAACCAGCAAGCAAAGCAATCTTTATTTTATGGGGTGATTTTTGTAAACAAGAACCCAATGTCTGGAATGTTAATAATCACCCAAAGCTGAGCACAGTTTGCAGCTCTTTTTTGTATGAAAATATCCTGTAAACAGTAGAATACTGTTACTCATTTTGTCTAGAATAGTGATACAATGGTTGTTATTCTGCCTTGCAATCTCAGGAAGCAGGATTAATCACTCCATGTGTGGTGTCTGCATATTCTTCTAGTGTCCTCATAAGTTTTTTTCCTGAAAATTTTCTCCATCCCAAATATCAGAGTCTTGAAATAATTATTAATGCTGATCTAACTGGTTGTGAGTGAGTTTTGGTGTGTGTGAGAGTGTGCCCACTAATGATCCATGTCCAATGCAGGATTGGATTCTGTCCCCTTGAAGCCAGGACAGCCCAGTAATGCAATAGAAGGCTCAGATGTCTATGCAGGATTTGCACGTCAGTCTCCAGTTGTTCTAATCTAAGACATCTAAGATCTCTGGCATGTCTTCTTTGAGATGATCCAGTTATAGTTTTATTGGTCTTCTACGTGGTTGCTTTTCTTATGGACTGAGAAATTGGTTAACTACATACCACATGGCTGAACCACCAGAGGAGGGCTTTGTGTATTTTCTCAGTGATCAACATGACTTTGATGATCCTTTACACAACTTCATTCATGATGTTCTTTCATTCAGTGAAGCACTTCTGTGGCTGTTTTTGTCTCGTCATCACAGGCCAATATTCTACACCATACTTAGCAACTAGACAGACCATTGTCTCACATATCTTCAACTTCAGTTGGTTTGACATCTTGCAGTCGAAAATCTGACAACTGAAGGAATCGATAAAAACAACATATAAAATATAATATAGAGTCTCAAAAGGCTACTGCCTTGATAATTGCACTGGATATGACTGAGTTATAGAATTTGTAGAAGTATGTCACTACCCACATTACAGGAATATGACCTCCTAAGATTAAAAAAGAGTCTGCTCTGTCCTTTTTTATATAGTTTCTTTGTGTTATAAAACCAGTCCATTTTGTCCACCAAGAACATGTAGCAGTGTACCATCTCCATAGCCACACCCTGACCTTAATTCTGGTGTAGTTAGTAAAACTGAAATTTGCAGATCTCATTAAAATTGTTGTATGTACCAAATAGTGAGGAGGCACCAAAAACAATTCAAAATAACTTGGACAATCTTCAAAACTGAACAAACATTTAATATTTAATATGAAAAGTGTCATTTGCTGCATGTAGGCAAAAGAAACATTAATTATAAATACAAAATGGATGACTGACATTCAGGCAGCAACAGCTGAAAAGGGTTTAGGGATTTTAGCAACCTTATGGTTTTGTATATCCAATGTGTAGAAGCAAATAAAATGTCAGGTTATATTGTAAATACAAGTCAAGTGGTGACTCTGCACAGACTTTATAATGCGCTGGTGAGCCCACATCTGGAGTATTGTGTGCAGTTCTGGTCACCACGCTACAAGAAAAGACATAGCAAAACTTCAAACTGTGCCAGGGAGAGCAACCATCCTGGGACATGTCCTGCAACCATCCTGGGACATGTCCTGCTCAGACAGGCTCAGGAAATTTAATCTCTTTATTCTCAAGCATGGAGATACAGTATAATCTGCGTCTCCAAAATCCTCTAGGCATTTAAATTATGAGACACATACTGAAGCACTTTAATCAAAAGATGGCGCGTCTCATAAAAGTGAAACAAGGAAGCACTTCCTTACACAAGAAGTCATGGGAATTTGGAACACGTTACTACTGACTCATGGAGTTGAAACATAAATCTTAAAAATTTCCTGGATGAGATATTGAGACAGCAATCCTGGTGGACTGAATGGTCTTCTCTTGTTTGTCAAGCTTCTTATGTTCCAGTGTTCTCGTATGAGACTTCTACTGATTTTGTTCAGTCAATTGGTTAATTGGTTAATTAGTTACTGCTCTATATTTTATGAATCTTGAATATTTTGATTTTGGTTTTTTAAATTAGTATTTTTTAGTTTTGTATTTTGTTTGAAAATAAAAAATAAATATTGCCACTCAAACCCACTTTTAAGTGTGATTGTTGACACTTCCAAAGGTATACAATAGTAATTCACTTTGGGCTAAAAATTACTTTGTAAAATAAACATTGATTAAAGATATAGAGAAGAGGAGTTCACATTAAAGGTTTTGAAGTTTCTAGTGGCCATAAATTATTATTTGCTCCAATTAACTTCATGTGTGTGTGTTTCCTGTTCCATCAGTGGTTAAAAACATATTTAACTTAAAGAAAGTGCTCTTGATTTATCCTGGTCCCCAAACGGGAGTTGTATTGTCCTACAACCCATTGTCGGGGAATAAAGATATTAGGTATGTCGCCATTGAAAATAATCTTGAGTATTTCCTCTTTCAAGTTCTCAGAAATATTGCCTTGTCACTCTTACAGGTACTCCTACAAAAGAACAGAGTAAAACAAAATTTTACATAATATATATCAAAATACTATGTGTAAATATTATCATACCTACCACATTAAGGGCTACTTTTCACTTACCTCATACTTTCCCAAGGTGTTATCTATATACATTTGTCTTTCTCCTTTCGAGGAAAACTATACAGGGCTATTCAAAATTAAAGAGCAGATTTCAAAAATGTATTTCAAACATTTGAATTTGATGTCAATTCGATGTCACAAATCTTAAAGATTAGCGGGCATAGGTGGAACAAACACTCTTTCTTTAATGTACCCCCATAAACAAAAATTTCAGGGGGTAAGTATGGAGACCTGGGAGGCCATAGACGATGAGCAAGACCTTGTTGTCCACGTCTTCCAATCCATCATCCTGGAATGGTGTCATTCAGGTAACGTTGGACCTCCAAGTGGAAATGAGGCGGGGCACCATCTTGCATGAAGGTCCAGCGTTACCTGAACGACATCATTCCAGGACGATGGATTGGAAGGTTCCACCTATGCCCGCCGGTCTTTAAGATTTGTAACATCGAATTGAGGAAGCTGTGAATTCAGTAACTAGGGACCAGTTGACTCTTGTGTGGCAAGAAGTGGTCTACCGTTTTGGTGTTTGTCGCGCTACACATGGTTCTCATGTTGAGTGCATGCAACCTCAAGGACCATTGGACCAAACTTTGAACTTTCCTCTATCCAGTAATGTGAAGAATGTGTTTCTGTCTTATAAAGTTTGTTTGAAATACATTTTTGAAATCTGCTCTTTCATTTTGAATAGCCCTGTATTACAGTATATAAATTAAACAATTACTCTAATTTAATAAGACAACAAAACAAACTCCGCATCAACACTTAATATAACACCTAATGCAGTTTTATTGTATCCGGCTATTTAAATAGCTATTTTTAAAACTATAAACATAGAAAGCTACAAAGATTTAATATTTTTCTAAATTCAGTTTATTTTCCCCATAGTAATTAATGATTTATGGTGTGAATAGCCAGCCCCAACTCTAAGCCCTGCAAATGCAGAAGTTGAATGTCTGGATATAACTGAGATTTGTATTCTAATTCAACAAATATAAAAATAAGCAGAAATGGAAACAGAAATGAAAAAAACTAACAATGCTCATGTTGATATTCTAATATTTAACAAAAACAAATCTGTTAATGCTACCTGTATCTCACATGTGCATCTGCTGATATACAGCAAACTAGTGTCTTTAGGAAACCATTATTAATTTAGGTGTATAGGTGACAGAATTCTCCACAGTGTACCACTGTGTACAGAATTTTTGTGCTGTTATGCTCTAGCAGGAGAGAAAAGTATAGCTGTGGCCAAAAGTTTTGAGAATGACAAAAGTATTTGTTTTCACAAAGTTTGCTGCTTCTGATGTTTCTGTGGTATACTGATGTATAATTACAAGCATTTCATAACTTTCAAAAGCTTTTATTGACAATTACATTAAGTTTGTGCAAAGAGTCAATATTTGCAGTGTTGGCCCATCTTTTTCAAGACCTCTGCAATTCACCCTGGCATGCTGTCAATCAATCTTCTGGGCCAAATCCTGACTGATGGTAGCCCATTCTTGCATAATCAATGCTTGGAGTTTGTCAGAATTTGTAGGTCTTTGTTTGTCCACCCGTCTCTTGAGGATTGACTACAAGTTCTCAATGGTATTAAGGTCTGGGGAGTTTCCTGGCCATGGACCCAAAATTTGGATGTTTTGTTCCCCGAGGCACTTGGTTATCACTTTTGCCTTATGGCACGGTGCTCCGTCCTGCTGGAAAAGGCATTGTTGGTCACCAAACTGTTCTTGGATGGTTGGGAGAAGTTGCTCTTGGAGGATGTTATGGTACCCTTCTTTATTCATGGCTGTGTTTTTATGCAAAAAAAAGCTGATTGACAGCATGCCAGGACAACTGAAGGAGCAAACTTTAAGAAAACCAATTCTTGTGTCACTCTCAAAACTTTTGGTTACGACTGTATGATGGCACATTGATTCTTAGCATTTTTCTGTTTGTGTTTATGTTTTTCACACTTATTTTGCTTATTCCAATGTGTTGTGTTTTTTCTCATGCATGTTGCCGTGTTGCTTTTTGTTTGCCATCCCAGTTGCCCTCATGTGGTTCACACCATGCTATGTGTGACTGACTTTATTTAAGATAAGGTCAAGGTGCTTACATTATTCTAGTTTTGGGAAAAATAAAAAAATAAATACATTCAGTATTGTTTCTTTTTACATAAGTAACTTTTTTGTTGTTGCAAGGTTTTTGACTTCTGACCTTTCTTGTGATTTTCAGTTTTTTCCATGTTCAGGGTTTTGCTCACAGATTTTTATCCATTACCAGCAACAAATCTGGCTCGTTTTACAAACTACTGTTTAGTTTCTGTGTTTTCTGTCTCTTCTTTCTCTGTCTCAATAAGTATGTATTCAATAGATAACTTCTTGGCAAAACAGTAAGAAAGAGACTTTTGGATGCAAGAATGAGAAAAGCAAGGTAGCCAACTTTGCTATACTTCATCCACCAGTATCAGTAGGTTTTAACTTCCATCTTGTACTTTACTCAAATCAAGAGAAATTAGGATATCTAAGAGCAGAACACAGAGGATACCACGAGACAGTTCATTTTTGCTTTTCAGCAACACTACAACTCTGCCTTATGATTGTCGCTTCTGCACATCAGCCACACCTCACAGTAAAGTTTTACATCACGGTTTAAAGTCAAATGTTGACATCTTCCTCCCTCTGCCTCCTCATTGCTTCACTAATAACAACACAAGTCAATTTCACACTAAATGTAAAACTGTGCAATTTTCTGTCATCACAATGCTCAGTTAACATAAAACAAATTGGATGCTTGTGACAAGTAAAGTTGGCAACTTTTAATCCAGCTTGTAAAGAAAATATGAAACAGGCAATCCTCAGATCTGCACATTGTTTCCTTACTAGAAATCCATCTGCTTCTCAAAAATGTACAATTCATCGGTTTTTAATCATCACTTTATGCCCTTGGTGTTAAAAACAAAAATATGTTAATGGAAAATATCGTAAATCTACACATTTATTTCTTGTTAAAGAAAATAGTCCATCAGGTATACAGTATAGTGCTGCTGTAAGCAAATCATCTAACTGTCATTTATCTGGACCATCATTTTCAAGAACATTGGATACAAAGCACCTCTGGAAAGAACACTATTCCATTCAAATGGTGCAAACAAGAAGATTTTGCTTTATTTTATATACTGAGTTTGTATAATGGTCACTTTAAGATACAGTAATTGGGAAATAGCGCATATTTATATTTGGAGCACGAGATAACTAAGGTATTTGCTCATGATCCATGACGATAGGTGGCTTTGTGATTTCTATTTTTCATTTTCGTTGTATAGAAAATGCATGTAGAGCACTACAAGGAGAAACTTGCAGGGATAGTATTTCATTTCATGAATATGGGTTGTCCATTATAGTGTTTTGAATCATTTGATGCAAGATAGAGAGTGAAATTAAGTATAAAGTCAATACATCACATGCAGGTCCATCTCTGGGACAAATTAGATTAAGCAATTCACCTAATATGCAAAACTTTGGGATGAGCAAAGAAATCTGGAAACCCACACAAATATGGGAAAAATTCAAAATAATCATCATGGAAATCAGTGACCAGGCCAGGATTTAAACCCTGGATTTCTTAACTGTAAGGCAGTGACACTAAAAATTGTGCCACCCTGTAAGCAAACCACATATTCAGTTTTTGCGATGTTTGTGCGTTTGTGTATTTATCTATTTTCTCACTGCACTATGAGGAAATCTACAGGCTTCCCAGTGTACTTTCCTGTAAGTTGTTGGTTCTTTTTAACTCAACAGAGTTTTATGCAAAACTGGATACTAAATCAAAGAATTCCTTGATAAAAGATTCATTATATTTTGGAAGCCTATAAACGGTCAGTACAAGAGACTGCATCACTCCTTAAAAAACTATGGCAACTTGCAAGGCACCTGAAAAACCCAAAAGTACCAAAACTGGTGATCTGATAATTTAATCAGCTTGGGAAAATACTTGATAGGCCTCTGCCTTTCTTGTCTTAGTGAACAGAATGAACAAAATTATAATTTTTAAAGTGCTGCTTCAATTAACCCTGCTGCACCATCACTGGCTAGCTATGTTTTACTCAGTGTCTATTTTCCTATCACTGATAAGATCGTTGAAGTAAAAAGTCTTATTGGTTAATGCTGTAACATTATTAAAGCCACGTTTAAGTTCTAGGAAGAGCAGAGCCATATCATAGTCAAGAGTGGCGTTTGGGGGTGGCAAGTGGGGCGACTGTGCCTAAGGGAGCCCCGCTTTTGAGGTCCGCATGTCCCATTCGAGCAGATTTGTGAAGTTATATTCTCCTGTATATATATATGTACTGTATGTCTTTGAAAACATTCCATAGTCCGAATATTAATGCACACAAACATGTATCGCTAATGATAATCGGCTGACATGACATCAACGTGAGTTATGACTATGACATCCTGCATTTCGAGACTCAGAGTATATTTGCACTTTGGGTACTTTTCTAGAAGAGGCCCTGCTAATTTCCCCATTACACCACATCGTGTCACAGTGTCGTGGTATTGTCATGAATTATGAATTGCACTTTTTTAATAGATTACATTGTTATATTTTGATCAAGTCCGTGTGTTATCTTGCAAAAATTTAGATGATTACTGTAATGAGAAAATCCGGTGTATGTTAACATTATTTTGATTAAATTCACGCGTACGTTTATACAGTCCACGTATACCGATAATTGGCCCCACGTGGGTTTGGCCAGCCCTAGGCCCCACATACCCCTAAGGCCACCTCTGCTCAGAGTGTTACAGGATCTTGAAATAGGCAATTAAGTTTATACTGTGCCACTTTGCCCAGGCCTTTGCTTAAGACTATGATCCAATATTATAGTGAAAATAAAATGCACATCTATAGTTTAAGCCACTGCAGAATTATCTTACACAGGTTTATAGATAAAAATTAAAACTATAGGGAAAGGTAGATGGTTTAAATCAACATCACTATTATCATTATTCTTTACATTAAATGATTATCTAGTTAGCGCACTGATGCTACATAAGGTTGTTGTATAAGTCACAGGTTGACCAAATAATTAATGACAGTGATATTAATTAAATTGTGGAATTTAGTCCCTCATTGTATACCATTTTTAGTGCATTTATTACTGGTTACATGAGGCTTTATATAATATACATTTTTAGATAATTCAGCTACCGGCTTGGCTTGGTTCAAAGTACTGTATATCGTACATTAGTATTAATATTGATTTCAAAGAGGCAAAGCTGATTAATTTCCATAGCTATATTGTCTCCGAGGACCTGGGTATGTTGTCTATTCAGATGTAATCTATTTGTTCTGAAAACTCTCTGTCACTCCCAGAACAAATCAAAATTATCAATGATGGCAAGCATGTGTTTAGCATACAAAGTCTTCAATTAGGCATTGAGTATAGGAAGTGGTCCTCTTTCAGGATATCTAATCTGGGACTCTGAGTGTCATTTGTTCTCATGTGGAAGACCACAGTGGCAACATCTTTATTCTTCACAAGTAGAGACAAAAATTGAATTGCACCTTCATAAATCCATTTTTCTAAAACAATGAGGCAACGGTGCTACTGGTTTTCCAGCCATCTCCTCATGATCATTTTTATTTAAAAGATTTTAATTCTTTTGGAGTTTTACCCGTCCCTGTTTTACTATTTTGGCTTTTTTATTAGTGTTTCCTTAGTTCCCAAAGTGAGTTGCGGCTCCTGTGCCTGACCTTTTTTATAGTTCCACAGAGAGAAGGGAGTTGTATTAGTATCCTAAATGGTAACATAAGAACTGGATGGAAAAAATCTGGAAGCCTTCAAATGTACTAAACACTGTTGCCTGTGCCATCAGCAGCCTTAAATAGGCACAATGCATGAGGTTCAGCATTGACCTCCACCTCTCACTTTGTGACTTTCAGCGAGTTACTTTACACTGTAATGTATAATTATGCATTTTATCTGTTTTTTTTTTTTTTTAATATAATCACTTATCATTTACTACACTCCTATCTGCTGAATGAGGTAATGAATAAACACAAAGTTTAAGTAATGGCACCAGCATCTTTGGTTATTGCTGTGAAGGTTACTGAAAAAATCTCCAGAATCACACGTCAAGCTGGGTGCGTGTGATGAGCAATTCAAGTCTGCAAAACTAAATTTTTAAAAGCTTCTACTGCAAAACAGTAGGCATCACTAATGTAAATGAAAATCGTTTTCTGCATAATCCCTCTTTTATTTGGTGGAATGGTTTGGGAAGTGCTCTTCTGAATTTCTTTTGCAGTCACATATTAATCATCATTAATGTTTTGCTGTGTTTACTTAATGAAAGAAATATGTTCCTCACTAAATGAAAAACAGTTTTGAGAAGCGTGCTGCCAGAACTCAGGATGCCTGCTTTTCTTTTTCGTTTGCTGTGGTCAAGGCCTGCCCCCACTGAGACAAAAACTGGAAACGCTTTGCAAATGTATGAGTTAGAAGTTAGAAAGGCAATGTGACATCCGACTAAGGGGTGCACAGTTCCCTGATTTTTAAGATTTCGACTTTTGTTGGCTTTCTGGCATGTATTTTAGGTTGCAGATCAGTAAAAATGAACCAGTGATCAGGGTGAAAGCAATCTGAATAATATGGCAGTGTTACATTGACTGTCTTACTATGAAATTATTTAGCCATCCATTTTTTGAACCCAAATTGTAAACTGCAGTCCACCGCAGTGACCACTAACAAACACCCTTACCAGCCAGATAGTCACCAATTAATCATTGGTGTAGAATGAGAATGAAGCCCGTTGTTAAACTCCTCACCAGGCTGTGGACTGAACCCAGGTCCCTGGAGCACTGAGGCACAAGTACTAACAACTGTATCAGTCACAGTCACAGAAGATCCCGCTTTTATTCTTTAGAATGCAAACATGAGGAGTAAGAGACTAAACACAATTAGGACAATTGCAAGTTTTTTTTTTTTTATTCTTTCTTCTAGTAAGTGATGGGTTGGGGGTTGGAGCTGGAGGGGGTTGTGGGTGGAGGCTCCGTTTGATTGTTGAGGTCACCCGTGTGTGTGCCATTGCAGTGCTTTGTGTTTTCAGGCAACATGTGGTGTAGAACAGAGCAGGGCAGTTTGCCAGTCTGGATTGAAACTGAGCCAACTGTTTTTTTTTTTTTTTTTGAAAGTTATCACCTGAGGCTTGATGCATTTTGTCAATCTGCTTGCCAAAATTCATTGATTCATTAAGCCATAAAAAATGTTTTGTTTGTGCTGTAAAGTGAGGCGTTTTTTTTATGGTCTTATCTCCTTTAATCAGGGTGCTGAGTGTTATATCCAAATGCCCAATGTTTCACTACTTTATTGTGCCAACTCTCATCACTTTATGGTGATAAGAATAAACAAACACACTTTGTTATTTTATGGTGCCTTTTAGGATTAAATGTCGTCCTGAGGTGCTTTACCATTGTAAAGAACAGACTTTACACTATCATTATTGACTTGCGAAGTCTCGGTGTAGATTTAAACAGCAATGTATATAATCATGTACAGTAAATCTGAATCATTTACTTAATTAAGCCTCTCTTAAATATTTTAATGGTGAACTGTCATAAATGTACTTGTCTACTACTACTAAATGTTTGTTTTTAAGGGTTTCTTCACCAGTCCTCATGGCAGTACATAAACAGAAATGAGGAGTATATGAGATAAGCTGACTTATCTCCTACTTTATTTATCATGGCATTTAAGAGTGTAACATGTTTCATGGTGGTTGGAAATATGAATTTCACTCTACTCGATACTACTATTAATACAACAAATCAAAGAGAGAGAGAGAGAGAGGTTAGGAGCACATACTCTGTTGGGCCCTTGAGCAAGGCCCTTAACCTGCAATTGCTCTGTCCTGGGTATGACATTAATTGCATCCAGCCCTGCAAGTAGGCCCTCCAACCTGCTGGGAAAAAACCTGGGGGTTGGTGGCAGAGTTGGCACTCCAGCCACCATAAAAAACCTCACACTGTTCCACTCTATCTGAACTAGTGTGGTGCTGAGGTGTCATGACTGCACTCGGGTCCTAATCTGGGATCCTCAGTTGGTTTGTCATGTGGTGGGTGCAGCAATGCGCTCTATCAGTGCATCAGAGTTCACAAATAAATAAATGTGTTTCACTAATGTGAAAATTGTACCATTCACACAAGAAGAAATATGTTTTAGTACCTTAGTTCCTTTCTGGAAGTATTTTCAAACATTAGTTCTGCATATATCTGTCTGTAACTTAGTATTTAAATAAAGATTTCTAGTGGGAAAAAAAGTGAGCATATCGTCAACTAGAATCAGCGTTTGACTTTCATGAGTTCTATTCAAAGATTGAACAAAATGGCTATAACCAGGACTGGGAAAGGTCAAGTTCAAAAGAGGGTCATTCCTGAGAAGACAGAGGGATCTAAATCACCAAAGCCTGAACCACAAAACAAATGAATATTCCGGAGAGGAAAGCAAAAAAATAAATAAATAAAGCACAAGGAACTTTTTTTTCCAAGTGTTTTTGCAAATCACAGATGAGGAATACCAGTATTTACCGTGTCGTGCTAATTATATCAGATGTCATGGCACCTGTTACCACACCTCTGGCACACAGGTTACATTCTAGAAACAAACTTCACAAAATAGCAGAATGAAAAGATGACAGTGAAAGAGAGAATAATAAATAAGGAAGAAAAAAACTATCAAACCTGGACAAAAATATTTCAAAAGAACTGACACTAAGATTACCATGTAAGGTTTCTTCATGGAATCTTGGAATTCCAAGAAATTATTTTGTAAGGAGATGATTCACAACATCGTGTACTGAGTTTTCGTGTGAAGATATCAAAGTAATATGGATGATGCTGCATGTCACTATCACTGCACTGCACACTTCTGTGGTGATGAGAAAGAGAGGCAGAAACAGAACTGATTGTATTGGGGTGGTAAGGATTACAAGTTTTATGCAGCTGCACATAAGAATACAGAGGTTAGAATGATAAAGTTTTAGGGAATTACAAAGTACAGTAGTTCATGTTTTCCAGCCACCCACCCATATAAAGAAACTTTAAAACTCTTAAAAACTCATTAGTAAGTGTCAGGTTTCACAATTTTAAAATTGCCTGTGAAACTAGCTTTAGTAAGAGTTTTGTAAAACTGTTTTTCGGAATTTAAATTGTCTTGTTTTAATGAGACTTGTCAGAGTCAAGCTAATTTCATATTACATGACCTCTAGTCGTGAAGCATGTCAGATCTGCTGATTGCAGTTGCTAATCTTGTCACTGGACCATGTCACTTTAAATGACTGAGAATGGCTGCCTATTTCTACTTGACCACCAATTTTCCAGTGCAGTCGTGTTTGCCCCTTTTTTTGACAGCCAATAACATGTTTCTTGACGAAGCCTTTGCTGTACAAAGGGTGGGCAGCTGTGGCGCATTCAGCAGTAATCTCTCCTCTTTTTTATTTTTTCCATTCTGTCATTGTTAGTAAAACATAAGAAATCAGACAGATGAGGCATCTCTTCTATTTGTGAAGTACAAAGCCCCCATGCTGCCTGATAGAGCCGACGATGTACAAAGAGTTAACAGCTGAAGTGATTTCAACATCAATATCTGCCTTTTTTTCTCTTTTCCATTCTGTTTTGGAACATAAAACACGAGATATCAGAAGGATGAGCCGCTTTTCTGTTTGTGAGGTTCGAAATGTGTGTTCGTTGTTGCTACATTCTATGCAATTGTACTTACAGATGAGCATTCATTAGTTGTCAGCTCCCCTGCATACACAGCCCACCCCTATGGCTAAACAGATTTTATTGTAGCGAGTTGTAGACTAATTGGTCTCATTGTCGGACATTAGGAGATCAGCTTCACAGCACTGCCGACTGCTTCCGACTCACTAAGATTATGTATTTGAAGGCTGTGACTGGAAATCACTGGAAAAATTATCTAATGTGACATAGGCTTAAGTAATGGTGAAAGTCACTCAATGCACTAGAGAAAGTGGCTAAAACAGCAGCTTTGTAGTTTATAGTCCATTGTCTTAACTGCTAGAGACATCAGGGTTACTAATTTCTTAGTAATTCTTGTTATATTACAGGTAATTATTTGTACAGTTATATTATGGTGGTGATGTCACCTCAATACCATTTTGTGCTGGTCACACCCATATTGTTTACTGTTGCTGTGTCTGTTGCCAATCACATGACACAAGGATCACATAAAGTATTAAGTCATTTAATCCTGCCTGTAAAAGATTACAGTGCACATAACCACACAACCTCTTGTTTTTATTAAAAAGCAATGTGTTAATGGTAGTTAAGGGTAAGAAACCCAAGGTAGAATTAGGATTGTTTGTTAGATTAACCAACCGTGGATTATTGTGATATAACTGAGGGCACACTCATGTACACACCCACATTTAGCCCAAACAGGACCAATCTACAGTCTCTAATTAAATGACAATATGTTGTACATCCTTGGGATGTGGATAGATAACATAAGAACTTGGAGAAAATTATGCAAACATCACCCCACCAAGTAGTAGAGCCTCAATTCAAACCTGGAATTGATGCATTAAACATTATGCTACCATGCCATAGCTAAATCTATCATCATTACTATAATCATTGTCATTCTGCTTGTCACCCAGGTCTTTCTATCACCACCAAATCCTCTAGTCCTTCTAGGGTAATACGCAAATGCTCTGAGGGTAGTTGGGAGATCCCTTCAACATATTTGCAGTCTATTCTTCAGTTTTCCCCAGTGGGCCACGCCTGAGAAACCTGTGTGGAGCACCGTAGAAACATTTAAACTACATGTCTGAACCATCTTAAGTGATTACTTTCAGTCTTGAGAAGCACTGGTTCTACTCCAAGGTCCTCCCATATTGCCAAGCTTCTCACCCAATCATGGAGAGTGAAATCAGCAACCCAGCAAAGGAACCTCATTTTTGCTACATATACTCCCAATCTCATTCTTTCTCTCAATGACTGCTCAGAGCTTGTGACCATAAGTAAGGAAGGTGATCTGTAAATTGATAGGTTCAGCATCACAGTTCAGTAAAATGTTTGCTAATATCCTGTTGCATCACAATCACCTCTACCCTTACTGGTAAAATGAGACCCCAAGGTACTTGAACTCCTCCACTTGTGGTAGCTGACCCCAATCCCCCATCCCACCCCCACCAACTGCTTACCTGCAGTGTACAAGCCAATCTTTTCCAAGAGACGACCTTGATTTTGATGGTGTTAACACTTATCCCAATTTTGTTATTACACTCCACTGCAAATTATTACAGTGTGTGCCAGTGATCATACTCTAACAGCAATTTTAATTTATATTAAGTATTTTCAGTGCCAGTGGGATGGTGGAGAAAATTAACCTCAAGAGATTTCAAGGCTTCCAGAACATTCAGCAATGCATACTCGTCTCAAAAGTATATTTTATTGTTTTGACGTATCATCCTAGAAGATATGATGCAGCAGGTCTTATCACAATAAAGGCCAAGGGGACAACATTATCTAACTCTTAGGTCCGCAAAGTGGATACTCTCCAAACCTCAGCAGTACTTTGATATTCAGTACATAAAAATCATTAACACAGGTTTTGCTCAACAAGTACAGGAAACAAATGACAAGTAACTGAGATCCTGGAACCGTAGTCCTGTAGCACGTTCCACAAGAGACCATGGGTTACATAGTCATAAAAATGTTTGAATTCCACAAACCACATGTGAACAGGATTGGTATCTCCCATGATGCTTCACATATCTTTTCATGAACAAAGAGTTGGCCCACTGTTCCTTTGCCAAGATGAAATCCCTGAATTTGTGATTAAACTATTGAGCAGAATCAATCATGTAAAACCATAAATGATGAAAAAAATCACTTAAATTAGTTCCATAAATAAAACTCACAACACTCATGCTAGCAGCGTGTACAAGTTGGAACCACCATAAATTAGCTTCATATTGCTCTCTGAAGATGCATTCATATTGGATAGAAAATAAAAATAAAAATGCTACTAAATAAAGAATATATATATAAATAATAATATTAATTGGTAGTTATGAAGCCTGCTGCTCCATTACTACTAATTCATGCATTGTTCTCTATAATTCACATTTACCTTTTTTGCTTATTAGATGTTATAACCCAAAGCAATTTGCAAAGATACACAAGTAAATATCAGCCTGGGGGACTGTTAGGAAACAAGTGTTACAGGACATGGTTACAAAATAGATCATCACAAAAGTTCATAAATAAAAACACAAACTTGTTACAATTCCTAGATTATAAAAACTTAACAGTTAATATCAATTAGATAGGAATTCACCAAACAAGCGAATCTTTAAGCACTTCTTAAACACATTGAAGGAGTCAAAATTTCAAATGGAGGTTGGCAGCTCATTCCACTAGCTAGGGACTACACAGGAAAAGAGTCTGAACTGACATTTGATACTATACAGAGGTGTCATCACAAGATGCCACTAATCAGCAGACCTGCGTGGTCGAGAAGGAGCATAGGACCTTACAAATGTCTTGATAGGAATGAAAAACTATTTTAAGATAAGTGACTTGTTTTCTCCATTTGTGTATTTTAAGGTACAAATATGCCAACTGTACAATAGATCCTCACGTCTACTCTATTCTGTATAGATTTAGACCCACTGACCACTCTGTGGGAAAGTATAAAGGAATTGAACTTAATGTGTGTTGCTACAGGAAGCCAATGTGGTGATCTGAAAAGAGGAGTGACAAGTCCCTGCCTCATTTGGTTGAAGACCAAACATGTTGCTGCATTTTGAATCATTTGCAGTGGGTTGGTGACACATGCTTGTAATCCTGCCAGCAGAGAGTTGCAGTAGTCTAGGACAGGACTAAAGATTAGATCAGGAGCTGAGTATACTCTGTTAGATGAAATCTGATGTTAATGACATTGTATTGAGTGAATCTTCAAAACCATGCGAGAGTAGCAACATTGTCCCAGAAAGTCAGTTGGTCATCAATCACCACCACAAGGTTGCATACCAACTTGGCGGGTGTTAGTACCGTAGATCCCGGAATATAAGCCGAGAATTTCGTCCTAGATTTTTGGCTTGGAGTTTGGGGATCGGTTTATACAACGAGCATAGTTTCAGATTCAAGATTTCCAGCGCAATCCCGGTTTTGCTGATCAGTACGGAAGTAAATAATGACGAAACCACAGAGCCATCTTTCAGATAAAGTAACTTTGCATGCCGGTACTTTAAATTAAATAAAGAATTTATTCAAAAAAAGTGTTTTAGTTGTTGATTTATTAATAAAATTTATAATAAATTATCGGGAAGTTTAAAATAAAAATTTTTTTGATTTACGACGAACATCTTGCATTACGACCCGAATGCGGTCACGTGTATCCGCTTGCGCGATTGTAAACAAACAACCGAGAGAGTTAGTAGCGTCAGTTGGAGCCCAGATACATGTGTTTGTGGATGTAATTTCGGTCATTGCAGTGATTTACCTATATATATAATTCACTAAGACCATGCAAGCAAGACACATAATTGCTAAGGAAGGAAGAGAAGGTAAAGAAAGTGATCTCAATTGAAACGAAGATGGAATTGTGTGGAAATATGAGAGTGCTGTTCGTGTGACCGATCTTGCTAATATGTACAGCATGTCGAAATCCACCATCTCGACAATTTTACAAAGAAAAGATTTGCATTCTCCTCCTCCTCCCTGCAGCCCAAAGATGTCAAATTAAATGGTGAGTACAGTATGAAATTGTTGTTTCTAGAATAGAATAGAATGCCTTTTATCGTCACTATACACATCTACAATGAGATTAAAAGCAGCTCCTTCAGTGCAGAAAAAAAGTTCTGTATAGGGCTTGTATGGTTGTTTTTTTAGCCTTAGCATAACGCCGGATCTGTGGCCCCGCTTCGGCTTTCTTTCCCTCCTCCGTCTGCATCGTCTCCTAGACCCGACAACAATCCACGGAGAGCCCGCTGGTCTCGCTATGTTGTCTGGGATGTTGTGCGTGTGATGAAAAACACTCGAAACAGATGTCTGGCTCTGGACACCGATGTCTATAAGGTTCTGACGGGTGTAGCGGATGTTCGCCAAACCAATCGTGCACAAACAAGGAAAAAAAAAAAGTACAAAAACAACAAAAAAGTGCACTGAAAAGGAGAGCCCTGAGCCGCTGCGCGCCGCCATGCTCCTAGCTTAATCTAGCCTACTTCTGTTAGGCTAGGCACTTTTTATAACTTTTTGGTTAGTACATTAGAAAAATTATTGGTGTTTTGGTAAATTAGGCACATTATACAACCCTTTTTTATTATGAAAAGGTTAAGTAAGTGTTGCAGTGGGAGGTTCGGAACAAATTATGGGTTAACCTTCGCGAACGAATTAAGTTCTTAAGTCAAGGGTCCACTGTATTGCGTATTTAAATTAGTCAAATTTATAACGAGTCTCCGGAAATCCACCCGCCGATGTACCGTATTTACGTATATAGTTTCAACACAAAGGCTTCATTTTACCAAACTTCTCTGCAATCACTTCCTGGTTTCCATCAAAAATGCCGGCAGTCTCAAATTCTCGCCGATAAACATGATAAATATACCTGAAAGACACTTTTTTAAGGAAATTTAGAAAATTTTGCTTGGAGAAGGGGGTTGGCTTAAATACCGGTCATCAGCAAATACATGTAATTTAGTAGGTAGAGAAGGGGATCGGCTAATATCCCGAGTCGGCTTGTATTCCGGGATCTACGGTAATAATGAGCCAGAAATGGAGGCTGAACAGATGGACGAGCTGGGATAACAAAAGGTCTGTCTTTGCCAGTTTGAGCTGGAGATGGTTTTTCTTCATCCAGGTTGCAATATCAGTGAGACATGTAGAAACTCTAGCTGATATCATGGGGTCGTCTAGAGCAGTGGTTCCAAAACTCGGTTTTTGTTCCAACCAACTTCCGTTTTTCATTGGACTGTTAGCCTAATTGAGTGAGTCATTATTTCCCTGTTTCTGTGTTTTGGAGTCAATTTACAAATTACAAACTAAGTTTGGTAGATTTTTATTAAAATGTGCTAAGTAGTTATATGGGGAATATGTAGTTTTTTTAAAATGTTAACAGTATTTTCAATATAACTTTCATTCTGCTTTTACAGGTGTTCTGGTTATTTAATTGATTATTTACTAATTAGCAGGTCTGACACTGACGTCATTGCAGCTTTCCTCATCCTGCGTGTCTGCTATGCTGGTTGTTAATTGTCACTATTAGGGTTAAATGAAGTGAGTAAACTACACAGGAAAAGGGGAAAATAATAGGAAAACAACAAAACAGTGTTAAGCATTTATAGCTTTAGAAAAAAATAGAAATATTTCTATATGTCTTATAAATGTAAAAACCATACTGTTGTGTTTTTTCTGAATACAGAATAAGAGAAGAATAATAAAGACCAGCTAATTAAATGAGATCAGTTGTTATCGATTATTATCACTGATTGTGAATCTGGTTGGAACAAAAACCTGCAGCCACAGTGGGTCCCCAGGACCGAGTTTGGGAACCCCTGCTCTAGAAGAAATGACAGATACAGCTGTGTATCCTCAGCATAGCACCTTTAAGAGAAATCATGGGATTAGATAGTAGGGCCTAGTGAGGATATCTGTAGGGAGAAGAGTAAAGGGCCCAGCAGCAATACCTGGGGAACTCCTGTGCTTGCCTGGAGAACCCTTGACATCTCTCTACACCAGGACACACAATAGGATCTGCCAAAGAGGTAAGACTCAAATCACCTGAGGGCAGTCCCAGTGATGCCAAGGGAGGGAGGTAAGGAGTATGTCTAAGGCTGAGGAAAGATCTAGCAGGATGAAGATAGTCCAGATGATTTGCTGATAGCTCTCGCCTGCTGTAACCTGTTGACAATGGTAAGCCGAGCCATCTCAGTGGAATGGAATAGTCCTTGATGTTCAAACACTATATATATTCCATTTAATTAATTTTATTTTCTGAATAGCATCCTTCACTGAGTATGGGCTCTGAACATATACACATACTTGCAACTAAAATGCTATTCCAGTACATTTTTAAGATATGTGTCATCTCTATTCATAAACACACAAATTATGTTAAGCATATTGTAAACCAGAATGAATCTAAATGACTCACATATACAAGTCATAACAATGCAAAGTTCAATTAACACAGCATTTGAGGTATGGCTAGTTGACGATTTGGTTTACACTCAACTGCTAAGGAAGTATTCTCTCCGGCTTTCTACCCACATCCCAAAGATGTATGTGGTTGTTTAATTAGCAACTCTAAATTGGTACCGTATGTACAAGTTTGGTTGTATTCATGAGTGTGTCGTTTCAGTGTGGTACCCCATCCATTATGTTATAGACCTTTTCAATCGGTCTTGGCTGATCCCTTTGCAGATGGATTTTTGGTTATAATGACTCCTGTTAAATGAAACCAACCAGCCCTGCTGTTTGTTGTCTACCACTTCTCAATAAGATGAACAGTAATAATGATTTAGAGAAGCACATTTGCCTAATTGCAAATAAATGAAAAGCAGATTCATCCTCAGTGACTTCCAAACGTTTGAAATCAGCACATTCTGTTTTAAAACCTGGCTGCCTCACAAGTCTTATAACAGATTATCATACATAAAGGTATACAACTCGTTGACTCATTTCATTGAGTATGTAAATGCTTTCAAAAAGTCTGTTTCAACTTGGACATCAAACAGGGATCACCATTTGGTGCCCCTACTCTGTTTTTGTTCCCTAGTGACTCATTTACAATACAGAAGCTAACTGATCAGAGCAATGCTTTTGTGTGGATGGAGACGTCATCTGGGCCAGCAGCTATAAAAACAGCTAATCAGAATCAGTATCAGAAATCAAGAGAAAGGCTCCTTTTTATACTAAATGACACTCTTTACCAGTGTGATCGTGAGTGTGTATGTGGGTGAGACTCGTCCAAGCCTGAATCCTGCCTTGTGCTCAATGCTGTTGGAATAGGCACTGGCTCTCAATGACCCTGAGCTGAATTAAGTGGGTTTAAAAATGTTATGTTCCATCAGAGTGGAAGTTTTTTAGCATAAGACACGTTAGGTGTTTTCCCACCACATGAATGTTTTCATAAACCAAGGACTTTTTAGAAACTCAGGAACTTTTTCTAGCACTCTCACATCAGATACTCAGGGTATGTACTTTTCATTTAACCAGGTCGTGAGTGAGGCCAAGGTAATGAATTATGCTGATTGGTTGACCAGAAGCACTGGTGCCATCTTACAAATCTATTAGTAGTTTAGACTCTGGAGAGTTGCCAGTGAAGATGGAGAACCGCACTTCCCACTGTATTACTCTTCATAGCCAACTCCCTGGTGCACCACGCCATGCACCATAGTGAAGCAATAATCTCTCCCCTTAATGTCATGATTGCTTCAATACAATAAGGTGTAGGGGTCCCCATGAACTCCCAATTGCTCCTCACTTTGAACCACATCACTTTTTAAAGCCATCTACCTAGTGCACCATGCCATTCTCCACGTCGGAGCAATAGTCTCCAAAGTAAAGTCGTGATTGCTTCAAAGAAATATGGTTGGGGGGGGGGGTTCCCTGGGAATTCCCAATCGTGCCGCACTTCACCATGCTGGCCTAGGATTCTTCATACACCACATTGGTTTGGGTCCTCTGAACAAACCTCACTTCGTACCACATCCCTCTTCATATCCCCCTTTCATTTGGGCTGAATCATACACTGCATCAAAGCAATAATGGAAAGGAGGAGGTCCTCTGAACATGCCTCACTTTTCACTGCAACACTTTTCTCTGCACATCACATATTTTGCATTAAAGTTACAGTTCCTGTTGTGCAGTGGGAATGCAACACATGAAAGTGGCCAGGACCACAAGTGGCCCAGGGTCTACATCATATAGGATCTCATTGGTCCCAGAAAACAAAGTTTTTCTAGTGGGAAAGTAACTATTGTCACCTTATTAACCTATTGCATCAGTAGGATGGATGGGGTGCCATCTCTTTGGCATTTCTATGTTCTGCCCATATTTATGAGACTTCCCTATTTTCTCCCTCAGGACATAGACATGTGTCTGGTTGCTTATGTGTTTCTCTTTGTCCTTCAATAAATCATTTGGGGTTTGTTCCTCTCTTAGGTCTATTGCTCAATGGACAAACCTCTGTTTCTAGTAAGTAGTGACACACTGGCACTGTTGGGGAAGTCCACTCACCATCCTTTCATTTCACAAATGATTGGTTGGAAAAGAAGAAGAAGAAGAAGAAGAAGAAGAAGAAGAAGAAGAAGAAAATGAGCTGATTGGCACATTGCTCTGCTTAGAAGCCACTGAAATATCCACCATTTCCAAATATTTTATGACTGTGGCAATAAAATATGCGGCCTTGATCTCCTAAAAGAACAAAAGATAAATAAATAAATAAACTTGTAGTTCCATGATTAATGTTGTCTAAATTTAAACACAGTTGTCCCTGCCAAGATTCTGCCCTCTTTTGGTATTTTCTTTTCAAGATGTGCCCTTTCACTAAAACCTGTAGTTCTGAAACCTATATTGTAAAGAGCCTGGATGAGAGAAAGCAAAAAAAACACACACACACACAAGCAAATGCAACATAACTCCACATGCCATTTTGAGAAAGAGGACACCAGCAGGGTCAACAGGACTGATAACTACAGGAGGTATAATGGAAACAATTAATTAGGGAAAGATAGTGAGGTCAAGGAGGCTTGCAAAAAGGCCAGAACTTAGGTCAGGACAGTTGGTACCATGTTTCCATTTGAGGGCTGGTAAAATTGGCAGAAGGACAATCATAGGTAACAGCACAGATCCCTAAGCTGAGAGAATGGAGGCCATGCTGCCTTTTGCAGTAGGAAACCCTACGTGGATACTTTGATAATTGGAAACCCTACTTGGCCATAAGTGACCCCTGAAGACACTACAAATTTTAATGTTTAATTAAATTTAGAGTCAGAGGTAGAGCCAAGAAAAGGGCTAAATGGTGGTAAGAATGATCAAGACAGGAAGAGAATAAGCAGAGAATACTTGGGTAGCACTGGAATGGAGAACAACGGAGAAGTCACCATGTTGGTCAGTGTTCATAAGCTATTGGAGTTTTCTGAGCTCTGACATGTGACATTTCAACTTCCCACTTCAGTGTGTTCACATGAATTTCAAGTTGAAATTTTAGCTATTGGTTTGTTACTTGGTCCTTGTGAAAATGAAGAGCAAACTAAATGTGTTAAATATGTTGCTTCGATCCAAATACAATTCAACCACAAAAATTCAATTTCTGGCTGACCAAGTTACATTTTTTTATGTTACATAATTGACTAAGGTGAAAGGTCAGCCTTATGTCACCACTCAGGTAGCTTTGTTTTCTCAGAATTGTCCCACTTGTAGCTCTGAGTTCATAGGGCATTCACAAGAAATTTACAACTTGAAAGCTCCTATCTACTGTCTGTCTAATAGCACATGAATGTGGCTTTAACCTGTCAAGTTAAGTCCAGTTGAGCAGTTGGGCTTTTTTATAACCCTTACTGGAGTGTTTTAAAAACACACACAACACAGTTTGGTGTCTGTGGCTTATATACAGTGAACCGTTAACAGAGCCCATACCCCAGTTACAACCTCACAGAGACAAATCCCTGGTTCAAAATAAATATTTGTTTTGAGCAATACCTTCATACAGATTTTAATCCAAACAGTTTTTCCTGTACTTTACTTCTCTATCTTTCTCTAGGTCTGTGTCAAAATGTAGATATACTTAAAAACACAATGCAATCTTATGTATTGTTACATTCCTACCTGACATGTCATATTAAGTGATGAGATGAGAGACTTTTGTTACTCAACGTTCAGGAAGAAGGGGCACATTAGGAATTTTATAAGAGTTGGTGTGCACCTCTTCACTTTCGATCGAGGAAAAAAAGGAAAAGGGAAGTGGAGTAGTTAGTAACCAGAAGTGTTCTTTTTTTGTGTTACTGCATGCCTGAGGTCATAACAGTGATCTTAATGGGTTAAAGAAAACATTGAGAAATAAACCCTGCCAAGTGACAGTTATAAACAATACAAGTGTTACTACTGGTGTCAGAAGAGTAGAATGGAATGAATCCCTGAGGCATCTGGAAGTAAAACATTGTTTGCAGTGGAAACAAAGAATGATTAAAACAGATGGAGAATGTAGGTGAAACACATGTGTTTGGTAGATATTGCTGTACAGTTTACACCAAGAAAGTATTATTTTCTGGGTATTCTTCTAGTGGAATGATGCAAGGCAGTAGACTTTATACACTCACTAGCTGTACAAGTGTGTGAGAAAACATGTTAGTGGCCATCTTAATTAGGTTAACTAAGACAACCAATGGCCTGGTCCAACCACAGACAAAATCCTAGGATTCCTAAGAAGCTGAAGGGCCCTGCGGTGGGCTGGCGCCCTGCCCGGGGTTTGTTTCCTGCCTTGCGCCCTGTGTTGGCTGGGATTGGCTCCAGCAGACCCCCGTGACCCTGTAGTTAGGATATAGCGGGTTGGATAATGGATGGATGGATGGATGAGCTGAAGGGTGCAGCCTGTCAAAAACCAATCTTGTCACCTCCCGATCTGAGATTATTATTCGGTCTCGACTCCAGTAGCTGTAGTATTGTTCTGGGAGCAGTTCTTTCACTGTGACAAAGTGATAAAGAATGTGTGGCCAGTTCACGTCAAAGGAAGTATGTAGCGATTGGGTGATGAGGTGGGAATTGCTGCTGTCCAGCACTTAAAGTATTCGATATATAGGCCTTCATTTGCTGTTCATACAGATCATGCTGCCCTTCAGTGGCTGTTTCATAGAAGCTGTGGGTTAAATTTCCAGATGGCCAGAACAACTACAAGCTTTCCAGTTCAGTGTGAAACACATGTGAAGAAATTTGCATGGTAGTGGGTATCCAATGTCATGGAGGCCATGTGCAGAGAGTACATGTTTGCTGCTGGCAGCAAGAGCAACACAAGTGTAAAGTAACTGAATATGCAGGTCCTCCAGCTCAGGCTTTTCATCCGTGTTCAATATAATACAAAATGTTTTATTTTGGTATAGCATTCTTCCCTGATTGCAAGCACAAAGCGCTGTGAACAATTCTCAGTTACAAATACAGATTATAAAATACAGAACTGGAACACATATAAATGCAGATTTCTTAAAACATGCAAAGAACAAGATAGCAACTAATTAAACAGAAACAGAAACCAACAATATACGAGGTGTGGCAGAAAAGTAATGAGACTGGCAACAATGCAAGCGATCTGGCAACGCTGCGCTGTTGTCCTTGATAGAGCACGTGTATCAGTACCCTCCCATAGCTCAGTGCGAGTTTCAACTCCTTCCGTTAACTACGTGATTTTTGTGACTGCTATTAGCGAAGTTGTGTTTTTGGTTGTGCGTCACGCAAAATGGAACAGGGGAATTTGGAGCAACGTTGTGCCATTAAATTCTGTGTTAACCTTGGAGAATCGGCAAGTGTGACGTTTGAAAAGTTAAAACAGGCCTATGGGGAACATTCTTTATCCCGAGCTCAAGTTTTTCAGGGAGGCCTTCAACTTCGAAAACCAATGAAAATATCGAACGTGTGAACACTCTTGTGAGATCAGACCGTCGTTTAACATTAAGAATGTTGAGTGAACAATTAAATTTGAACAGATTTACCGTTCATCGAATTTTGACTGAACATTTGCACATGCGAAAGGTCTGTGCCAAAATGGTGCCGAAAAACCTCACAATTGAGCAGAAGGACAATCGAAAAAACGCATTCCTGTGGTTCCCCAGCCCCCTTATTCACCTGACCTCAGTCCGTGTGACTTTTTCCTTTTTCCTAAACTGAAAAATGTCCTCAAAGGACGTCATTTCGGGACATCAGAAAACATCCAAAAGAGTATAACGGACATGCTGAAGACCATACCGGTTGAAGACTTCCAGCGCTGCTACCAACAGTGGGAACAACGTCTCCATCGGTATGTAGCTGCCCAAGGGAACTACTTTGAAGGGGATAACTTTGATGTTTGAAAAAAATAAAAACTTTGGTAAATAAAAAATCAGCCTCTTTACTTTTCTGCCACACCTCGTATGTACATACATTAATTGATGAACCATGGACAGCTGACAATGGTGGAGATTAAAATCGTTAAAGAGAAAGTCAAAAATAAAGTCACATTCCTGGAGACCTCGTCCAACTGGCTGCCTACCCACTGCTGGATTTTAAACGGACGAGTCTGTGCTAAGCATCCAATTTGATGAGAGAATCTTTCCATCTGATAATTCCAATGCTCCTTTATCCAAGATGGCTTTTCAAATCAATCAAATCAAATCAAATAGCCTTTATTTGTCAATTGACTATATGTACAGAACATACAGAAGAATCAAAATACTGTTTCTCTCTCATCTTCGTATTACAATAAGACATAAAATATAAAAGAAAACGTAAATAGGTATAACATATAAGATAAATAAAATTAGAAGTCGTAAAGTAAACCTAAGTACAATGTGCAATAATCAGTAGTGCAAAAGCCACTTACAGTAAAAAGTGAGAAGGTGCATTATAGAGTAGCTTATGAGATATACAAAAAGACAGACAGTTAGCAGCAGATGTAATATTGAGTCTTTATATAATACCAGCTGAAGTAGGGTACTTTGTAGATAATGAATCTTGTTACGGTCCAGGGGCAGGGGGCAAAGGGGGCAGATAGTGGACAGAGTTCAGCATCCTGGCAGCTTGGTGGATGAAGCTGTTTGACAGTCTTATGGAGCGGGCCCGTAGGTTTCCGGTGCCTTTTCCCTGAGGGGAGGGGGCTGAAGAGGGAATGTAAGGGATGGGAAGAATCCCCAGCAATGCTAATGGCTCTTCGGGTGAGGCGGGTGTGGAAAATGTCCTTGAGGGAGGGAAGTGGGGCACCAATGATCTTACTGGCCGCATCCACTATGCATTGCAGGGAGAGAAGCATTCACAGGAGAGAAGGGCAGTGGCACCAAATGCCACATGAGGATACAGAGAAAAGAAACAGAATAGAGGAGGGTTAGTAACAGTTTAGAAACATGTGACTTATGTTTAAGTATTAATGACTAACAGCAGAGATTCAGTATGCACAGCTAACCAGCAGCTCTAGTCAGGGTATGTCGGACTAAAGTAAGGACTCTTTAGATTGGATTTAAAAGCTGAGGCTGAAGGGGCACCTATTATATTAGCAGGCAAACCATTCCACAACTTCAGGGTCCTGTAAATGAAAGCTTGACCTCCCACTGTTATTTTATTAATCCTTGGAATCTTAGGTAGGCCAGCATCTTAATGTGTGCTCTGGTTTGTAAGTAATGATAAGCTCAGTTAAGTAAGCAGGGCATTGGCCATTTAAGGCTTTATAAGTTAAAAGGAGGATTTTGAATTCTGACTAAAGCTTAACTGGGGTCCATTGTAAGAACTTTAGAACTGGAGTTATGAGGTTGTATTTTCTGGTTTGTGTAATAATTCTTGCAGCAGCATTTTAAATGAACTGAAAGCTACATAAAGAGTAATCTCAGCAGCCTGTGAATAACACATTGCAGTAGTCAATCCTAATAGATGTAAATGCATCAATATATTTCTCAGTACTCTACATATTTAGAAAATGTCTTAACCTTTCAACATTTTTAAGACGGGAAAAAACATGTTTTGGACAGTTTGTGTGTTTATAGCTGAAATCCTAGTGTCAAAGATAACATCTAACTTGCGTGCTGATTCAGTAAATCTAATGTTGATTCCAACTGAGTTAAAGAGTAACAGAATGTTGTTGCAGTCAGCATCATTCCCTGCAATAACTAACATTTCTGTTTTTTCTGTATTAAGAGGCAAATAGTTCTCATCCATCCACATTTCACGCCTACTGTAGCATTCTGTTACAAAATTAATTAAATGATTTCATCATTTTTAACTTGTTCCTTTCATGCTTTCATTCAGGCTGTCTACAGTCTCGGTCCTGGAAGGCCACTGTAGTTGCATGTTTTTTCTCCAACTAATCTCCACATTAAAAGTCAATTCCTGCTGTTAACGAAACAAGTTATTTAATTTTATGCCTCGTTAGCACTCCATCCTGCCTCGTCAGGGATTTCTGTCACTGGAGATTTTGGTTATCTAAGGACGTCATTATGGTGTTTCATGGACCAAAGCAGATTAGCACTTGGTCCTTTACTTCTTTTCTTGTTTCCTTTCCAAGTACTTTAATGGAAAGTAATTTCATGATGAACACACACAGGTGCAAATGGAACCCACTAACCTAATGAGCTATGGGTTTGTTTGTTATTTGACAGCAGGTTAAGCAAACAGGAAGCAATTAAATCTGTGATTGCATGTGTTTAAGGAGTTGAAGAAACAATGAATGGTTGTGAATTTTAGTAAGTCAACTAAAATTAAACCTAAGGCTTTGTTTTAGCAGCAGTAATTGACTTCTAATATAAGACTAGTGTCATTTGCAACAATGAAAAGGCAACTCTGGGAGTCTTCAAAGAAAAAGCCGTATCTTAAACTGGTAAATACATAGAAAAAATTTAAATGAGCAAATCCATCAGAAATGTCACCACACAAAGAGTGTGTTTTTTTGCCCATTTTATCCTTTTCTTTTTACTGTTGCAAATGACACTGGTATTTGACATACTATATTTTAGGCTGCAGCCAATTTTAAGATGTCTGCTTCTCAAACTACCAACCCTGAAGTCCTTATCCTCTTGTGCAGTTGCGCATTTGGGCCTTCCACTTGTTCTGTCCTGATTAGATCCAGTTTGGCCTCTTCTCTCAAGATAGTAATAGACACATTTGTACAAAATCTTCATTTGCTTAGCAATCAGTCTCATGGAATAACCTTCATTTCACAAAACAACAATAGAATGACATGTTTCTTGACAAAGCTGTTTACTTTTGGCCATTTTTAAACCCGCTTTAAACTTTAGGAGTCATTGCAACCCAATAAAAGATCATTTACTTGCTTTACTGAGCAGAATAACAGGTTTCAAGTTTTGTTTGATTCACAAGTTAAGTGCAAGAAGGCAAGTCAAAGTATACTGTTTCAAAAGGAACTGGAATAATACGTGTTGTTCAGGGGATTGTTAAACACTTTCAAAAGTTCTGACCTTAATAAGCCTTAATAGACTTACACATAAGTACGACTTTTGATATGTTAAAAAATGGACATGAAAGATTCCCACATTAAATAAAGTTGAATTTGAAATAGTAGTATATAGTAGCTGTGCTAACTTTGACAGGCTGTTAACAATGAATGAAATTTAACAAGGGCTGTAAATTCAAGACTGGACCCCCAAGTGGCCTTTTCAAAAGGAATTTGACTAAGATGTTGTTTGTGGACAGTTTTATTTCCCTACAAAACAGCAGCGCTACAAACTCATAATGATGAACAGAATTGTGGCATTTGAGAAGAAGTGAAAACTGAAATAAACAATGCACAACCTGAATAAAATTCAGCTTACTGGCTGTTTCAGAAGTAATTAGATTGTTAACAAGGCACTTGTGGACACTTTTAATCCACTGCATACCCCACTGCCTTGTACCTTTATTCAGATGCATAAAACAGGTAGATAACTCCGAATGATTGTCTAAAATGGAATAAAATAGATTGACAAAGTAAATATAAGTTATGTATTCCAGAATAGAATAAGTTGCCTTTTCAAAATGAAATTGAATAAAATGTCATTCATGGGCAATTGCAATACATTAAAAAAAGAAAAAAAGTAGCTCTCAATAGTTACTGTAGAATCAATTCTTCAACAAAAACATGGAGATACAGCTGGAAACTTCTTAAGAGCAGATTTCATACATATATATGTTTTCTTTATGCAAAGAACCACAGACACATTGAATAAACTAACAAGAACTGGGGTGGACAGTAGGACTTTAGAGATCTTCAGATCTTGACTTGATTTTATTTTGGACAATCTGGCTCAGAAGGATGGACATACTTGTTGGGCTAAATGGCCTGTTCTCATCACAATTTTTTTAATGCTCTTATTCAGAGAGAATTCATCATTAGGGTGCTGGAATTGTGGCAGATGAAAATGTGGTTTTGTAGTCATATGTGAATAACAAATTATAAATCAGTCATTTCAGGCAGTAATAGGCATTTGTATCATTGGTAATATATTAGCTATATTTCCAAATCAATTTAATGGTACCTTGATGGAAATAGTATTCATTTCTATGAAAAAAAAACATAAACATTCCAAACTTTTGAATGTATCCAATGTATACACTTCTTGGGTTTTTATTAGACCAAGTATCAACGGGTAAGCAAATAGCTGTGTATGGGCTGCTGCAGCCTCGTCAGTTGTCTCACTGGAGGACTGGGCTTTGGCTATCATGTTAATGGAAAAAGATTAACCAGAACCCCGGCCCCATCACCTCCATTCTAAAAACAAAGAGCAGACCTTTTATGTTTCACATTCATGCACCAAACATTGCCATCCTGGTGGATCAGGCACCAAATAATTCCTTGAACTTCTCCTCTTTTTACATTCATATGGATTGGAAAGAATGAAGTGCTGGTTGAAAACTTCAATATAAAAAAATGCTTCACTTTACAACATAATTTCTTGTTTCAATTTAATACTTATGATGAGTGTGAAGAAATAACTTTGACTTGAAAAATACCAATTTTATGTTTTTAGTTTGCAGATGATACCAAGAAAATGTGGATTGGCAGATAATTTGGAATCTGCTAAATCATTACAGAGGGACTTGGTCAGCTTATGGGCTTGGGCAGATTTGTAACAGGTGAACTTTAATGTCAGTAAATGTAAATTATTACACATAGGAAGTAAAAATGCTAGGTTTGAATACACAATGGATGGTTGGAAAATTGAGAGTACACCTTATGAGAAAGGTTTTAGAGTCATAGTGGACTCTAAGCTATCGACTCCCCAACAGTGTTCAGAAGCCATTAAGAAGTCTAACAGAATGTCAGGTTATATAGCGCCCTGATGTGTGGAGTACAAGTCACAGGAGATTCTGCTCAAGCTTTATAACACACTGGTGAGGCCTCATCTTGAGTACTGTGTGCAGTTTTGGTCTCCAGGCTACAAAAAGGACATAGCAGCGCTAGAAAAGGTCCAGAGAAGAGCAACTAGGCTGATCCAGGGCTACAGGGGTTGAATTATGAGGAAAGATTAAACAAGCTAAGCCTATACAGTTTAAGCAAAAGAAGATTAAGAGGTGACATGACTGAAGTGTTTAAAATTATGAAGTACAGTACAGTAGTACAGTGGATCAAGAATGTTATTTTAAAATACGTTTATCAAGAACATGGAGACACAGTTGGAAACTTGTTAAGGGTACATTTAAATAAATAAATAAGGGTAAATTTAAATAAGGGTAAGGGTTGTTAAGGGTAAATTTCGCACAAACATGAGGAAGTTTTTCTTTACAAACAGAACTATAGACACTTGGAATACGCTACCAAGTAGTGTGTAGACAATAAGACTTTAGGGACTTTCCAAACTTGATATTTTTTCAGAAGATTTAAGTGGGTAGGACTGGCAAGCTTTGTTGTGCTGAATGGCTCGTTCTTATCTAGATCGTTCTAATGGTTTAATGTTCAAGGTGAAATGCCAGAACTCTCTCAGCTGAAGATGCGTCACCCTCTGTTTTACCTGCTCTTGTATAGTAGGCTGTCACTTTGGCTAATGAGTTCTCACACTGAAGAGTAGTTTTGTGCTTTGTAGAAGGAGCATAATCCTCTAAGCTGCTAGCATCTTTATATGAAAGTGACACTCAAGTGCCAGCTCTAAATATAACACATTTTGCTTACCGCTTGTTTTGTCCAGGTTGAAAATACAAGCATTTATTTTGTTTTAACTCATCTTTATGCTTACACTCTTGTTTTGGTATCTTTTGGGGTTCATCCTTGTTGTCAAATGGCCAAGCTTGCTTTTCTTTATACACAGCCCGTCCTCATTCAAATCTTTGCTACACCCCATGCACAATATGATTCAAAATATATACTGGTAGTGCATGAAACAAATGATAATACATAATCCGGATAACAAACAAAACAAAATCCAAGGTAATTGTAGGATTTTTATTAATCGCAGGTAGACCGAGATTTTATACCTCAGAATGAAGACATACCCAAGAAGAGGAGAATGCCTGTTCTCCCTATATTAGGCCGATGGTGACAGTCCCAGGCCAAAGGAATAAATTAGTTCAAAGAAACATAGTTAAAATAAAGCAGAATATCTAAGATTGAATTGTTGTTTAATTCACTTGGTATATATTACAATATGGATATGAGCAGCATTCAAAAATTCATTTTCTGATTCTAAAAAATCCAGTGCTTGGATGTGAGTTCATTCCCTTTAGGATGAGGTGTAATCGTGAGTCAGCCGTAGACGGGGTGCCATTGTGATTATTGCTACTGTCCACAGTACCTACTTGATGTGCGTATTAATTACTGTAAATAGTGACCTCAACCTCACTAGATCCGTACAGCAATGTTTTTGCTATACCCGGGTGAAGTGATTCCCCCATTTTTTTTATCCTGTCAAAACACTCCCATGTGCTTTCTTTTTATTGTTATTTCTCATTTTAATGTCCATAAGCCTGAATTTGTTAGTTTATGATTATGTTACATTATTACAATTTGTTAACTTATTATTTTTTTTACTGTCAAATGTGTTACTTTCAGCCAGTAGCCTTTTTAACTTCACCATAGGTTTACATCCTGACTATCTTTGGAGTGATTTCAGGAGTCAAAGGTGTCTAAACAAAGTCTTATAGTCTCCAAGCCACAATACCCTCTGGCAGCCCCTTTCAAAAAATGAGACAGCAATCGCTGTATCCAGACTTTCTTCTTTATTTTATTCTCACAGGATGCCATCTTCCCCTTTGTTTAACTCCCTGCTTCCATCTAGCATACTAGCAGCATAATGCAGACTCACTCCTGGCCCGCCTGCACTTCTATTTTAATGTTCTACTGCAGGGCTTACCAACCCCAGGTGCCCTCCCATCTCTCCAAAATGCAAATGTGAGTTTCTTTCTTTCTTCATATACATTTAGCCCCTGGAAAGATCTTACTCTGTGCTCATGCCAATTTTGCCATGTTTGTTTTCTTATCACGCACATATCCAATATAGTTGTAAATTTTAAGGACATGTAACAAACATTAAATGAATACTCCACCCAAAAATACATAACCTGTGTAAATTGTACAGGTAGCCAGAAAAAAGATTTTATTCTCTTGCATTTGTGGAGAAAGGACATAACAAAGTTTCTGATAAAATGGGACACAATAATCACCACCACTGGACAAGAGCAAACAACATCAAACACTAACATAAAAAAATTTCATGTTACTCATTTCTAATAATCCTCACCTTAAGTCATCCAGATGTATGCTCACAATGTGTCAAAGTCATGTATTTTTTTGCAAAAATATTGTTAAATATATATATCTGGAAAATGAAAGTATTGCCCAAAGAGGTAGCCCCTTGATACAGATCATGCTACTAAATCGAAGGCCCACCTTTGCCTCCATTCACTGCTCAAGAGTACTGTTTTCATTTTAATCACCCAAAATAACTAATTTTTGAATGGAGTATTCATTTATGATTCCTGTGTGAAGTGTGCACAAATTCACAGTAGAGTAAAAACATTGCCATATGTCCTGAAGAAATAGGTTCACAAAATTACTTTTTTTCCTATATATTCCCACCATCCTCAAAAGGCAGGTCTCCACTAGTGCTAATGCCTTCATTTGAAGGACAGACATTTCAGGATTTGTAAGTATTCATTATTTTTGGGAATCTCAGCAAATTTAGGCTCATTTTCAGTTTTCCACTAACATTCTGTTTAGTTTAATTTTTTTCAACTTTTGAACTGCTAAATCATTGACAACCTGAATTTCTTTTTCTAAGAACAGGAGACTGTTCAGTCCTTTTGCTGCTCATTTGTTTAGCTAATCGCTAAGCCTGTCCCAATATCTCATCCTGACACTTCTTAAAGGTTTGTCAAGATTTCTGCTTTAACTGCATGACTCTGTTGTTTGTTCCAATTTGCCACAACTCTATGCATAAAGAAGTGCTTCTTGATTTCAATCCTAAATGCACTTCCTCTTAATTTCCACGGGTGTTTTCAAGTATGTGTTTCACCATTAAGGTGAAAGAATTCCTGTTAGATCGAGAATTTTGAAGACCTGGATTAGGTTCCCATGTAGTCTCTGCTTGAGAGTCTGTTAGAGTGCAACATGTCCTTAAGTCTTGGGATGAACTTGGTTGTTCTGATCTGCACAGCTTCAAGTGCTGCTATGTCTTTTTTGTTGCATGGTGACCAGAACTGCACATAATACTCCAGAAGAGGTCTATATAGTCTGAGTATAATATCTATTCATTTATATTTAAGATTTTATGATATTACCTACACTTTTATTTGCCCTTTTCATAACTTCTGGTCATTGGTTAGATGATAAACCCCTAAATCTTTTTCAGAGGTTGCTTCCTGTAGGCCAGTGTCTTCCATCTTGTATTTATAATTGACATTTCTGTTTCCCACATGTAGCTCTTTGCATTTTCATACATTAAATTGCAATTTTCAAATGTCCGCCTTGTTCTGAAGCTTATCCAAGTCTTCTAGATTTTTTTTCATTTAACCTAACAATTTATTTTTTATGTTTAAGACAAAAGACATACGAAATAACATTTTAATTCCACGCCACACACATGACTAGTGAGGATTAATGGGAGTCAAAGGACATTATTGAGTCTAAGTGTCTGAAAAGCAAAAGCTGCCTCCTAGATTTTGTGACCCTAGGTGATCAGTTTGATGAAATCATAGAGCTGCTCCAAAAGGAGGCAAATGGCCTGCAGGTTACTCATTGAAGTGTCAAACATTTTGGCTCTTGTGAGCTGCTCTTAACGAGACGATTCAGTAGTTGTAAGTGTCAGAAAATCCACAAAGCTTACATGTCTGCCTATAGAAAAATACCCCAGTTGTCTCTGCCTATCAGGATTATTACATTCGCCTGACTGCCTTTATTAAACAAGCAATGAAATGACTGACCAGAAGTGTACAAAAGCTTGTTGCTTACACACAGCTTTCCTGAAGTGTTTTTTTTTTCCTGACCCTCATCAAACAGTGTTTCCCATCTAGATTTCCAACTATTTTTTTGTTTCTCTATTCTACTTTTACACATCCATATGTCTAAAATGACCTACTGACAGGTGTAGGAGACACATAAGATGGACGAGCAGCCCGGCCAGAAATCAAGAAGATTCCTTACCCGGATGGGAGGCCCCGAAAAAATGTACAGGCGTCCCGATCAGACATGGACTTTATACCTTCCCTGGCCACGACAGAAAAAGAAGACAGGGAAGGACTGTCCTCTGGGGGATGTTTATTCCACCCAAGTGCTAGATGGCAGCCCATTCAGGAACCAGCAGGGAATGCTGGGAGTTGTAGTCCAGCAGCACAGCCCTGCTTGGGTCTGTGGGTGCCGCAAGGGGGTGCTGCAGGGAGATGCACTCTCCAAAATACGGGACTTTCATATGGCCTGGAAGTACTCCATCGGGCAGTGGCCCTGACACTGGAAGTACTCCTGAATCCTTAACAAATAGGACCACACTCCCTTATCCAGGCAAGTCGGAGCTGGGAGGACGTGGAGCAACACTCGACTGGAGTAGGGCAGTGCGGTGGTGAGAAAAGAGAGAGTATCGTGGAAAGAGAGAACCTGTGATTTGTGCTTGTGCTACTTTTGGAAGTCATTTTGGTTAATAAACCTTCCATTATTTGAACCCAGGACTCCTTGTGTGTCTGAGGTTTGGGGCTCGCTGAGGGTGAGGTCAACGCTTTAAATACAGTTGGAGTCATTCTAAAGAGTTTATGTCCTAGGTGTTTCCTGTATGGATGTAATAGTGGTTGTGGCCATGGTAGTGTAGCTGTGCTCTGCAATGAGCTGCTGTCCCGTCCAGGATTGGTTCCTGCATTGACAACTCCTCCTGTGGCCATTAACTGAATTAAGTGGGTTTAAAAATGCAGTGATGAATAGAAGGTGCAGAATGATAACCTGAAAACAATAAAGAACACTCATCTTACTCTCAACTTCAAGCCTAATCACAATCCATACTGCAATGGCTTCAGACTGCTTGGGTGTAGTTCTGCCCTTTTGATGTTAGTGCATTTGTTCCCATTGGTTTAAACATGCTCATCAAGGAATTTATTTATTTATGAGTTATTTTGCTGAAAGCATTGGAGAAGGGCCTGTTCAGTCAAAAACAAACCATCGTAAAGTTTTTGCTTCAACTTCCAAATGCCTGAAGGCAAACAGCTTTGAGTTCTAAAATGAATATTTTGGGGTTTCATATAACTTAAGAAAATCAGCCTCTTTATGCATTGCAAGAACACAATTACTTATTGCCTTTTGCTCAATGTGTGTAGGATTAAGAATGTGTGTGCGTGAGGGGCCGTAACTCTGTGCACATGTGTATTTAATAAAAAAGGTATTAAAATCAAAACGGCAGTCATATTTCAGAAGAGGACTGATACATTAAATTACACTGTACGTTTCAGTTTGCTACAGCAACTTGTAGATGGCCGAGGGCAACTCTGCACTGTCATTATTTGATTACAAAGAAGGAGTTTTATATGCTGGGTGTATAAACTATTAGCTGTCCTTCAACAATAAGTTATTCATTCGTGTTAAATAGAAAGGTGAGCGCATTTCATCACTCATCAATGTGTCATTACATAACTTATTCACATAAATCCAACCAGAAAGCCATCCATTTTCAAATCAGTGTTAAACGACTGCAACAGGCATCCTCTGGATGTGTCCCATTACAGTATAAGTGATTTTAGATTGTCACTCATCAAATGTGTTTTCTTTTGTTTTTCAACTTCTTTTTTTTGTCTGTTTATCCATGCTTCGATAGATAGATAGATAGATAGATAGATAGATAGATAGATAGATAGATAGATAGATAGATAGATAGATAGATAGATTTTAGTATAGTAGGCAGGGATAGATAGATAGATAGATAGATAGATAGATAGATAGATAGATAGA
>JANRMT010062796.1:67747963-67774081 GCA_026402145.1 Polypterus bichir lapradei
CCCGCGCTTGGCAGCGGAGAAGTAAAAAGAAAAGGAAACATTTTAATAATGACGTAACATGATTGACAATGTAATTGTTTTGTCATTGTCATGAGTGTTGCTGGCATATATATATATATATATATATATATACACACAGACAAACACATATATAAACATATATATACACATCATATATATATATATATATATATACATATACATACATATATACATATACACATATACAAATATAGACATATATATACAGTATATACATATATACACATATATATATACACAGTTATATATATATACACAGTTATATATATATACATATACATATATATATATATACACACATACATATATATATATATAGCAAAATACCTGCGCTTCGCAGCGGAGAAGTAGTGTGTCAAAGAAGCAATGAAAAAGAAAGGGAAACATTTTGAAAATAACATAACATGATTGTCAATGTAATTGTTTTGTCACTGTTATGAGTGATGAGTGTTGCTGTCATATATATATATATATATATATATATATATATATACACATACACATATATATACACACACACATATATACATACATATATACACATACATCCACATATATGTATATATCTACATATACACACATACATATACATACACACACATATATACACACAAATACATATATATACATACTGTACATATCTACATATATACATACACACACACACACACACACACACACACACACAACTATCGTATATGTTGAAGTTCTATTTAAATTTTAAATAGAAGAAATTTTTTATTTAGTCGACAGAATATTATTCCGGAATAAATCAACTCAAACCTTAAATAACTTATAATATTTTGCTCTCCATAAAAAATATATCCTGTCTAAATTATACAAGTTAGAAATAAAGTAAATGTTAAAAGAACAAACATTCAAATTTCTTTACTCTTATGTAATTTTATATAAAAAATAAACTTAAATTTTAAATATCCCAAAAGATTTTGCTCTCCATAAAAATATATCCTGTCAAAATTATACAAATTCAAATATGAACATGGTGCATAACAAAACCTGGAAACATAAATAAAATTTGTTCTTTTCAGCAATAACAAATCAAATCATTCAGTTTATGAACAAAGTGCGTATTTGGGAACACCGTAGTGTCGACTTGGTTCAACATTACTTGGCAACAAGGAAAGTGGGGCAAGTTGCACTGGTGCATTTGTGTCTCCCATAAAAGTAGCTTCACTTGAAATCACTTTGTGATTGTGCACGGGTAAAAACGTCTGCTGAAGTGTCAGATTCTTCTTTAACTCTTCTGCTTTCTGTATCTTGTGCATTGCATTCATGTCTTTCAGGTTATCTTGATATTTTGTCTCATAGTGCCGTTTTAGATTAAATTCTGTAATTACACCCACATTTGCTCCAGAAATGAGACACACGGGTTTACCGGCAATGTCAGTAAACATATACAAAGCCTCCCATCGGTTTTTAAAGGCTCTATGTTCAGAATCACCTTTTCTCTTCGGCATCGTGTGGGCTAGCTTCGCAATAACTTGCAGCATCATAAGCTAGACTTGATTAACGCGGTAAGTGTTCGGCAAGGCAGCTGAATCGCTGCATTATGGGATCTGTAGTTTATTGTGTTACCAGCGCTTCATATCCCCGGGCCATTAATAACAACAATACAGTATATAAAATGATCTCGCGGGCCGGATATAATTACACGCTGGGCCGCATGTGGCCTGCGGCCCTTGAGTTTGACACATATGGACTAAATAGAACTTGAAAAGATATATTTTTTCAAATGTGATCGCGCAATTCAGATAGAGTTGATGCGCACTACAGCCTGCATGCCTCAATAAGTCATCCTCCCCTCGCTCTTACTTTTTTACCGTTCATCTAATGAATACACTGAGTATGGCTTTACCAAAACAATCATTGATGGCGAATTAAGTATCCATTATTCGAGTAGGTAGATCGGGGTATATATATACATATATATATACCCGCGTATCGCAGCGGAGAAGTAGTGTGTTAAAGAAGCTATGAAAAAGAAAAGGGAACATTTTAAAAATAACGAAACAACGACTGTCAATATACAGTAATTGTTTTGTGAGTGTTACTGAGTGTTGCTGTCATCAAGGATTTAATTATCATTATTTCTTTCAATCAGGTTCGTATTTGTAGGATGTGTTGTGTTCAAGTTACATTCCGTGTTTGTCAATCGTTGTAAAGATGACAGGTTTCATTCATCGATTCGTTTCTTACTGCATCAATAAACAGCTCGTCTTCTTCTTTATCTGAGACCTGACACACTGCATGCACGGGTTTTTTTTTTACACTGTCTTCCTTTAGCGGGACATTGACATTTTCCACCGTGTGCTTTGTTTCCGCAGCAGCTGCACTTATGAATATTCTTGTATGTATCAGACGCTTCATATTTTTTTGCTGCCTTTTCAATTGTGTAATTCGGTTTTTGTTCAGCACTCTTTGGAACTGTTGCTTTTTGTCTGTGCATTGCGGCAGTTCACGTTAGCCGCTCGGTGTACATGCATCGAAGTTTCCCAACTGTGCTGGTGCCATGTCGTGCTATGTCCATGGCTGTATCTAATGTTACCGAGGTCCTGGCACTTAAAACTTTCTCTCGCAGTTTCGCTGAGTTTGTGCCAAACACCACCCTGACCATCTCATCTTCCTCTGCATAAGCACAGTCCTTCACCCGTGAATATTTAGTGGCAGTTTGCTATTGGATTGCCGCTGACGGACGGCCTTATATGGGCAGGCACTAAATTGCAAACGCCAGCGGCAGCCTATCTATGAACTTAATTTAAAGTTTAGGTTTACATCGTGCTTTGTTTCCAAAATAGCAGAACTCATGAATATGGTTGTATATGTCACTCGCTCGCTTCTTATTGTTTCGCTGCCTTCTCAATTATATAATGCATGTTTTCATCAGCGCTGTTTGGGGCTCTTCCTGGTTTTCTACGTACTGCGTGATTACGTAGGAGGCGTGATGATGTCACACGAAACTCCGCCCCCACGGCTTTCAAGCTCATCTCCATTACAGTAAATGGAGAAAAACAGCTTCCAGTTATGACCATTACACGTAGAATTTCGAAATGAAACCTGCCCAACTTTTGAAAGGAAGCTGTAAGGAATGAACCTGCCAAATTTCAGCCTTCCACCCACACGGGAAGTTGGAGAATTAGTGATGAGTCAGTGAGTGAGTGAGTGATTGAGTGAGTGAGTGAGGGCTTTGCCTTTTATTAGTATAGATTACTGATTAGATCCTGCCATGTTTTGAAAAAAATCTGTACAGATCCTCTAACTCAGAATTTGATTTTTTCCAATTTCAAATAGTATAAAACATCAGTTTCCCACTGACTTAAAAGAGGTGAATTAGGATTCTTCCAGTTTAGCAAAATCATTCTGCGTGCCAAAAGTGTAGTGAATGCAATCACAGTTTGTTTGTCCTTCTCCACTTTAAACCCATCTGGAAGAACACCAAACACAGCTGTTAATGGGTTAGGAGGGATTGTGACACCAAGGCTGTCTGAAAGGTAATTAAAAATTTTGGTCCAGAATGATTTTAATTTGGTGCAGGCCCAGAATATGTGACCCAGTGAGGCTAGGACTTGATTTCAGCGTTCTCAGGTTGGATCTTGCCCTTGGAACATTATGGAGAGCTTTAGGCGAGACAGATGTGCTCAATATATAATTTTGAGTTGAATAATTGTATGCTTTGCACATATGGAGCTTGAGTGAATTCTCTGCATTGCTATTTTCCACTCCTTTTCTGATATATTGATTAAGAGATCTTTTTCCCAGTGTCCTCTTGGATCTTTGAAAGGGAGGGACTGTAAAATAATTTTATATATTGCAGAGATGGTGTCTGAGTCCTTCAGATTGAGCAATATTTTTTCCAGAATGGACAAGGGTGCAAGATGAGGAAAATCAGGCAGGTTCTGTTTAGCAAAGTTCCTAATTTGAAGATAGTGAAAGAAATGTGTAGCTGAAATGTTAAATTTGGAATGTAATTGTTCATAGGATGCAAAGACGTTGTCTATATAAAGATCTCTAAGCAAGTTAATCCCAAATTCTTTCCAGATATTAAAAACTGTGTATGTCTGCAAAGGTTGAAAGAGGTGGTTCTCTTGCAGAGGTGCCACAGATAAAAGCTTCTCCATCTTAAAATGCTTTCTACATTGGTTTATCCATTTCCTCTGCACTAGGAGTATATATTTGTGGTATCTGTAATGTATCCAGAAATGCATTAGATTGTGTGTTGTCTTCTTTAAACTCAGAAGAAAATATAAGGATTTATAGTAGTCTCTAAATGTGTGCGTTATATTTTTGTGGTCGATGATTTTGTCTCTGTTCGTGTTGGTGATAACTGGGATTGCTTTGCAGACTTCTTGCTTGTGAATTTGTTAAGCTAAAAGCTTATTAGCTTACTCTCCATGTTCATAGTAATTATGTCTGGATTTATAAATTAGTTTTTCAGTTTCTTTAGTTGTCAAGAGGTTTAGTTCTGAATGCAGAGCCTGCCTTTTCCTATGTAGTGCCTCGCTTCGGAGCCTAGCATGTTTTTCATCTACAGTGGTGTGAAAAACTATTTGCCCCCTTCCTGATTTCTTATTGTTTTGCATGTTTGTCACACAAAATGTTTCTGATCATCAAACACATTTAACCATTAGTCAAATATAACACAAGTAAACACAAAATGCAGTTTTTAAATGATGCTTTTTATTATTTAGGGAGAAAAAAAAATCCAAACCTACATGGCCCTGTGTGAAAAAGTAATAGCCCCCAGAACCTAATAACTGGTTGGGCCACCCTTAGCAGCAATAACTGCAATCAAGCGTTTGCGATAACTTGCAACGAGTCTTTTACAGCGCTCTGGAGGAATTTTGGCCCACTCATCTTTGCAGAATTGTTGTAATTCAGCTTTATTTGAGGGTTTTCTAGCATGAACCGCCTTTTTAATGGTTTAATGGTTAGAATAGGCACCGCAAGAACATCCATGGCACTTTTTACTAGTTTTGTTGGCACTGGATCTAGGGAACTAGTAATTAAAGTTAAGACTTCCTGCTCAGTTACAGGATTAAAATTACTAAACTGCTGAATGCAATGTGCAGCAGGGTCTACTAAGCTAGTATTTGGTTTGTACTGTGATGCTGAGATCTGGGATCTTATATTTTTAATTTTCTCATTGAAGAAGTTCATAAAGTCTGTACTGCTAATATCTGTTGGTATTTTGCACTGTTGATCTGAATTCCCATTTGTTAAATTAGCCACTGTTCTAAACAGTACCCGAGGATTTTTATTATTGCTATCTATTAATGTAGAATAGTATTCTGAGCGAGCTTTAAAGAGGGCTTTTTTATATTTATTAACACTCTCTGTCCATGCAATTTTAAAGACATGTAGCTTTGTTGTTCTCCATCTGCGCTCCAGTTTTCTACACTCTAATTTAAGAGCTCAAGTATTTTCATTAAACCAGGGAGAGTTTCTATGTGCTTTGATCACTTTTGTTTTAAGGGGAGCCACTGTGTCCAGAGCATCTCTCAATATCACATTATAATGTGATGTTAGCTGATCTAAATTGTTTTCCACGTTTACATTTAATGTTAACTGATCTAAATGGTTTTCCACAATTACACTCGACTTACTCAAGGTATCTATAAATTTTGAAGCAGAATTACAATCTAGATGTCACACTGTCTTTGTTTTAATCTGTGAGTGCGTTGGCATGGGCAGAACTAAATCAAATGTAATTAAGAAGTGATCGGAAATGACTTCATTTAATGGAGTAATATTTAAATTTTGAATTTCAACTTTGTAAGTAATAATTAAATCTAATGTGTGGTTATGATTATGAGTTGGACCTTTGACAATCTGACAAAATCCTACTGAATTTAACAAATAAGTAAAACATTTGCTAAAAGTGTCAGTTTCCACATCAATGTGTACATTAAAATCCCCCATCAGTACTACGTAATCATAATTTATAGCCAAATCAGATAGAAGGTTGCTAAATTCAGTCATGAACAATGAATATGGCCCTGGTGGTCTGTAGACTAGCACTATAATTGTGTTGGAATCTGTTTTAATACTTAAAATGAATATCTCAAAGGATGTAAAGTTGCCTAAATTTTTAGAAGTGATTTGCATTTTGTTACAATGAATTATTCCAAGGCCTCCTCCTCGACCAGAATCTCTAGACTTATGAAAGAAAGAGTATCCATCTGGTGACGCCTCAGGTAGGGGAACAGTGTCACATTTACTAAGCCAGGTTTCAGTAAGAAGATCACAGATCAGATTTTGTACTTAATATAATATCATTTACCAAAACAGCTTTAGTGCCAAGAGAGCGAATGTTCAATAAACAGCATTTAAAACTGCATGGTTTTTTCTGAACTGGTGATATATTTTTTGTTTTTTGATATATTTGTATGGGACAGGTTTTTGGCTAAATAACTAAAATATACCTTAAAACCAGAAATTGCCCAAAAATTCTCACCACAGTCACCATGGGGAAAGGAATCATAGGACCGATGTCAGATGGACTGTGCCATCCAGCTACCCACCCATCCTCCGGGTATCTCAGTGAACCTTTAACTACAACCTGAAGACTTCAGTGCCTCATGTCACTCTTCTAGGTTCATTGAGTTTGGTTTCATCTTTTCTTGTCTCACAGAATAAACCTCTGACCGCTTTGCTCTGTAATATCTGTAGCTTAATTTGATCAGCTCCGTTAGATGGACTGAGAGGAAGATCATTTGGCATTTCTAATGTTTGCCCACTTTTGCTCTTTCAGCATTTCTTTACCAGAGAGAAGACGCAATAAAACACAACAAGAGGCCTCCTGGCCTCTTAGAAACTAGAGAGACTCAGTGTGTTAAGGCCAACGTTAAGCTGCAAATGTAGTGAGGGTGAGGATAGGGGTCATTGCTGCCAGGATCCAATTCACCACTTTTGTTCGGAGAAATAGGGTCAGACGTGTCTTCTGACCTTTGACCTGCTGTTTCACATTTCCAAATAATTGCCTAAATGGAGCTCCGTGAGCCCAGTGACAATCAAACAATTTGTCTTTTCAATTATCTGTCAGTCATGAAGGCCATTGCGGGATAGTAACAGGGGGTATCTTAGAAGGGGAGATGGAGGGGGGGTCCAGCCTGCCTGGCCGTATTTGTCTAGGAGAAAAGGCGTCTTTGTTAGCAACGCTTTCTACACCCCCCCTCACCCCCTACCCCCTCGCTCTATTCTCCTGCATTTGTGTAAGCCTTCTGAAAAGCCTTGTATTTCAGAATGCAACACAAATTAATTAAGTTTTCTCTTTATTTCCATCCGTCTCCCTACTTGCACTCCCCTGGACAGATTTTTCCTTCATGCATTTTTTATCTGTTCTATGCTGATTTAACCTCCAATCACTCCATTTTAACACTTTCCTGACTTTTGTGGTAATGGACATGAATTTGTGCAACTGGCTACACGATTCCTGGAATGGAAAGTGTGAGCGGAAAAGAAAGAAAATTTGAGCTTTCCTTGAGTTTGCTTTCCTTTGGAGTTTAAAGAAAATAAATCACATGCATTAATAATTGACTTGGCACAGCATTTAGAACTGCTGCTTCACAGATATCAGATTTTTTCTTTATTTTTCTTCCTTTGTTTGCAAGTGTTTCACTTTCCACATCCCAAAAATACTCACATTTGTGTGACTGAAAACTGAAAAGGTTCTCTGCGTGAGTGTGTGCCTAAGTGTACCCTTCAACACATTGTCACTATGCATAGGTCATGTTCATGTTTTGTACGTGATACTACTCCCTCATGAAACTGTACTGGGAAAGTAGATATGAAATATGATTAAACTGATTGTCATGTCAGGAAGCAGAGGGTGATGGTGCAAGGAACCTCATCAGAACTATCCGATGTTAACAGTGGTGATCCACAGGGGTCAGTGCTAGGGCCGCTGCTATTTTTAATATACATAAATGATTTAGATAGGAATATAAGTAACAAGCTGGTTAAGTTTGCAGATGATACCAAGATAGGTGGTAGATAGATGTGGAATCCGGTATATCATTACAGAAGGACTTAGATAGCATATAGAGACTTGGGCAGATTTGTGGCAGATGAAATTTAATGTCAGTAAATGTAAAGTATTACACATAGTAAGTAAAAATGTTAGGTTTGAATACACAATGGGTGGTTGGAAAATCGAGAGTACACCTTATGAGGAGGATTTAGGAGTAGTAGTGGACTCTAAGCTTTCGGCTTCCAGACAGTGTTCAGAAGCCATTAAGAAGGCAAACAGAATGTTGAATTATATAGCACGATGTGTGGAGTACAAGTCACAGGAGGTTCTGCTGAATATTTATATCACATTGGTGAGGCCTCATCTGGAGTACTGTGTGTAGTTTTGGTTTCCAGGCTACAAAAAGGACATAGCAGTGCTAGAAAAGGTCCAGACAAGAGCGACTAGGCTGATTCCAGGGCTACAGGGGTTGAATTATGAGGAAAGATTAAAAGAGCTGAGCCTATACAGTTTAAACAAAAGAAGATTAAGAGGAGATATGATTGAAGTGTTTAAAATTATGAAGGGAATTAGTACGGTGGATCAAGACTGTTATTTTAAAATGAGTTCATCAAGAACACGGAGACACAGTTGGAAACTTGTTAAGGGTAAATTTCACACAAACATTAGGAAGTTTAACTTTACACAAAGAACGATAGACACTTGGAATAAGCTACCAAGTAGTGTGGTAGACAGGAAGACTTTAGGGACTTTCAAAACTCGACTTGATGTTTTTTTTGGAAGAAATAAGTGGATAGGACTGGTGAGCTTTGTTGGGCCGAATGGCCTGTTCTCGTCTAGATTGTTCTGATGTTCTAATGTCTTTGTGAGTTCTTCTTTAGGTTCATAATGTGAGTGGCATCTCTGAATTGGCTTTGTGTTTGTGAGTCCTGCAATGGACTGTCCATGAGGTTAGTGATACTATAAAGGACCCCTATGAAGTGGATAACTGGGTTCAGATCATGATGAAAAAGTTGGTTTCCAGGCAAGAGATATATAGTGTAGGGCATCTCCATAAAGTGATAAATACTGTTCAACTATTCACCCTGTTGGGAGTTTTCACATTTTATTGTTATACAATGGTGGTGGGCAACGTCGTACCTGGATGGCTGCAGCAGCCAAGTTAGTTAATTAATGCTGATAAAGTACTTATTGCTCACGTTACATTTTTCTGCTTCATTTTAGTTGTCTCTCTTATTAAGATTTCAAACCTTTAATTGCTTATTTTAGTCTTAATTAGCGATACGTTGCAAACGACAAAGAAGCCAGCAATTCTCCATCTAGCTTGTTTCCTTTAACACCTGTTTTACACCTGTGTGAATTCATCGTGCATGAATTGGTTTAACAAAATACTTAGAAGGAAGAAGAGAAAAAAATGAAGGACTGAAAATTTCTCATCCAAATCATTTGGATGTTATCTTTAGAAATTAAAAAAAAATCATTGATTGAGAATGACCTGACATTGCAGAGTTAAAACACTAACAAGAAATTAAAAAAGATCTGTTATTGGCAAGGATTGCTTTCTAATTAAGCAACTGAGATGGAACAAAAGCCAGCAGCCACTGTGGCCCTCCAGGATGGATGTTGATCACCCCTGTTTATACAACATGGAATTACAGTGGATTTAATGTGGCTTTTTTGACACTGATAAACAGAAAAAACTCTTTCATGTCAAAGAGAAAACAGATCTCTGTAAAGTGGTCTAAACTAATAACAAATATAATACACAAAATAAATTGATGCATAAGTATTCAGTATGAATATGACACACCATTTGGTTTTAGAGGACACTTAATTAGCTGCATGGAGAACACCTGTTTGAGGTTTCAATTGTTTGCTGTATAAATGTTCCTGTATCTGGATAGTCCAGCTTGTGGAGAGTCAATAGTGGTGGCTAAGCCTGCACATTGAAAACAACAGAAAACACCAGGCAACTCTGGTATGGGTACAAGAAGAAGTCATGCATGATCACCTTGAGTCCAGTTACGTCAATTATGAACAAATGGAATGAGTATGGCACAGCTGCAAATCTGATAATAGCCTGGCATGCACAAAAACTGAACGATTATGCAAGAAGATTAGTGAGGGGGGCAAACAAGAGACCTATGGAAAACTCTAAAAGAGTTGTAAGCTACAGTAGCTGAGATTGGAGAGACTGTCCAGATAACAACTGCTTGCCGGGTACTTCACCAGTCATTATTTTATGGGGGAGTGGAAAAGAGAAAGTAACTGTCAAAAAACACATGCACATGACATCTTGGCTAGAGTTTGACGGGAAGTACATGGGAAACTCTGAAGTCAGCTGGAAGAAAGTTCTATGGTTAGATAAGCTTTTTGCCAATCTTACTAAACAGCAGCTGCACATTACTGAAACCAGACCATTCCCATCATGAAGCAAGGTGGTAGCAACATCATGCTGTGAGGATGCTTCTCTGAAGCAGGCCCAGAAAGACGTGTGAGGGGAGAGAGGTAAATGACTGCAGCAAAACACAAGGAAATCCTGGAGGAAAACCTGATGCAGTCTGCAAGAAACCTGCACCTTGGGAGAAAATTTGTTTTCCAGCAAGACAACAACACCAAGCATAAAGCCAAATCTGCCCAGTAAAGGCTTGAAAACAACAAAGGTAATGTCCTGGAGTGGCCAAGTCAGAGTCCAGATCTCAATTGTGGCTGAAACTGCTAAAGACTGCTCACTCACAATCCATATGCAACCTGAAAGAGACTGAGCAGTTTTGCAAAGAAGAATGGAGGAAAACTGTGCAAAGCTAATAGAGACCTGTGAACAGAGACTTGAGACCGGCATGGCTGCTAAAGGTACAACTTCTAAATACTGACTTGAAGGGAATGAAAACTTATGTGGTCAATTATTTTATGTTTTAAATTCATGATTAATTTAGATCACTTTGCAGAGGTCTGTTTTCTCATTCAACATCAAAGAATTGTTTTCTGTTGACCAGCATCAAAATAGCCAACTTAAATCCACTGTGATTCAATGTGCATAATAAAAAAATGTGAAAACCTCCAAGGAGGTGTCGGAGACTCCTTTCCAGATTTAAAGTTTACAAGGAGCCAACAGCAATGTGTGTAAATACGTAAACAACTACAAATGATATGACAGCCCAACATAAAGCTTCGGATTAATGCTAAAGGATAATATTTAGCAATCTTAACAAAGACACTCTAATCTACTGTACATAACACAGTGCCAATCTGCAAGATGCCGTGTTTGTTTTTTCCACTTTACTTTTTTCTTTCATTCTACCAAAAATCCTCTTGAACATGGGCGTACTATTGCCATAAATCATACTTAATTACCAAAGAAAGATTATACTAAAACCCCTGGAGGACTTGGGCAAGGTAAGTCATGGGATGAAAGAAGCTTACTGTAACAATATACTTCTGGGTTGTTATGCCACCCCCAAAAGAAACCCAAAGGGCTGACCTGAGTCACATCTCCTGAAGGTCTGTTCTGTTCAACAACACAGCTATATTGTATCTCCTGCCACCTTGATCTTCTGCTCCATTGACAATTTCAACTGTTTATTAGACACAGCAGCTTGAAGACTGCCGTGAACTTTCATTGAAATGCAGTAGATTTAATTCAGAATTAAGATGTCCCATCACATTTATTCATTTAGGTCATCTCTTTACCAAAATGGTGTACAAACCATAATGGCACCATTATGCCGAGTGTCATTCACATACCTTGCAGTTTTAAGATAAGTAGCTTCCTTGTATGTCAAATCGATGGTGGATACTCTTATATAATATGCTACCGTGGCTGTCCGTTTGTCTTTCCAGGACTTTAAATCACCGGCAGCTCACAAACCGTTTGACCTATTGACGTGAAATTTGGTACACATATACTACGTGACGTCTACTCTCCGCTTTCAGGGTGATGATTGACCTCCAAGGTCAAAGATCAACCCAGGAAGGTCAAAGTCAAAAATCAAATAACATGTAGCCTGAAATTTGGTACACATATGCTACGCTGAAACTCTGCACTACAGCTTTATATTAAAAGCAAAGAGTTTTGGAATTATTACTCTTTTTATTTTTATTTTATTTTATTGTAGAATCAACTCTTGGCAGTGGGCAGCAGGGCGGCCGTGCGGTGGAAGTGTACGGGCACGGAGTATGGTCAAGTCAAGTGTATTCACTGCATGTTATAAAAACAACTTTTAAATACCACATTAATTCACAAACTGGTAGATTTTGACAATATAGAAACCTGAGGAAATTAGTCAAATTGATATATGGGGGGTGGGGGGTGGGGGGGAGAGTCTAAGTGCTTGCTGTAAAGAACTTTTCAATATGTATGTTGCAGTGAACTATGAATTTCTGCATGCAAAAACTAGCTTTCATAACTGAAAAACTAAAGAGGGCGAAAGAGACAGAACTAAACTAAACTGTAATATTATCTCAAACCAGAGACATCCCTTATCACATACCCTGTCTCCATTTATCATGGTATGGACGCAGAAAATTGTGAAAGCCACAACAAAGGCAATACCACATCACAGCAAGGCAATCGTTCAGAATGTCTGACAAAGGAGCAGTCACTGAATTCTCACATGCAGGTGAAAGTCTTCAAGGGAGTAAAGCCATTTTTGCTGGAGAACCATAAAATGAGCCATGCTGATCAAAGTGGCCGGTTGGATTGAAAGTGCAGAAAAAACAAAAGTTAGTGTAGAAACACTGGTGTTGGTGTATTACAAGCAGGGTTTTTCCTCTGCTTGTGTTTATGTTCTGTTTTATTGTTAGTTTTGTCATGTTTTAATTATTATTTTTCAGGTTTTAATGTTATTTCTGCAAGTTTTGTTAAGCATATTCATTATGTACTGTTTCTTTAAACTGGTATCCATTCCATGCATTTTGTGAGTTGAACCCCAAGAGACAGGGCTCCCTAGTTCTTTCCTTTTGACTTTGACATTTAGTTCTCCTCTATTGTTCTGCATCAAATAATTTTGTTTTCCTGCTTTTGACATTGGCATGATTTAGTCTTTTGCTTCATCGCTTGTTCCACTAGATCCATTATCATTTCTAATTATTGCCCTCTATAAAGAAAATAGCATATCTGGGACTTACAACAGAAGTTAGTCAGGGTCTATCACAGTAAGTTAAATAAGTGAACGAAGACCATTATCTGCTGCTGGTGAAGCTGTTAGTTCTTCTATAGCATCTGTGATTGTTACATAAAAATAGTGCATGAAAAAGCCTTAACAATAAGGTAGATGCACATGGCCGCACTGACATACTTTCTGTGAAAATCTCAGACAGCTCAGTCACTTCCGTTGTCTATTCTGCAGTTGTGATTTTTGTTTATTAGTGAGAATGTTTGAGAAGAAGAAGTATAGTTTCAGTGTACAGATACAGCTGAACATCGTTGTGTACCTTTATGTTGAGCTTCCAGTAAGTACAACAAGGTACTTAGTGTTCATGCATGAGTGTTCAACATGATCTAAATGATCGTTGCTATCTGGAGAGAGAGCTTTATGGTTAGGATTTTCACAAGCCAGGGTCTGAGACAGGGCAGCAACTGTTGAAGAAGGGAGTGGTTCCTGCGTTGTTTGAATGGAACGATTTCTCCGTTCCACTTTAAAGATAGGGGGTATAGGAAAGGAGAAAGCAACCGATGGAGGATGACAAACTGAGTGAGGAGATGGATGATAAAATCCTTGAGGACCATGACTACACTTCGGCTCTGGATCCAGTTAGCAGACAATAGTACTTGAAGAGAACATGTCTCTCAGAGAGGAGATCATCCAGCTTGAGGAAACAAATTAAGACTCTTACAATGAAGCAGCAGTTTGGCATTCACTGTTTTGCTGGCTCAGACAAAGACATTTGCTTTTTCACAGGGTAAGATGTCCAGCAGACTCATGTTATTATGTTTTGTAGCATCGGCACCAAGCGCCATAATGGAAGGAATCCCTGCTCTTTGAGGTGGCTCACTATCCTTAAAATGACAGCTTGCCTTTTGCCGCACTAGTTGGAAAAATCCTGTTCATCTGTGCAGAGTTGCCATTTTTACAGGCAATCCTGCAATTGATGATGTAATGCCAGCTCGTTCTTTTGGTGACTCATCCCTGGCTAGTATACTTGTCCAGTGCCATTACAATATCACACTTACATACATATTCACCTGTCCCTGAATAAAGTTTAAGAACTAGTTATTGAAATTCTGTTTTTATTATGAAGCCTAACGTAATCACATATTTGTCTCATGTAAGTTCATAGAAGACACGTTTTTAATTTGTCTGGATCATACCTTTGTAATTGTGGATGTAGCTTGAAACACATAGTTTGAAGCCTTTCTCCTTTGTAGCTCCTAACGTTTGGCACAGTGTTTGAATAATGCGTTTAGCTTAAGTCTGGGCACGTCTTGAAGCGATCTGGTGAAAAATGCCATGGCTAGTTCGTTTTGATATCAGCGCTGGAAGTGCAGCAGTTGGCTGACATGGAATCTGAAACAGTGTGCATATAGCCTCTTATCTATAAAAATAATTAACTAAATAAAAAAGATGCATTTTATATGAATATGATTCTGTTCTGCATCCTTTCTGTGTACTTTTGCATTATTACATCTGCAAACAGACAAAGTTTGAGAGTGAGCCAGGGGATGAATTAAGGCCAGAAAAAAGGGCCAAAACCAGGAGATCAATAACTTTGTCTGCTTTTGAAATCTTTGAAGACGAGGACAGACAATTCTCCGCCAAAATAGAAGATCAAGAGGATGAAGTAATGATAACAGAACTTTCACCAGTGGTTATCCCTTGAGTACATCATGTTACAGAGTGACTACAGGAATTTTAAGTAACTTTCATTCAGCACATAGTGGTGCACAACTATATAACATGGAGATTCTATTCCTATCTTTTATTAATTTTCGTATTTGTATTTTTTGTACTATTTGTAAAACACTGTAAGATACAACCCATCCATCCATCCATCCATTATCCAACCCGCTGAAACTGAACAGGGTCACGGGGGTCTGCTGGAGCCAATCCCAGCCAACACAGGGCACAAGGCAGGAACCAATCCCGGGCAGGGTGCCAACCCACCGCAGGACACACACAAACACACCCACACACCAAGCACACACTACGGCCAATGTAGAATCGCCAATCCACCTAACCTGCATGTCTTTGGACTGTGGGAGGAAACCCACGCAGACACGGGGAGAACATGCAAACTCCACGCAGGGAGGACCCGGGAAGCGAACCCAGGTCTCCTAACTGCGAGGCAGCAGCGCTACCACTGCGCCACCGTGCCACCCCTAAGATACAACCTCTGTATGAAAATTACAAACAAACACATTATTATCAAATATAGGAACCTTATAGAGATTTCTACACAGTGGTAAGTCATACAGAGCCAATGAAGCTGATGCTGCTTATGATTAGGTTTTACCTTTTGAAGATCTTCAATCAAAATGTACCAAGAAGGTTTTTTTCTGTGGAGATGCTGATAGCCTGCGGTGGGCTGGCACCCTGCCTGGGATTGTTTCCTGCCTTGTGCCCTGTGTTGGCTGGGATTGGCTCCAGCAGACCCCCGTGACCCTGTGTTCAGATTCAGCGGGTTGGAAAATGGATGGATGGATGGAGATGCTGATAGCGGAAGCCCACCAAGCCCAAAGAAATTATAACAATGATACACTTTTATTTGTTAGTTTTTGATTTAACCTTTAAGAAACACTACTTCATAAATGTCCAACCGTCTCTTTATATTTAATTTAAGTTTATTTTTGTTTCATTATTTTCCAGAGATATCAAGCATGATAGTCAAACCTGTCTTCTGATGCTTCATGAGAGAAATGGAGTTATGGAATCAGAGAAAGGTTTTTGTTGAGACGATTAGTCTTTTAGATTTATGTTTTTGATTCGGATATAATTAACAATCTTGTGAAATTTTAAAATGAAAGTAAAGTTTGAAGATAATAAATACTGTGAAGGCAACGAAAGAAATTCAAAATGGCCTGGACAACCTTCAAAACTAGGCAAATAAATGGAAATGCAGTTTAATATCAAAAAGCATAAAATGCTACATACTGGTTAAAAGAATATTGAGTTGGGACACATTGATCTACAGGGAAAAGGATTTAGCTGTTTATGTATGTCCAAAGAACAGGCTCATCATCTTGGCAAAGTTGCACAAGCAATTATTTATTTATTTATTTTTTTTTATTAATTTTATTACGATCCATACAAAGCAATCAAGTTTTTACAAAGAGAAAAATTAAGAACAGATCGATCCCCACCCCTGAGAGAGAGAGCAAGCCAAACGGCGTTAAATTTAAGGCTTGGAGACATACCTAAATTAATAAATTCTCTGTGCCTTTTGAACTTATTTTAAAATATTACTGATTAGATCCTGCCATGTTTTGAAAAAAGTCTGTACGGATCCTCTGACTGAGTATTTGATTTTTTCCAACTTTAAATAATATAACACATCGGTTTCCCACTGACTTAAAAGAGGAGAGTTTGGGTTCTTCCAGTTTATGAGAATAAGTCTACGTGCCAAAAGTGTAGTGAATGCAATCACAATTTGTTTGTCTTCCTCCGCTTTAAACCCATCTGGAAGAACACCAAACACAGCTGTTAATGGGTTTGGAGGGATTGTAAGTCCAAGGCTATCTGAAAGGTAATTAAAAATGTTTGTCCAGAATAATGTTAATTTGGTGCAGGACCAGAACATGTGACCTAGTGAGGCTGGGACTTGGTTACAACGTTCGCAGGTTGGATCATGCCCTGGGAACATTTTGGAGAGTTTTAGTCGAGACAGATGTGCTCGATATATAATTTTGAGTTGTATAATTGTATGCTTTGCGCATATGGAGCTCGAGTGAATTCTCTGCATTGCTACTTTCCACTCCTTTTCTGATATATTAATTGAAAGATCTTTTTCCCAGTGTCCTCTTGGATCTTTAAAAGGGAGGGATTGTAAAATGATTTTATATATTGTAGAGATGGAGTCTAAATCCTTGAGATTGAGCAATATTTTTTCCAGCATGGATGAGGGTGCAAGATGAGGAAAATCTGGAAGGTTTTGTTTAACAAAGTTTCTGATTTGAAGATAGTGAAAGAAATGTGTAGCTGGAATGTTAAATTTGGAATGTAATTACAATACAATACAATACAATACAGTTTATTTTTGTATAGCCCAAAATCACACAGGAAGTGCCACAATGGGCTTTAACAGGCCCTGCCTCTTGACAACCCCCCAGCCTTGACTCTCTAAGAAGACAAGGAAAAACTCCCAAAAAAACCTTGTAGGGAAAAATGGAAGAAACCTCGGGAAAGGCAGTTCAAAGAGAGACCCCTTTCCAGGTAGGTTGGGCGTGCAGTGGGTGTCAAAAGAAGGGGGTCAATACAATACAATACACAGAACAGAACAAATCCTTAATAAAGCATAATAATAAAAATTTTAGAAGTACAGAGCAGAATTTAACAGTAGATGATATCATATAATAAGATTTTGATATTTTTAGAGTGCTGGAGACCTCATCCGTCAAGCTGCCTCCCCATTTGGCCATTCCACGGCTGAAACGTTGCTCGGCCAGCCAATCCGATGAAAGGGCCCCTCTTTCCCATGATTCCTGTGATCCTCCACCAGGGATGACTTTACCATAGGAAGGCAAACAACTTGGCAGGTGGGCCGTGGCACCAATTGCCACATTTGAGTACCGAGAACAGAAACAGAATAGGTGAGGGTTAGTATTCAATTATACTTATCATAATTGCTCATAGGATGCAAAGACGTTGTCTATATAAAGATCTCTAAGCAAGTTAATTCCAAATTTTTTCCAAATATTAAAAACTGCATATGTTTGTGAGGGTTGAAAGAGTTGGTTCTCTTGCAGGGGTGCCACAGATAGAAGCTTCTCCGTCTTAAAATGCTTTCTACATTGGTTCCAGATTCTAAGTGAGTGGAGCACAATTGGGTTATTAGTGTATTGCCGATAACGTGTGTTTATTGGAGCACAGAGCAAGGAATACAAAGAAGTACTGCAGGAATTTAATTCTATTGCGGACCAAGCCTGTGTATGTTCTTCTATTTGTGTCCAGGTTCTTATCGCCTGTATATTTGCTGCCCAGTAATAAAACTGGAAGTTAGGTAGAGCCATGCCGCCTTCTGCCTTTTGTCTTTGTAGGGTTGCTCTTTTGATGCGTGGATGTTTTGAATTCCAAATAAATGAGGTTATTGTCGAATCTAATTGCCTAAAAAATGATTTATTAATGTATATTGGGATGTTTTGAAATAAAAAAAGGAGCTTAGGAAGAATATTCATCTTAACAGTGTTAATTCTTCCAGCTAGTGTGAGATGAAGGGTTGACCATCTATGCAAGTCTTGTTTAATTTTTTCCATGCAAACGGCGAAATTTTGTTGATATAGAGCTTTATGTTTACTTGTGATGTTTACCCCTAGGTATTTAAACTGTTCTGCAATGATAAATGGTAGGGTATCTAATCTAATATTATATGCTTGAGAGTTCACTGGAAAGAGTACACTTTTATTCAGATTAATTCTGAGACCAGAGATCTTTTGAAATTCTGTGAGTGCTGCTAAGACTGCAGGTACAGAATTTTCTGGGTCTGATATATACAGTACCATGTCATCTGCATATAATGAGATTTTCTGTTCCAGTCCTTCTCTGCTAATCCCCTTTATCTGATCAGTATTTCGACAATGTATTGCCAGTGGTTCAATGGCAATCGCAAACAGCAGCGGTGACAAGGGGCATCCTTGTCTAGTGCCACGTTCTAGTTTAAAGTAGTCTGAGCAAATGTTGTTGATGCAAACTGAAGCTTCTGGGTTAGTATACAGTAATTTAATCCATGCACAGATGTTTGGGCCAAACCCAAACTTCTCCAATATAGTAAAAAGGTATTTCCATTCAATCATGTCGAATGCTTTTTCTGCATCTAATGATAATAATATTTCTGGGGTGTTTGATTTAGTTGGTGAGTATATTACATTAAACAGGCGTCGAAGATTGGAAGATAAGTGCCGGCCCCTAATAAATCCAGTTTGGTCTTGTGACATTACCGAGGGGAGCACTTTCTCCACCCTTCTGGCTAAGATTTTAGAGAGTATTTTAACGTCGTTATTCAGAAGTGAAATTGGTCTGTATGATGCACATTGTAATAAGTCCTTATTTTGTTTTGGAAAGACAGTGATTAGTGCTTGGCGAAAGGTTTGTGGAAGAGATTGGTTATCTCTGGCTTCTGTAAATGTTGCTAATAAGAGGGGGGGCTAGCTGAGCGGAGAATTTCTTGTAAAATTCTGCAGGGTAACCATCAGGGCCTGCTGCTTTCCCGCCTTGGAGTGATTTTATAGCATCTAGTAATTCTGATAACATCAGAGGTTTATCAAGTTCCTCCGCACTAAAAGCGTCTATTTGTGGTATCTGTAATGTATCCAGAAATGCATTAGATTGTGTATTGTCTTCCTTAAACTCAGTAGTATATAGGGATTTATAGTAGTCTCTGAAAGTGTGCATTATATTTTGGTGTTCGACGATTTTATCTCCGTTCGTACTAGTGATTACCGAGATTGCGTTGCGCACTTCTTGCTTGTGAATTTGTTGAGCTAAAAGCTTATTAGCTTTCTCCCCATGTTCATAGTAATGATGTCTGGATTTGTAAATTAGTTGTTCAGTTTCTTTAGTTGTCAAGAGGTTTAATTCCGAATGTAGAGTCTGCCTTCTCCTATGTAGAGTCTCGCTTGGTAGTCTGGCATGTTCTTCATCTATTTTAGTAATTTCGCTTTTTATCTCTGCTATTTTCTTGGCCTTGGATTTATTTCTGTGGGAAAGATATGAGATAATCTGTCCTCTTAAGAAGGCCTTAAGAGTTTCCCAGAGTATCCCTGCAGAGATCTCGGGGGATGTATTTGTCTCTAGAAAGAATTTGATTTGTTTGGATATAAATTCAGTACAATTCTCATCAGCTAATAGAAGCGGGTTGAGGCACCATCTGCGGGGTGAGTGCATGGGGCTTAGTAATTTTAGCTCCAAGATCATAGGTGCATGGTCAGAAATAACAATAGCATCGTATTTGCAAGATTTAATCTTAGGCAAGAAGTTATTGTCTATAAAGAAGTAATCAATCCTTGAGTAACAATGATGTACTGGTGAGTAGAAAGAATATGTTCTTGAATTTGGGTTTAAAAACCTCCAGGGGTCTGATAAGTTGTGATCAGTTATAAACTTTGTAATTATTTTTGCAGTGTTAGATGCTGTTCCCCCTGTGGAGGAAGTCCTATCTAAAAGTGGATTCATAACACAATTAAAATCCCCAGCCATTATAACTTTATGAGTGTTCAGATTGGGAATGGATACCAACAAATTTTGTATAAATTCCTTATCATCAACATTAGGTGCATAAACATTTATCAAGATCATTTTACAGTTAGATAAGTCTCCCATAACCATTACATATCTCCCTTCAGGATCCAATACTACATCTGATGCTACAAATGGAACAGTTCTATGTATGAGAATTCCCACACCTCTAGTTTTCTTCGTAAAGCTAGAATGGAACATTTGGCCAGTCCAGTCTTTTTGCAGCCGGAACTGATCCTTGCTTATTAAGTGAGTTTCCTGTAAAAATACTATTTTAGCATTTAGACCTGTTAGGTGAGAGAGTACTTTCTTTCTCTTTAATTCGTGATTCAGGCCTTTAACATTCCAGCTTACGAAGTTAACTGTCCCATCATGGAGACACTGAGTTTTTGATGTCATTTTATAGTCTTATTATAATTATAAAGGCTGAGAGGATAGATTAGGTATAGATCAGGCCTGCTCTCTTTCTCTCCCCCCCTTAACCCCCCACCCTCCCTTTTTGCCTCCCCAAGTGAGGCTAAAACCCACTTCACACAGTCCCAGTCCTCTGACATACCCAGAGACAGAGTACGTCCAAAGCAAAACAAGCTCCAATGCAGTGGCGCTTAAGGGTTAAAAGATAGAGATATCTCTAAAAAGAAAAAAAAAAGAAAAAAAAGAAAAGAAAAGAAAAAAAAGGAGTTTTACATTTAAAATATATATATAGTCTTCAGCAATTTTAGTGCATTAAGATGATACACCCAGATAATAAACCCAGGGGATGGTATTAAAAAATGTGTCCAGAAGAAGCATAACCAGTCTTAATGCAGTAATAGCAATAACAGTAAACCTAGGGTATGATATTGAACAGTCTCGTTTAGGGTAGAGATGAGATAATTAGAAAAGAAAAAGAGAAAAATAAATAAATAGATAAATAAATAGTTAAGCACACTAAAACATAAACAGATAGCGCCCTAGTAATACTAAGTAATAATGAGAATATATGCTGATAAAAACCCGTATTTTAAAATGAATAGATCAGACAAAAGATTATTAATCTTTGCTTCATCGTTTTAACCGCCATGACTCACTATTATGTATCAGAATAGTCCCGGGATCAGCTTTCTTAATTCTTTTTCTGCTTCTTCCTTGCTAGCGAAGACATAGAATTGACCCTGCCATTCCACTTTCAGTTTTGCCGGATACAGGAGGCTGTATTTCACACTGGCTTGCCGTAGCCGCTGTTTAATATTATAGAAGGATGCGCGTTTAGTAGCTGTTGCTGGAGAGAAGTCAGGGAAGATAAGAATGTGGTTATTTTCAAATATAATATCTTCCTTGTTTCTGAGGAGTGCCATCACCTCTAGCTTAAATGATAATCGTTCAAAACGAACTATAAAAGATCTTGGTCGGGGTCTGGCGGTGTTTGGTCCGCGTACGCGGTAAGCCGCTGCTATCTCAGATTCTGCTTTAAAGTCGTCCCCGATTATTTTAGAAAAAAGTTCAGCTGCGAATTTCACAAGGTTTGAACTTTCTCGATTCTCCGGCAGACCTTCAATTCTGACATTATACCTTCTACTGCCATCTTCTAAAGCAGCCAGTCTGTCTCCAAGTTTTTCTCCGAGTTTTTTGCATTCGGAACTGACATTTATTGCTCTTTCTTCGGCACTGGCAGCTGAATGTTCGACCATTTCAATCCGATTCGTGAATGTCTCCTTGAGATGCTCCAATTGATCAGTAAGCGTGCTCAGTTTAACCGAGTTTTCCTGAATGCGCTCTTCAATTTTTCCCAGCACCAGTCGAAGCTCAAATTGCACCTCTTGACGCAGCCTTTCATTTGCCTGTTGGAATTCCTGTCGCAACCTTTCATTTGTCTGTTGGATTTCCTGTTTCAGTCTCTCATGTGCCTTTGCCCTTGCTATCTCATTAGCCTTCTCGCTTTTCTTTATGTCTTGCGTGAGCTCAACAAGCAACACCTTCAGTTCAGATAGTTCAATTGTGCTTTCTTGTACCGTAGATAAAGCAGCAGACTTTGCTGTAGCCGGTGTCCCCGCTGCTACAGGCTCGCGTAATTGCGCAATTGAAGCCGCGGACTTCGAGGCCCTTTCCAGTTTCATGTGATCTTCTCCAATCGGCGAGCTATCCAGATCTGCACTCACGATCGCACCTTCGCTCCCCTTTTCGCTCTCAGCCGGCGACGATGTAGCGGACCGTGGTCCCGAGGAGTCTGTGCTTTCGCCCATCTGATCCAGGTCTGTCTCTGAAAGGCCGTATCTGGAACCGAGGCTTGCTGATCGCAGCTTGGGTGTAGCTTTAGTTTTCGATTCTTTCGAACCCCCCTTCTTGTTGGCCATGTTTATATGTGCTTACATATACTGTAGCAGTCCCTCTCGGGTTGAATAAATACAGGATATCTCAAGATAATAAGCAAATAATATGAAAAATAACACCACTGCTAGCGGAGCTCCACTTCAGACGTCCATCTCTCGCATCGGACGAGACCAAACTTGCACAAGCAATTAAAAAGGAAAATAAAATGTTAAGTTTCATCATCATAAAATGTATTGCAAATAAAACAAAGACCATTTTTTGTGTGCAATTCTGGTCACCATGTTAGACACTGCCCAGACAGGAGCATTTGGAGTGAAGGGCTTGTTGTACTCTGGGAATTAAACCCTTTTAGTCTTGAGCAGAGAGACTGTCTTGGGGACTAATGCAGATCTTCAGAGTTGTCAAAGTCAAATATAAAACTGATCCACTCAAAGTCTTCCATTTAAACTCTGACTCATAAATTCAAGAACATCTGGTGGAGACTACGAAGAAATGCTGTGTATTTAGAATCTAAGAAACAATTCTTCATGCCAAGGGCTTTAAGAATCAGGATTCAACTATGGCACCATGTAGCTAAGCTGAAGATCTTGCAGCTTTTGAAAGCCTCTGGATGAGATAATGAGATAATCCACTGTGTGTATTAAGTAACCAAGTAAAAGCCATGCTCTGAGCAATGTCTTCAAGCATCTTATGTTCAATTACCCTTTTCTAGTTGGCAATGCAAATTTTGTGGAACTTTATGTGGAAGTTGCAACATAAAATAAATACTCATTGATTGATTTATTGAAAGTTTTTAACCAACACATTGATAATACCAAGTTAGAAACGGTAATACAAAAGAGCACAAGTTTGTGAATCTTGAGGATATTTTCCTGCAAAATAATAGATCAGAAACGATGGACTCTGTTAATTCTGTTCCTTTTGTACTGCTCAACTTGCCTTTAGATTTATGTCAGAATATTTCATAGATTTGTGCACCCTGAAGACTGTGGCTCTTTTCCTTTGGCAACTCCATGACCTAAATTCTCCAGTGTCCTACAGAAATTACAACATTTTTCAGCATATGTGTAGCTATTCCTTTCCTTCAGTCATTTAAAAGCATGTCTATGTTTCTTATTTAAATTGAAATGGTCACATGCTCCTGAAATGCTGGTCCTGGTTTGCTTAGAGGTCTCTTTCCTTCCTTTTTTAACTAAACTCAGCCAGTGGTTTCCCAATTAAATCTTTTCTTTTGGAAGCTGTCTCTTCAGTCATTTCCAGTAAAAATGACTAATGACTGTGAACGAGTGCAGCCCTGACCACAACCGACAGTTGGCATTCGTCAGATCCATGAAGTTTCAAATTACTTTGCCTTTTATGACACTAACTCCAAGCCCTGTTTCCACAATAAAAGACGGCTCTGAAGAGAAACCAAATGCTGACAGATTACAAAATTGTATTTCCTATCAAGCAGTATCTATGGGGATCATCAGTGATACAACTGTTCTGTACATTACGAGGTAACATGACCTTCTGGAGCCTGACCAGGAAAATGGTCCTGTTGATTTAAGGGCTGGTACCAATGTGAGATGACAAATATGTCATCTAGGATGATCAAATATTGGATTTTTTTTTTGTATCAAATAGATTAAAAAACACTGACCCAGGACATTATAAAATATTTCTCTGACTCTTTTCATAGACAAGTTTCTAATGTAGTACATTTACATTTTGTCATTTGAATCTAAAGCACCTTATACAATCACAGGTACATAAGGAAATATACCAGAGCAACCATAATCGATAAACTACTCATAAGTGCAAATTAAAAAGAAAAACCAGATTACATGGGCTGTAATTGCAGATAGAACTAAGAGCATTTACTGTAAATCTAAATATAATGTCACTAGGGCCAAATATCATGAGAAATTACTCCAAGGATCACAGGAGGTAAATATAAAAAGTGGTTATAAAAACAGTGGTATCGAGGGTTAAGTGAATGGGTGAAAAGGTCAAAAACCTGAGATGCAGTTTCGCTATTCAAGTCATTATAAAAATGCTGTTTTACCAGTGTGTGGCCAGGGCTGAGAACAGGCAAACATAAGACTCACCACCAAGAGAAATGGCTAACTGATGGTGTGTATTTCAGGTCTCACACGGTTCAACATTCACACTGATGGTAGCCAACTACAGCTTAGAATTTGATGTGGGCCTTAAAGAATAGGCAGAGGAAGGGCTGCAGACAATGTAGGCTACTATATTAGCATAAGCTGAATTTGTCTGTTGACTCAGTGAAAGATTCTTGCCATAAGAAATTCATAGTAGTGGAGTAGAGATACGACAACGTCTTGGATTAGGACCCACTACAAAAATGTGGTGGACATGCCTCGGCCTTAGTCTAATATTTGACTTTCTCCTACACCTGACATTCATGCTTTGTCACACATCCTGCATCTTCTTCCTATGTTGTCATAATTTTGTCACAGCAGTCACCCAAAGCTCATTGCAATTAATGTATTTTACTGTATGAGCAGGTTCCTTGCACTTATTCAGAGTATTTTCCTACCTTTGACAGTATCTGTGTTTTTGCCTGTGTTAACTCTTGACTGGATCCTCATTTAGTCTTTGTTCTTGATTAGCCTATGCCATGTCTCCTTCTGTTTAACCCTGTAGTTACTTAACTTTGTTCACCCCATAAAAATCTCACAGTTCTCTGTACATGCAACAATGGTACTACTGCTGCTAACACTACTACTACAAGAACAACTACCTTACTCATGTATTTAAAATTTTCTTAGACAACAGCTCAAGCATTTCACCTCACTGGTGCACATTTTCCACTTGCTTCCAGTTCTGACATTTTATATATATATATATAAATTATTACATATATATAAAATCCAATGTCTGTCTGTCAGTCTGTATATATATTTTTTTTCTATAATTTGCTTTAACATTCCAGTTGATTTTGTGACTTCTCTCATCTCAGTATTATAGTCCTCTTGCGGTACCGATTTATTTGTGTGAACAGACATTGGGCCAAGGGAAAGGGAAAGCGGGGTCCCTCCTAACTCACACACCAGCCTCGGGGCATGTACTTTACCTCCGCTTAGCTAGCGAATGAGAGAACTACTAAACGGATTTAGATCAGGTTTTTTTCTATAACTTGCTTGAACATTCCAGTTGATTTTGCAACTTTTGTCATCACTCTAAGAATCATAGTTCGCTTGCAGGAGCAATAAATATTCACGCTAATCCGAGACAGAGGCTACGGGCTGAAGGGTGAGGGAAAGCATGACATGAGGAGTGGGGATCTGGGCAGGGCCCTTCTCATAGTCCTGTTTTACTACTATGCGGGCGGAGCCATGGGGAACAGCTAGTATATATATATATATATATATATATATATATATA
>JANRMT010062796.1:67779081-67847909 GCA_026402145.1 Polypterus bichir lapradei
ATACATACATGTGTACATATATACACACACACATATACTATGGGGTGCCAAACAGGCAAATACATTGATTTTCTGAATATATAAAGTCGGCGTCAGAATATATAAAGTCAAAACTTGAATATATAAAGTCATTCCCGAATATATAAAGTCAAAACTGGAATATATAAAGTCACTGTCGGAATATATAAAGTCAAAAGTTGAATATATAAAGTCAGCGTCGGTATATATAAAGTCAAACTTGTTTCTGAATATATAAAGTCAAAAGTTGAATATATAAAGTCAGCGTCGGAATATATAAAGTCAGCGCTGGAATATATAAAGTCAAAACCTGAATATATAAAGTCAGCGTCGGAATTTATAAAGTCATTCCTGATTATATAAAGTCAAAGTCAAAATATATTGATTGAAACGACTCTGAACTGAACTAAGTTAACAAAAACATATTCAGAAAAATAAATTAAAAAAACACTGTTCGTTTAATGTTTTGAAAATGATGCATGTGCCCTGCCCATGATTGGTTCCTGCCTTGCGCCCTGTGTTGGCTCGGATTGGCTCCAGCAGACCGCCGTGACCCTGTGGTCGGATTTAACGGGTTAGGAAATGGATGGATATTCCACCGCTGACTTTGTATATTCCGACGCTAACTTTATATATTCAAGTTTTAACTTTAAATATTCCAACGCCGTCTTTATATACTCAGGTTTTGACTTTATATATTTGGGAATGACTTTCTATATTCAAATTTTGACTTTATATATTCCAGCGCTGACTTTATATATTCAAGTTTTGACTTTATATATTCAGAAACAAGTTTTGACTTATATATACCAACGCTGACTTTATATATTCAACTTTTGACTTTATTTATTCTGACAGTGACTTTATATAATCAAGTTTTGACTTTATATATTCAGGAATGACTTTATATATACAAGTTTTGACTTTATATAGTTAAATTTAGTCATCATTGCATAAATCTTTCTTCACCATAGAAATTTAAAGACTAAATTCAACTTCCATTCCTACCAAAGATATTTCTGGCGACTAAATAGAACCCGCTTATATCCAAATTCGAGCTATTGAGCTGTCGCCTGTCTGCCTGAATAAGTCACCCTCGCTTCGCTATTACTTTTTTACCGTTCATTTAATCATGGCTAGTGGCGGAAAAATTATAAAATGGAAGGAGGTTTACACTGAGTATGGCTTTACCAAAACAATTATTGATGGCAAATAAAGTATCGATTATTCATAAAGCTTCAATTGGTGATGTTTTTCTGTGTTAACCTCATATTTTTTCATTCTTGTTCTCAAACCAAGGGGGTGCGAGGGTAAAATGAATCGGGAAGCGCTGATCAATGTAATCGGTGTACCAGGAAATCATGCATTGACAGAAGTTCCCCTTTGCTTGCAATGCAAAGTGTGATTAAATGCATTATTTTTTAACACGTTATGGAGCACATGCATTGAAGCTTCTCAGCTGTGCTTGTGCTAAGAAAAGGAAACATTTTAAAAATAACGTAACACGATTGTCAATGTAACCTTTTGTAAGTAGTGCCTGGAGGATTTAGAGTGTGTATTAACTTGTGGATTTTTCTGTGAGTATTTGGTGGCAGTGTCACAAAGTCGCTTTCGTAAGATTGCGTTAGCTGCGGAGCTCAGCTCAGAGCGAAATGAGGTGAATGGGAGGGGAGATGATGACGTGACTCCCCCACCCGCCTTAACTGTCAATCCCCCACAAACACAGTCTCTCGGAATTTGCATAAGCACAGCCCTTCACCTGCAATTTTAACTTAGTTACAAAGTGATCAAAACTCTCGTTTACATCCTGCGTCCTCTCATTAAACTTGTATCACGCATTACCCGTGGGCATGACAAACGCCAGCGGCAGCCTGTCAATGAACTTAATTTAAACTTTAGGTTTACACCATGCTTTGTTTCCGAAGTAGCAGCACTCATGAATATGGTTGTATATGTCACTCGCTCACTTCTTATTGTTTTGCTGCCTTCTATTATATAATGCATGTTTTCTTCAGCGCTTTTTGGAGCTCTTCCTTGTTTTCTACATACTTACGTACTGTGTTGATAGTCAGTTCACGTGATTACGTGGGAGGCGTGATGATGTCACATGAAACTCCGCCCCCCACGGCTTTCGAGCTCAACTCCATTAGAGTATATGGAGAAAAAATGTTCCAGTTATGACCATTACGTGTAGAATTTTGAAATGAAACCTGCCCAATTTTTGTAAGGAAGCTGTAAGGAATGAGCCTGCCAAATTTCAGCCTTCCACCCACACGGGAAGTTGGAGAATTAGTGATGAGTGAGTCAGTGAGTCAGTGAGGGCTTTGCCTTTTATTAGTATAGATATATATATATATATTGTCGAGGATGCCAGGGGCCACGACCCGGCCGGGGACGCCTTGGAGGACCGGAAGTGGGCGTGTGCCCATCTGGGATCACGTGGGGGCCGCCTTCCTGGCTGCTTTGGGGGCCACTGCCAGGAGGCGCCCCAATGCCTTGGGGACCCTGGACCTCAGCACTTCCGCCACACTAGGAAGTGCTGGGGGGAAGAGAAGCAGGGACACCCGGAGAGCTTCCGGGAGAACAGCCGGCACTTCCGCCACACTGGGGCGTGTCAGCGGGAGATTGCCGGGGAGCACCTGGAACTCATCCGGGTTCGGATAAAAGGGGCCGCCTCCCTTCATTCAGGGCGAGAGTCGGGAGCGGAGAGGACTGAGCTGGAGAAGGCAAGGAGGCGGCCTGAAGAGAGTGAGAAAAAGGCATTGTGTGGCCAGGACTTTGGGGACTGTGTTTGAGGTTTTGTGGTGCACTTATAACTGTAAATAAACGTGTGTTTGGGTGAAATGAACGTGTCCGCCTGTCTGTGTCCGGGCCAACCTCCACAATATATATATATATATATATATACTGTATACATATATATATATATATATATATATATACATATATATATATATATATTGTGATAAGGCGCAATATAGGCACCTGACCCAACTGGACACGGAGGCACACGTAAAATAAACAAACTATTTATTTTTTCTTCACCTGTGGGCGCACATCTTCCCCGTGTCCCACAGGCAGTACATAGTTCTAAGCACAAACACCAAGTACACCAAGCAAAACTCTTTTTCTTCCTCCACCACTCCTCCCCGGCAACCTCGTCCTCCCCCTCCCAATTCTGGCTTCTTGAATGGTGGTTGCTGGGTGCTTTTATAGTCCACCCAGAAGTGCTCCAGGTGGTTGATTGCAGAGTTCCGGCTGCATTTCCGGGTGTGGCGATTACGCTGCCCATAGGGGCTCAGGAGTCCCAGCTGCAGCTCCCCCTGACGGTGCCTGCAGGACCCAACAGGGCTGCACCCAACTCCAATTCCCATGAAGCCCTGTGGGAAACAGACGCACCGCTCCAACCCAGGGGGGCAGCCATCTAGCGTCCAGGGGAAGGTATTGCACCACCCATGGCTCCTCCCCCTGAGCATATAATGAAGGGGTGTCCTGGCCGTATGCCACTTTATATATATAGGCCTATATATATAGCAGTATAGATTATAATCTCTAAGTGCTAGTCATCTAAAGGTTCTAAGGATAAACTATAATTACAGAGAGAGACCAAGCCTTAATAGTTACAGGGCTACAAAACTGTGAAATGATTTGCCTTGTCTGAGCATTTAAGTCCAGGCTGAAGACTCACTATTTTTGTCTTCCATGCTGAAATTTGACCTGCTGATTACCTGTTTACATTGAAGCTCTGTTTGTCAGTTATTTGCTAAAAAATAAAAGATTGACCATCCTCTGGGTACATTAGCTCTTTGAATGGACCAAGCCCAATGTTGGGAAATACACTGCTTCTTCTGCCTGTAGAAATGCTTTATAGACAAAATGGATGCAATATACTGTAACAACAACAAAAACCAAACATGACACAAAAAATAATTTTATACTCAGTGCATTTCCTTGGAAATATCATGTATGAAGAGGCATTAAACATAAAAATTCCTGAGCGAGAGAGGGAGGGGGTAGAACAACCAGAGGTTTCATTGTGCAGTCCTGGTGGCTGTTTAGAATGTTTGGGAAAATTACAAGCCAGCACAGCTTACTAATAAAATTCATACTCATTCTAAGTTGTCTATGTCATCCACAAACAGAATGTGAAAAATCTGCTAAACTTAACCTCAGCATACCAATAGTGCCAACAAAACTGAATGGCAATGTACTTATCTGTATGGACTTAGAAAAGTTGAACAAAGCTGTAAAGAGACAGGTACTTAATATTCCTCCTACTGTGGAGGAAATAACATTGCTCAGATTGGCAGTAACCATCACATGCTGCTTTAGGCTTTTGACAGATATTTCCACACCTACATAATAGTAAGCTGGCTAATTTTAAAATGTCCTTTGAGAGTTACTCGTTTAAATATCTTCCATTTGGAATTGCAAGTGCTCTAAATATTTTCCAAAAAAAGGGTCCAAAACTCTGTTATGAAGTGGAGTCTTAAATTTAGCAAAAATGGGTGTTAGGTCTCCATAATATTGCCACACAGTAGACTGTGACCATCATCCAAAAGGGACTCTGCTCTGTTGGGCTCTTGAGCAAGGCCCTTAACCTGCAATTGCTGAGTGCTTTGAGTAGTGAGAAAAGTGCTATATAAAGGCAAAGAATTATTATTATTAACAAGAAAAGATGGCAAAATAACTAGCTAAAAGCTCCATGAAGTAAAGGATGACAATAAACCCCTGGCTTGTACTCAAAAGGGCAACAAAAGAATCATTACAAGCAAAACTTTAATTTATAAAAAAAACAGAGAAATATAACAAGAATGCTGAAAAGGCAGTTCCAAGAAAACAAGTTCCAAAACATAAGCCAAAATCAGAATCCAGGAACAGCTCAGAAATATGTGTCAACAAACAGTAACTCTACAAGAAAATAATATTTAGAAATGACTTGAAACAACTTCAGATAAAAAAGTAAAGGATCTCCTACTCCTGAGCCTTCTAAGCACCAGGTAAATAGACAGAAGGAGGGTGGTGACATCAGGGTGTCCACACCTCCTGGGACCACCCACAACGCACAAAAAATGTCAAGATAGGTAAAGAAATCATACATAATTGCAAACTTCACCGTAAACTGACTTATATAGAGACAAGGATTCACAAGAATCTGTTAAACAAATATTTATTGACAAAAGTAGAATAGATAGCAAAAATGCTTGGCAACACACACCACAGCAAACAGGTTTAGATTGGGGATGGAAAAATTGAATGGATGTTAATTATTCCACGAAGGACTAAACATATTTTATCAACTAAAAAATATTACAGACACATTACTAGTATTTAGTTTAAAAACAGGTATTAATACTCACTTAAACACGTTTGCTAATACTAATGAATCCTGAAATGCACAAGCAATACTGTACATTCAAAACATTGTAAGGAAAGAATGCCTTCTCTACGCTACCACTCTGCCTATGATAAAACATCGGTACTAAACTCTAACATGAATAAAACTAAATGTACAGTATACCTATAACTTTTGTTGAATTCTTATCCATTGATTTGAAGGAACATGTACGTTTTTTATTTTCTAAGGAGAGGCCTTGACTTCCTGTAAAAACGCCTCCAAAACACTCTTTTGATTGTTATTATTGATTTCAATGGAACAAGCATTTGGCTGAAAATGCTTAAAAACTGGTGCATGCAGGAGTTTTCTAAACTTCTCACTGCTAAAACACTTGGTTGTGGATAGTGTCATTGAAAATAATGGCAAACAATTTTCCAGTTTAGGAGCACTCTGGTCTAGCAGTGAAACCCTAGAAAAATTCTTCATGTTCATGAGCCCTTACAGTTCACACTTAACTTTCATTTTTTGTATTATCTGCGGTAGGTTGGCACCCTGCCCGGGATTAGTTTCTGCCTTGTGCCCTGTGTTGGCTGGGATTGGCTCCAGCAGACCCCCGTGACCCTGTGTTCCAATTCAGCGGGTTGGATAATGGATGGATGGATGGATGCATTATTATTTCAGAATGTAAAAAAAAAGAATTCTGATGTGAAGATGCTGCCCTGACCAAAGCATATTGTCGCCTCACCCCATCTGCCAACTCTGAGTGAGAGATCAGTAGAGGTTTTTAGTGACAAAGGGATAGTCAGGGATGCTAGCAAAGACCAAAACACAAAATTAGTTTGAATGTTCACCAAAGTGTTGGGGAGCAAAACCACAGTCAAAACCAAAATCTTTTTAAAAAATTTTATTACATTTTCTCAAGCACTAGTCACAAGATCTGTTTATAATTGCTTACAGTTTAGATGCTGTAAGCACACTGCCATCATTTATCTCATGGCGGCCATGATGCCATGTGTGTGACAAAGGCAACAGCTAAAAACTCTCAGATGGCAGCCGCCATGAAAAAGAAGTACGCAAAATGCCACCAGAATAATGTTAAAAATATTTTTAAAAATGCTAAATGAAAACATACATTGAAGACGATGTGCTCCTAACACACTGAAAAAGGTTTATGCATATTACTAAGACTTAATATTCTTTGAAAGCTTCAGGTTTTGAAATCTTTTCTGATCTATGTTGAACAGCACCAATTGTTCAGTGCTTGGGATTAACTCACTTACAGTTTGCATGTATTCATGATCTTATGAATTTCAGTCACTTTGGATAAATAAATGACTGTTAAATTTATTTCCAAATACTATACACTAGCACAATTAATTAGCTGTTGTTTGAGCAAACAACTTGTGTAATCAGTTATTTAAAACAACTTTATTATTTATACATTTATATATTTAATATTTATTAATTTTCATAGATAGTTCCCACATAAAACTAACAACACAGGTAATATATATATATATATATATATATATATATATATATATATATATAATTAGACATAAAACATTGGTAATGAATCAAAGCATTTAGTGAAATATCCCTGGCCAATTATTTACACATTAGTTTGCCAATCTCATCTTTTCAATGTAAAGTCAGATTGCTTTTTGAAATGAGTTAAATTGCTATCGTGATGAATTTATCATTTAGATTTTTAACTTTTTTTATTTGGTTTCTGGAGTAAAATGTAATTTCAGACCATGAGGCTGAGAATTTCCTTTGATAAAGTATAATTATGCATTTGAATCCAAGTGGGTGCCATTACTGTGGCAACATATCATCCACTTTGGTTAGGTTGGCACAGCCACAGTTCATTCTTCAAGAACTAAAAGTTAAACATAATGTAAAATTGGTTTATAGAGCATTTTCATATCTAAAATATGGATGAAGGTATGCTGATCCAAAGTATGTCAATGTAAGCAGAAATTTACCTTCGCTGGAGCCACACTTGGCAACATGCAACATTCACGTGTTAAGAGCCTTGCAGGCTTTTGACCCACTCTTCTTTTTGGCCTTACTTTCTCTCTTGTCTCCTTCTGTTAAATATTTTTCCTCTCCTTATTTCTTCTGTTAAAAAAAAAATCAAAGTATATAATGTAAATATTGTAGGAAGTTAACAAGCCATTTTCAGTAACAGATCAACGTAATCTCGATTATGCATTTGAATCCCAGTGAGTGCCATTACTCCATTACTCCAAACATATCTTCCAGTTTGGTTAGGTTGGCACAGCCTCTGGTCATTCCTCAAGAATGGTTTTAAAGTTAAACAGAAAGGAAAATTGGTTTATAGATCATTTTCAACTGTTTCTTTAATGTCTAAAATATGGACGAAGGTATGCTGACCCAAAGTATGTCAAAGTAAGCAGAAATTTACCTTCACTGAAGCCACACTTGGCAACATACAAGATTCATGTGTTGAGAGAAAAATGTCTCTAATGTACAAAGAAATGAATAAAATCGAGTGAAGTCAGTTTAGAGTCAGTACATGATCTTGAGCTGTAACCCACCGGCATGCTATGAAATTAAAGGGGGATTTTCAAATTTCAATCTGTGTGGTCTTTGGCTGCTGCCTTAGTCCAGCTACATAAAAGAAAAAAACTCAAAAATCTTTTAAGTATTTATTTAATTTCTAAATAAAACTTCTAAAACAGACCATGAAAAAAAATAAGTTTGGTTTTCAGGAAAATATGTGAAAACAAAGATGATTAAATCATATTGTATGCAATGATGAAAATATTATTAAAAAATATCCTTTACCAAATGTTTATACTGAAGTGTCATTTGGGAATTTTTATTGTTATGTAATTCAATCTGCTGTTTATTTTTATTATTATGTAATGTTTTAATAACGTTGATATTTTAAAATCATTTTCATAATGTTCTCACGGTTGGTGTTTTGGTTTATTTTCACAGGAACTGCCATTTTGTATGTTTTTGCATGATCATAGCCATATTGTTTATGGTCACCATACACTGCTGGTCACCTGACATAAGGGTCACGTGACATACAATACATGGCCAAAAATATATGGACACTCATATCAGTTACCTCATTTGTTATTCAAGCAATGGGTCGCAGTGAAGAGCTCAGCAGCTTTAAATAAGGCAAACTTAATCTGGACAGGTCAGCTGTAAGAGAGCTATTATTGTGAAGTGGAAGTGTCAAAGAGCAACAACAACTCAGTCATGAATTGACAGACCACACAACTCTGGGATCTGTGATAGCTACATTGCATACTGTTTAAAAATCACCTATTCTGTGTTGCGTTACTCGCAACAGAGCCTTAAACTGCCACTGGAAGCAACAGCAGCACAAAATCTTTGCATTGAGAGCTTCATGAAATGAGTTTCAGTGGTCAAGCAGCTGCATATGGGCCTAAGATCTCTATGTGCAATGCCAAGAAATGGCTAGATTGGTGTAAAGCATACTCCCATTGAACTCGGGTGCAGGGGAAACTGCCATTGTTCTCTGGAGTGACAAGAGTGATGGTCCACACTTCACTATCTGGCATTCTAATGGACAAATCTGGGATTGGCAGATGCCATTAGACCACTACCTTCTGGACTGCATGATGTTTGGTGGAGGTGGAATAATGGTTTGGGCTGTTTTTCAAGGTTTGGGCTCCTCGGTTCCAGTGAAGGGCTCTGTTAAGGCTACAGTATACAAAGACATTTTAGACAATTGTACACTTACAACTTTCTAGCAATAGTCTGGGGAAGGGTCACTTTTGTTCCAGCATGTTTGAGTCCCTGTGCACAAAGACAGGTCTATATAGATATAAAGAAACCTGAGCGACCTGTACAGAACCCTGACCTCAACCCTATTAAACATTTTTAGGATGAATTGGAACATTGATTGTGAACCAGGTCTTTTTGACCAAAATTAGTACCTGACCTCACAATGCTCCTTTGACTGAATGGGCACAAATTTACACAGACATACTCAAAAATCTCATGGGACGCCTTCCCTGATGAGTGGAGGCTGTTATAAATGCAAAGTAGAGGCCAACTCTATATTAGTGCTGTCACAAAAGCAGACTACAGACTTGAAAAGGTTTGGGACAGCCACCCGTATATTGTGCCTTGGCTGCAAACGGGTATGACCACAGGTTCGAGTAAAACAGAACTGAATGTAATAGGAAAAGATGTCAGCTTTAAAACCCGGGACCGGAAGTGACGTTATTGGGACCTGAACCAGAAGTGACATCTTCAGGACTGGAAGTGCCGTTGTCACTGGCGCCGGAAACGGAAGTGATGTCATCCATGGCACCAGGACCTGGCGAGATTTCCCGTGGATGGTCTGCAGAAGATTGAGAAAGAGAGTTAGTACAGCTCACCACCCCCTGGTCTGGCATGGTAGTACTATTCTTAAGGCCTTTCAGATGTCTCCCAATCGCACATGTGGGACAATGCACATGGTTTCAGTATGCAATGTATAACATGCTCATATATTAGTAATGGTCAAGTGTCCACCAAGTTTTGACTATATTGTGTATTATCTCATTGATTCCCACCTACATAACATTGGGGAAGACTGTGTCCAAATTTCTGGATAATTACAAATTTGTGGGCACTAGTGATCAGAGAGACCAGAGTCAAGGTTTTCACATGTTTACTTTGGCAAATTCTGGTTTACGTATTCAGCCTTGCTGTTTAGTTTCATTTTTGCCTTGCAGGCTTTTGACCCACTCTTCTTTTGGCCTTACTTTCGCTCTTGCTTCCTTCTGTTAAATATTTTTCCTTATATAATGCTAATATTGCAGGAAGTTAACATTTACAGTACCAGATCAACATAATCTCCATGGATGTTGTACAAAACAGGAATACTTGGACAAAACCTATGTGCAAACTGGGAGAACAAGGAAACAAAAAAATTCCTGAGCCATGATTTACATGCATAAATTACACTAGATAAATCAGCAGCTCAGATAACAGGTCACATTACCCATACAGAGATGAAGAGAGCATGAAAACTGACAGAGGATATGAACAGTTGAAATGTTGGAGGAGCCCAATGAAACTCAAAAGGGAGATAAAAAAACTTGTGCAATATATCTGGTTTTTCCCATGTAGAGACATACAGTGTAAGAGAAAGATAAGACCACGATAAAGATTTGGGGCATCACTCTGGTAACCCTATATAAATGAATGAGTGTAAAACAAACGAAAACAGCGACATCTTCACAGATGTGAGTTCGTGACAGAACTGATTCAATATGGCGGATCTTCCATTATTACAGGAAGAGCTGGGTCCAGGTGGACGGACACTGGAAGTGGTGTTACAGCCATCAGTCTTCCGGTTTGAAGAGGGTGGAAGAGAAAAGGCATCAGGACACAGCACCAACCCCTGGAGTGGTGGCGAATCACAATCACTGGAACCCTTAATCTCTCCCCTTTGTGTCCATATTCTATAAACTCTTCAACATAAAATTGGCATGCAGTAAATATTCTGACTGTATGTAATTAACTGAAATTAATGATCAAGTGTATTCTGTCTTTTGGATTCAGGATAGATATTAGTCTAAACCATTCACTCTTAACCTCTCTGATTTACCCCAGTTTCTAGCATTAGTTTTACCCATCTGCAAACGGCAACACAATGAGCATTTGGAATTCAATATGGACATGTGAGGTTTCTTTTCTACAACTAGCTCAGCGATTATTCTATGTTCATGTAGCTGATATGCTGATTGCTTCTAGCTGAATTCATTATTTGTGCTTTTTGTTTACCATTTAGATTGCTCCCTTTGTAACCCAAACGTTACACTGCCAAAAGGACATTTTTTAAACTGCTGGTAGCTGGTTTATGTTATCGTTTATTTAAAAGCTGAATAATTTTTTTTTGCAATTAGTCAGTGTATGGATGACAGATACAAATTTTTATGGAAACCATTAAACACAATTATTTGCGCAATGGGGACTGGGCGGTCTTGTGGCCTTGGAACCCCTGCAGATTTTGTTTTTTTTTTCCTCCAGCCCTCTGGATTTTTTTTTTGTTTGTTTTTTTGTCCTCCCAGGCCCTGCGGTGGGCTGGCGCCCTGCCCGGGGATTTGTTCCTGCCTTGGCTGGGATTGGCTCCAGCAGACCCCCGAGATCCTGTGATTGGATATAGTGGGTAGGATAATGGATGGATGGATGGTCCTCCCTGGCCATCGTACCTTACTTTATTCTTTCTTACTCAGTATTGCCTAATCTTATTTTTATATTTTTCTTTTTTCTTTCTTCATCTTGTAAAGCACTTTGAGCTACTGTACATCATTTGTATGAAAACGTGGTATATAAATAAATGTTGTCTAAAAGTGGAAGAAGTACTATGTTCTTCAATATATCATGATACAAATATAGAAATACATAAGTTTATGTTCATGCCACAATACCTGAATTTACTACTTGTGCATTTAATTTAATTTTTCATTTTAGGGAGTGGTTTTATCGTATCAACCTTGTGGACAATGTATCTTATTCGGCATAACATCTATAACTTTGCTTCATGTTGTTATGCTGGTTACGTGAACATCAGGCACAGTTCTGCTGGATGGGTACCCACTGCCTGTCTTTTCCTCAAACTGTCCACCCTGGGTAATCTTCTGGCTATGAGTGGTTAAGAGCAACTACTAAGATGTTTAAAACAGCTTACCAGGAGATGGCAGATTTCTTTTAGGAATAAAATTCAACAACAAAAAGAAGACTGAAAAAAGAATCAAAAACAGAAGGAAAGGTTGAAAGTGCAGTGAGTTTTCTTCAAGCCAGAGATCAAACATAATTATTGTTGGACTAGAACTGAAAGAGTTATTCACTAAAATTCTAATATTTTACTAGAGCCAAACAACTAAGATAAAAACCAAAGCAAGGCAATGGAGCCATGAGACAATGCCAGGTGATTAAAATCAGGCTCTTGTTGCCCCACAATGCTATCTTGGATAAATGGATTAGGAAAATGGACTGATGGATGGACAGAGTGGCTCCTGAACGGCACTGTAATTTATTATTTATTACCAACCAGGATAAATCCCCTGCAACTCATTCTCAATTGTCAAATAAAGAGAGGAACACAGATAAAGGTGTAGGGAGTCACCTTGTATACTAAAAGACTGGGTGCAAAAAGCATCAATATCTCTTTACAGAGTTGAGTCCAAAACAGAACTGATGCATGGCTGACAAAATGGTGTTTTTAAAACTGGGTGGTGGAAGTGATGTCATTGGGACTGGAGCCAGAAGCGATGTCATTGGGGCCCAGGCGGAATTTCTCTTGGGTGGACTGCAGAAGAAAGAGAGAATGGGTTAGTGCAAACTGCCACCCCTGGTCCAGCATGGAATTACCCTGTTTCAAGCCTTTTAGCTGCCTCCCATGCACACATGTGTGTCACAGTCCATAGAGGATTCCAAATTGGAAATGTAGTGTAATACAACAAAAATAGATGAAAAAAATGTACTTTTTCTTAAACAAAGCAATGTAAACATGTATATAAAACAAAGCTCAAAAATGTAATTTTCAAAATATAAAAATGCTGTGAACCAAAAAGTGAAAGAAATTTTCTTGCTAGTTGCTAAATCGGGTGTCCAAGTCCTAAACATTTTAAAAATTCACTTTGAAGTTATCAGTACCCGAATTTCACTTGGATATTTGTGAATGAGCAAGATGTGCAGTAGGACTGTTTACTTGTGAACTTGTGGGAAAAAAACACATTCACCAAAGATACTATCTGGTCTTACACAATAAAGAAGGCCTCCCTTTACAAAAAAATGATGTACAGAAAGTTGTAAATTTTAATTACTGTATGTTACCTAATTACAAAAATTCCCATCTGTGACGCATGAGCTAAAAGCTATTTTTAATGCATTGCCCTCTTTTTGAAGCTAGGCGTGCATTTAAATTGAGTGTGATCTGCTAAAAACTCATTATTTTAACATGGCTTTCTCATAGATTCATTTTAGTTTAACCCTGATATTCTGTATGTGCATTTAATTATCATTATCATTCTTGGTGGCTCTGAAATCCATAGTAACCCCTACTCTTAGTGCTTTTCTGGTTTTCTGTGGTGGCAATCTGCGTCACCACCACCTGATCAAAGCACCGTGATGTCTCTACATTGATGGATTAAAGGCCAGACGTCCACGTGACCGTCATCATCAAGTCCTTCCATGTGAAGCCTGAAAACCTGAAAAGGACTGATTGAGGTCATTTATGTTAAGTAGAATGCCTAGAGGGGACTGGGTGGTCTGATGGCCTGGAACCCCGACAGATTTTTTTTTTCTCCAGCCGTCTGGAGTTTTTTTGTTGTTTGTCTGTGCAGTCCTCCTTTTCTGTTTCATACCTGTAACATTTTCTGTATTTATTGACACTTTTTATTTCCAGCAGTAATGTTTACATACCAATATGTTTGATCTTTTTAAGAGAATTAAATTAAATAAAAAATTTGACAATTACTAATTACAAAAGATAGCTCAAACTTAAAAAAGTAAATGTTTAATGGTTACTACCAAAACTGAAACAACAAACAGAAAAAATTGAAGCAGACAAAGGAAATGATAAAAAAGCAAAGAATCTGAAACAAATTACTCTCAAAAGAAGACACACCGAATTTCAAATGTGTGAAGCACAAAAGGGGGATAAAAAAACACAGTAGCAAACTCCTAATGCCACATTACTGAGGCTTAGGCAGCAGTCATGTAATACTAACTAGTAACTGCAGGACCAAGAGACCACAACACCCGAGAGCCCTATTTGGCAACCAGTTCCCTTTTCTTCAGACAATATTTACAATGGGAATTGTGACTGTAATTTACAGAAAGCCCAGGATTACTAAGGAGCTAAAAATTCCCCTGAATGAGAAGAAGACAGCATTCAAAACCAGTGACAAAGAGGCTCTAAAGGGCAAGTGCTGAAAAAAAGTGGTGAGAAGAAAAAGAAAATTATAAAGCACACTCAATGCACACTCAAATGCATACCCACATTCACTTATCTTGGTACAGGTTTTGTTCTTATGGGGCAAAAAGCAAAGTACCTACAGAAAAACACTCACAGAAATGTGGAGAACATTCAAACTCCACACAGACAGTGACAAAATGGGATTCCTAACCAAATCACCTTAAAGCTTTAAATCAAAAGTGCTAACCACTGTCCCAATATGCATTTTATCTTATGTACAAAGCATAGAGGAAGATGGGAGGAAAAAAATGTTTTAATGAACGAGAAATAGGTATTTTGTTTCAAAATAAAATATATGTCATGCATTATTATGTTATTTTTTTTAGAATATTATTTCTCTTTATATGTTTTTGGGATTGCTGAAAAAAGTTCATGTCCTTAGTTTCTTGTTATTATGTTGTTTTAGGGTTGTTGAAATAATTTTGAATCTACCTGCAATTTCATTCTTTTCCTGTAACGGTTACTACAGACATCGGTGATCATGGAGAGCGTGACATAAAAGGTCAAAAGGAATAAAGGTCAGTCCCTTGGACTTTCTAAATGTCCAAGTTTGTAGATTCTCAAAATTAAAGCAAATTCTGCGTGTGTGTTCATGTTCCTCAAGCATTGAATTGTTTGTGGTTATAGATTACAATTTAAGATTATGTTTTTGGCTTAGATACTAGATATTACTGATCTCCCGGTTTCAACTTTTCTTTAACTCAAGACTCATATTTATCTTCAAGTCCTTCATTTTTGGCCCTTGATGATGTTCCCATTTCTCAGTAGCACAACAAAAGTTTGCTCTTACCTATTGGCAAGAACCTTGTTTCTAGCTAATATTTAATAAATGTTCTACCACAGATTAAATTGGCAGTCCACTAGGTTAAAGTAATGTATGGGACTGGGAGATTAAATCTTAAAAAAAGGACAAGCAGAGGTCAAGAAAAGGAATCATACATAAATGAAAAAGCAAAGTTTAGAGAAGTTAACCAGGAATTTGTGATAATTGAAGAGAACTAAAGGAAAGCACTCACATAAGGTTTTAGATTGTATCCACAAACTTGGACAACGTTTCACTTACAATACTGGCTTAAATAATATTGCAGCAGTGATGTCACTTGTTGCAGCTTTCAGGAAGCGGTCCTTTGCAACAAGTCTAGAAAATGGTGACATCTATTATTAAAACACAATGGTGTTGGAGTATTTCAATGATGATAAAATTACAAATCTCTAATCAAAATGAAAGGAGACTCTGAAGGCAAAGCTGATTTCTTCAGATTTTAAAAATTGGAAAATCTTTACAAAAACCAAGCACATCACCACTGTTGTGAAACTGTGTCATATTAATGCCCAATTATAATTATTGATAAGAGGCTGTCAACTCAGTTATTTACAATCTTATTTTTGTGGGGCTTTGATTTTTTCACTACATTGGTAATGCTGCCGGCCACAGACTTTATCACAAAACCTTAGCGATTGGCATATTATTTGCCTTTGTTAATGTATGCAGCAACACGATTAGGTGCATATACAGTAGATAAGCAACACAACAAGTGCTATGGAAAGCATCTCTTCTATATACTCTGTTGGAATTAGGTTTTCTTCCGTGAAGGGTGACTAGTCAGGGTATGAGACATTATAGTGAGCAGGATCCAATCAAAAAAGGGCTTAGTAATACGTACAAACAAATAAGAACATGATGACAGCCTGTGTTTTTGGAAAAACAGCATTTTTGCCCATCTACAGTATAATTCTGACTCTCAGTTTTCAGAAGTATATAACTCTGGAGACCGTTGTCAAAAATCTCTTTTTACTTGGGTTGAAAAAGCCGGGGTAGTGTGGATGAAAGGCAGGTTTTTAAATGAAAATGTAGTACTGTGGATGGAGCTTTAGTTTCTGCCTTGTACCTAATGCTACTGAGATATGCTCTGGTCCCCAAAAAGTCTGAATTGGGTTAAACAGAACTGAGAATATTATGCTGCGTTACTTATGGAACCATGTACCCCTGCATAACATATAACATTTTTTTAATAGTTAATGCAAAGTAAGGTTAAATTGCTAATGTGGGGTCATATTATCAGAAAGCAAACCAAATGCTTTAAATCATACTGCATTTTTATGATGTGAACAATTAATATAATAGTAGTTCATACATTTCCTGGGATATTCCATGGGAAAGGGTTTGCTCATGCCCCAATTGGACAATGTGGTATAGGTGCTTGTGCATCTCTGTCCCGAAACACAGAGGCACGTTTGTGCCTTCCTCTGGCTCGCTGGGTACTACAGGCAGTTCATTCCGAATTTTGCACATCGGACTGCCCCCCCCCCCCCCACTGACTTGACAAAGGGTAGAAGGAATTGTAGTGTTGTCTGGACTGACGCCTGTGAGAGAGCCATCTTGGACTTAAAAGCCGCTTTATCATCGTTCCCAGTTCTGCGCAATCCAGACTTTTGGAAGGAATTCATTTTGCAAACAGATGCTAGTGCTTTCAGTTTAGGAGCGGTGCTCTCCGAATATTTTGATGGGGAAGAAAACCCTATCATGTTTCTCTGCAGAAAGCTGCTACCCAGGGAACATAATTATTTAACTATTGAAAAGGAGTGCTTGACGATTAAGGTGGCGGTGGAGGCCCTATTTTACTACTTCTGGGGTTGACGGTATACCCTGGTTACTAACCACACATCACTACAAGGGCTGTACAAACAGAAGGATACGAATGCCCAGCTCACTCGGTGGTCTATTAGTTTGCAGGCTTTTGCTTTTGATGTTCGCCACTGTCCCGGGACAGCACACAACAATGCTGATGTTCTCTCCTGTCTGGATGAGCCCGGCTTGGACGGTTGCTTTGCGCACACTGGTGTGGACAAAGCTGAGGTGGAGAATTTGAGGTATCTGAACTCATTTGGGGGACAAAAAATGGGATGGCATGCCAAAGTGCATCCTGAAGTGTGACTGCCACGTCTATGGAAAATTGCTTGTCTATTGCCAGGGCAACAGCAGGCTCTGCTGCTGCGGAACCAACTCTGAGCCAGTGGCGGTCACACTAAAAGAACCCGTCGTTTATGGGTGATGCAAGGAGCATTATAAATGCAGGGAACAGTATTATTTGGCCACTAGCCTGGCAATGGCCCTGGCTGATCGCTATGTCTGTGTATAGGAGAGTGGCAGATCCCTCTACAGTAAATAACTGTGCTGTTCCTGTTTCAACCTGAATAAAGCTGGTTTTGCTAAAGTACTAAGACTCAGCTTCGTGTTTTGGGGTGCAAGTCGGGGACTCACACGTCACACCACACACACACACACACACACAAGATCACAATGCTGTAGTAAACAGTATACACTCGCACGGGATGTTGACAATATGAGTGAGGCACGCCGACTGATGATTACCCACAATCCCGCAGCAAGAGAGAGAAGAACCATTAGTTCAGTTGTGATCACGTGATGCAGACAAAGTGTATACGTACTACTTGTATTGCAAGACCTCGCTTGTTTATCAAGTCAAAATTTATTAAAAATTTTAGCTCATCTTGAAAAACACTCGCAAACCAAGTTACTCGCCTCGTGTTTTGGGGTGCAAGACAGGGACAGGGACACGTCACAAATTAAATTCATAGTTATTTTCATTCTCAAACCTGCAGAGTCATGGGGAACCAGGAAACAGCTCAAAAAGTGGATGCCACTTGTTTTCCCTGCCCTAAACCCTTATCTTAAGGTCCGTGGGGTGTGGGCCGATTTATTTCATGGTCCCTAATGTTAAAAATTAGATCAGGTGCCTGACCTTAAATTTTAAAAGGCGTCTAATCTTAAAATTGTCCTTCCTGTTGTTTGTTTTAGACTTGTCTACCCCTACTACAAACCCTGAACTTAAGGTTTGTGGGGGTAAGTTGAACAAGATGGCGTCTGCTTTTTGAACAAGACCCCAGCCCTGGACTGGGTGCCAGTATATGACAGGGCTTCTACAAATCTATTGTTTTAAATTCAACACTGTGCATGATACGCATTACTATACAGTATGTGAGTTTCAATCACTAACAATCAGCTTTAATGTAGCTTGATGTATTTGTATCCTGTGCCATCATTGGAGTAAGTCTGGGTAAGTCTTCAGTGATTGACCTTTGGAAAGAAATCATTTGTTTCCTCCTTGCCTAAAATATCAACTGCAGTGGCGTGGTAAGATGTAGTTAAGAATGCACATTATGTCATAGAATTGCCCTTTTTTGGCATGCATCTAGTTATTGGAGAAGACGTTTGAGTTTCTAGTCACCACAGAGTACTTCACTTTGCCAGTCATACTGTGACATGATACCTCACTAATAAGTCATAACACAATCATATAGGCGTAGTTTTTCCAGTGACATGACCGATACACTACCTAGTAATTTCTTGTGAATGCTTATCTAAAGAGGAGCGAAACTGCATCTAATAAGAACCAGATCTGAGTTTTGCAATTTTCTGTGCAAAATACAGGCCAGGTGCCAGGCGCCAATAAATCTTGGATAACAGACGCATGTGTATGAAAGTCAGCATGAATGAGCAGGTCTTTCAGAGTACAATTGAATTTAAGATAACTGGGAAGTCAATATGACATGATGCCTTCAATTGTGAATCTTTACTGGTTTATTATATGCCTTTTTTGAAGAGAGGAGATGGAGTGTATTTAGAAACAGGTTTTAGCTGAGTGTGCTCAGGATCAGAAAGGTCAATTTATACAAGTGTGGCTGCTGTTTGAAGTTGTTGCCATACCTTAATAGATGAGCCAATAAAGTCAAACACCAAAGAGCGGCTCTAACTGCCTTTTCAGTTTATAGAGAAATAGTTTCTTGAGTTCCACAAATCTCTTTTCTAGTAAAACGGTATGAGCTAGCAGTTATATTGTTTAAAATATCACCAACAACTGAAGAAAAATGTTCTCTGGATGTCCCATGGCTTTCCTGCCATTGAAAACACTAAATGTGTTTTATATGTCTCGTGTGAAGGGATAAACACAGAAAAAATGGAAAGTGGAATGAGCAGGAAGTGTTGAAAGCAAAATATATAACCTCCCTGGAGCAGAGAAAATGGAAGCTGGTACATTTGTGTTCCCATTTCTTTTCACACTGCAAGGGTTAACTAGGAAGGAAATTACTAATACAAAAGGTCTGTTAAGCAGGAAATGTTGCGCTACAGTTCTTCACAAAAGGAATTCTAATTTCTTATAAAATAAGGAATGGGATCAATTTTCTATTTTATAAGCACAGAAGTATCTCAAAATTACATACATATTTTGTAACGGAATCAGTCTGGCAATGTGCTGACAGGATTAAGAATGGGTAAGAGGCCAGAAGTTGACAGGAAACAGAGCAACGAGCATCCATACTTTATAGGAGATGAGAGCAAGGAGCATCCATACTTTATAGGAGATGCCAGCAATTATTGCAGTGCAGGTAGGCAGTTGGTACCACATGCTAGTAAGAGGAGGAGGACTCATGACTACGGTGAAGTGAGTTGCCAGACACTAGAGGATGATCTGTCCCTTCTACACTTATCGTTAGAAGGGGTCATGTAAAAAATAACTTGAGTAAGCAGCACATATGGACATTATTGGGTTATGTCATACCCAGGATAGAATTATTCATAGGGTTATGGAGATAGTTCCAACTGTCAGGTGGCAGCACAGTGTTCTATATAAAAACAGATGCTCTGGTTGACAGTCGGTGGCAGGGATATAAAGACCTTCTGAGGTATTTCTGACCCCTGCCATGATTCTAAAGGATTGCCCCAAAGATGAGCAATGGGTAAGGTATAAAGCCATCCCCTAGCCAGAAGCTCTTTGAGCTGAGAATATGAAGGTGATTTTGTGCAGAAGCATAATAGAAGTGGGGCTGCAGTGAGGAAAGAGTGTAAGACTGTATTGTGAAGAACTTTATTGTTTGTGGCAATTTTAAATAAATAAATGGTGTGCTCAGGGGTGGAGGAATTAAAGTTCAAGTGGCAGCATGATGGAGTGGTTCTGGAGTGTTTTTACTATACATGTGGATGTGCACAGTAGCCGATAGTTTCATTAGTACTCTGGGTCTGTGACTGTGGCACCTGTGCCCAAATGAGGTTTTAAAGGAGCCTGAGCAGGAAATAGGGGAACAGATAACAGGAAAAAGAAAAAAAAACGTGAAAGGTAAAGAGGAAGAAGGTAAAATCAGAATGTTCGAGCCAGCATGGGGTGAGGAAACAGGTGGTTGGTGGCCTTGTGGAGGCATGAAGAATTGCTGCTCTAGGGGTAGATCATCCTCTACTAAGCAGTTTAAAAGCAGCGAGGGACAAAAATTAAGCCCTCCTAAAGATTCAGCAGAAGCCATGAAGCGTATGTAGAAGATTGATAGAGGACTGGCCTTGAGGATCGTCGCAGAGCCGGAAGTGAAGGCCACAGTTGCAGGCATCTCTGCCATCTGAGGAGACCTGTAGAGTGAGCTGAGGAAATAAAGAGGGGAAGATGTGCTAGGCAGAGAGAACAAGAGAAGACAGAGAAACAGAAACTTGATTTCTGCTAATTTTTTAAATGAAATATTTATTTGTGATTTTAGGACTGATTTTTCATGGAGTGCACCTCTTTTTATGGATTATTTATTGATACACTGCCCTTGTTTTTTACTTTGGGATTTGGACCCCTGATTGGTTTGTTAAAAAGTGCTACAGGCACATTGCACTTTGCTCTTGCCTGTTTGTGTCCTTATTGCCCAGTTCATCTCGGTACATGAGTATTGACAGCCCAGGTTCAAGAGGAGTATGGCGGCTGCAGCCAACCCATGCTATCACCGATTGTGTTAGAAAGGAGATAAAGAGGGTTTTGTGCTTTATGGGAAAGAAGGGTAGAACTTTGGTGGTGTAGATGATCTGGGTAGTTTATCACAGACATTACTGCAGGACTCCATATTATTACATGAGAAATCACTGGTCTTGTTTAATGTTATAAAATTGAATCATTCATTCAAAGATGACTTACAAATCAAGACTCTTTACTGGCATCTAAAACTGTTTCATCATAAAGTGGACTTGAATAAATGTCCATTAACAAAAAAGATAATGTTTTGTTATTCAAAAGTGCCATCCTCAGTTGTTCTCTTTCTAACGTCCTCTGAGCAAGGCCGGCTTTGCATGTACAATAGAAAATAATTGTGCTTCACTGTGTTTCATCAAGGCTTAGCTCTATCACATATTTTACACTTTTTTCCTATTTCCTCTGTATTTTTTTTATCAACAATAACATTTATTTATATATCACATTTTCATACATGAAAGAAGCTCAAAGTGCTTTATAGTAATAATAGCTAAACACAGTTACAAGAAGAAAGAAAAAAATAAACAACAGTTCTTTATAACAGCAGAGAACCTTAATTACAGTTGTGACACTAGAGAGCGCTGTCGCTCTTCCAAACCTGATGACAACACGTCCAGACACCAGGTAAAAGTCCCAGAAATAATTTTAATTCCTTATATAATGTGCACAAAGCATCTCCTCCTCCACAATACACAATAATAATTAATAATCAACAATAATCAATAATAAATAAATACTCCTCTCCACCCAGGAGCTCCATTACACTTCCTCCCAACTCTGGCTCAGCTTGCTGGGTTTCCCACAATCCTTTATATAGTCCTTGACCCGGAAGTGCTCCTGTCCTTCAGTCCACGTGATTCACTAGCACTTCCAGGTCGGTTGAAGATTCATATTTTTCTTCAGCCCAGAAGTACTTGTGTTCTCATGGTGGCTCTAAAATCCATACTAACCCCTACTCTCTCTTCTGTTTCTTTTCCCGGTTTTCTGTGGTGGCGATCTGCGCCAACACCACCTAATCAAAGCACTATGATCTTCCTACATTGATGGATTAAAAGCAGAAGTATTGCCCAGAGGGGACTGGGCGGTCTTGTGGCCTGGAACCCCTGCAGATTTTACTTTTTCTCTCCAGCCGTCTGGAGTTTTTTTTGTTTTTTCTGTCCTCCCTGGCCATCGGACCTTACTCTTATTCTATGTTAATTAGTGTTGTTAATTCTTACTTTGTCTTTTATTTCTCTTTTCTTCATCATGTAAAGCACTTTGAGCTACATTATTTGTATGAAAATGTGCTATGTAAATAAATGTTGTTGTTGTTGTTGTTCCTTCGTCCCCGTGACTTGGAAGTACTTCCGGGCTATAGGAAAAATGAAAATCCCTGTGTTTCCCTGCAGCATCTTCCGATGGCACCCATGGCACCCAGCAGGGCTGTGAAGTTCGCACTCCATCTCCCATGATGCCCTGCGGGAATCCGGGACAGCTCCATGCTGCAGGGAGGACTCCATCTAGCGGCCTGGATGTATTGACCGGGATAAGCTGCTGGCCATCTCTCACAGTCTAAATTCATTTGTCCAGCTTAATTACAAACTACGGTGAGATGGCCGGCGAGAACAGGAAAATGTAAACTCCATTTGATGGGATGTTGGAGAAAATAAACCTGTGGGGTTTCAAGGCCAAATGACTGCCCAGACCCCACTGGACACTATACAGTCCATGAATGTGTCACCATTAACAGGATACTCTTATGGAGCTCTCTTCATCTTCATCTTCCCAGCATCTCAGGTGAATGCTGCATACTTAAGCTCGGGGGCCGTAGTGCACAGAGCCAACACAGATTACTGGAAAAAAAAGAAAACACACAAAAGTAGTGATTAATGAGCAGGCTAGAAAGCAGGAAATAAAACTGCATTTAATGGAAAGAATCAATTTCATCCTCTCATCAGTAAGAAGCAAACGCTAGTGACGCTAATAATTTCTTAAGTAACCATGAAAGCCAGATTAAGAGGTAGGATTTTAGTAGAAGTGTTCAGCTTTACTGGTCTGGCAAATCTCTTAACATTAGAGTGTTCCAGATTTGTAGTTCATAGAAGCAGAAAGCCTCTTCACCAGGTCTTTTATTCTATCACTGTAGGAATTTTGAGCAAGCTGGTGTTAGAGGATCTAAGACTACTAAGCAGTTCAAAGCAAGAAGGAACTGAAATTCGGGCACATGATAGTATAAAGGGAACATAACCATGAGAGTTAATTGTTATTGTAGTAAAGATTTCCAGGTGGAAAACAGCATTAGTGTATTCAAAAATAGCAGGATTTGCCGTTATAAAAAATGTAGAATATTTAATTTCAGATTTATTGTCACATGTCTGATGTACTAACAATGCCCCGAATCTCATTCTATTGGTTGCGTAAAATGTAAATGAAAATGACTTGTCACAAAATAGAATAGGGAGTGATGAGCGAAACACCAGAGTTTCTTATCACATACACTTATAAAAAACTAACCTTGTATACGATTTCACACGCAACTGTGAAACATCAATAAAATATATGTATTTTCATTTTTCTGAAGATTTTTGGGCATTTTAAATAAAGGAACATTGTTTTGTAAAAGACTGGCAGCATTGTGCACCGCTTTTGAACCCTTACATTTTTTAAAAAAGGGCCAAGGTGGAAATACATTTTGATTTTTTTTATTTGATATACTTTGCTAATCCAGGAAGGGAAATTCTCTTCACATAAACATATTTTGAGGGTGTCAGAGTTGTAGGGCAAGTATTTCTACAGCACAAAACCTGTGAGTCAATAAATTTGTTTCAAACAATAGTCCAATCAACATGCAACATGTTGTCAATCTTCAGTATATGCGTTTCCTCAAATTTATATTTTATTTGCAGAGTTTGCAAGATTTCTCACTGTGTGGATCTACAGTATGTCATTCATTTACATTTGTGACAATAACAAACAATATTTTCCTTTTACAATATATTTTACCCTACCATTTAAACAACTATCAAACTAGTTTTGTAAGTTATTTCTAATAGAAGTGCCTCCTACCTTCAGGAGACATTGTATTGGTAGAACCATGTCAAAGCTTACAAAAATACATTTTATTGAAAGAGCCCTGTTTTTAAATCACTCAACTCAATTTTATTTTGGAAGAGCAACAGGAGGTGAATAAGATTAACAAATTCAATGGCCTGAGGACACCTGAGGACTTCTGATGGCCCCTGTAGTGTGCCATTTCATGGACCCCTCTAAAAAGCATCAGAACTTTTGGTGGAGTGACTTAGTTAATACTGTATAAGCAGACGCATGTATGCAAATGACAATGAACAAAGACACTGCTAAAGGTATGTGTTCAAAATGCTGCACCAAGCTGATTAGATCGGATAGAGTAAATGAGGAACCTCAAGAAATCTGTCCATCGGACAGCAATTTTTACTTATTGTTAGCAAGGCAAATTTATTGCCAACTGATAGGCAGGGATTAGAGCTCTTTAACTAAAAACACTTGTCAAGATTCAGGCAACACCCTACTGAAAGTCATAATTGTTCCTAAGTCAGGTGCTCAGCTATTTTAAAGAGAAGAATACCTTTCATGTGAAGCTTATCTTTTACACAAATGCTGACATGACGTCACACACCAACACATGCCTAACAACAACCACTACCACTATGCAAAAACTGATGTAGTCTTACTAGTTCAGTAAGTCCCATACATACGAATGAGTTCTGTTCCAAGAACACGTTCATAAGTTCGTAAATCCAGCAAAGTTAGCCTAGGCACCCAATGAACACCATGCAACACAACCCTCAAGTTTGAGAGTATCAAAATAAAAGCCCTTGCTAAGCCTGCGGTAGTCCTGATGGGATGCTCATATCTGAAGATCATACATTAAAGTCGATTAGTACATGTCAACAAGAATAAGCTGTTCACGAGATCTGACTGAGGGTCTCTGTTGTGTCTGTGCGCCATAACACTACTTGGTTTTGTATGACATGTTAATGTGGTTCTCTGAGTAAAGAAGAACTTACCCTTGTGTACCATCGCATGTGTGAGGTTGCACTGACAAATTAATATATATTGATTTCAGCAGGCAAACAGTGACAGCACCATGACAGCGGCAGATTTCTGTAAGAAGTTGGTCAACAGTTTGTTAGAAGAGTATGTTGCAGTGCCTTTTGCAATGTAAGGAAGGCCATCACAAAGAGCAGTCCCAGACAGGCTGACTGAGCGTCACTTTCCTGCAACATATGAGGGCAAAAGATACAATCCTGACTGCGTTGTATGCAGCAACAGACAATTGAAAAAGAGGCACCAGTACAACACATATTGCAAGCAGTGCAATGTGGCAATGCATGCAATTGGCTGCTTTGAGTTTTACTTTGCAGGACTTTGCCGTGTAGCATATATGTAATACATATGTGAAATCACACAGTATGCAGGCTCATACAACATGCAAGACAGTAACATTTGTCAGAAATAATTTTTTTTGTTGATTGACGTGTTAAACTGTAGTGTTCTTTTTCAAAAAGTGAGTTATTTATTAGCCTTAAAAGAAACATTGCTACTCAAAAACCCTTCTACATTGTCATAAACCCTCATGCAGAGCAGTATTCTAAACATTAAGTATATGCACTAAAAGTACCACTATAGTTCTGACCTTTAGGTCAAAGGTAAGAGTTTACTTAAAATTGCATCTCTTCTCTTTACCTTGTAGAGGTAATTGTTTCTGCCCAGGACTGTTGGACATTTATCTCTAAATGTCCAAGTTATCTACGTACAGTAGGTCTGACATGACATCTCCATATTTCCTACTTGCTTCTCATGATGGTCTGCTGGACCTTCTTTAAAACCATGTGTACTTGTACAAATGCGTAATCTGATAGGAATTTAAGTAAACCGTCATTAAAGAAAAGGAAATTGAGTGGTAGAAAAGCATTTTATGTTCAGCTAACAGGCATAAAAATTGGACACAGCAGCCACACACATTTTATTTGAGCAGAGTTCTTTTTTTTCATGCCCAGCATATTTTACTAGCAGAACCACTTGCTGTTTGGTTTGCCAAGCAGACAGTGTAAATCTTCTGGATTCTGTTCCAAACAACTTCTCAGTTACTTCATTAGTATAATTATTTCATCAATTTACATTTTTTTCTAGACATCTGACAGATTTTTTTTTCATTCTGTGCCATAAATTTAGCAAAGTCTAGCAAATGTGTTAATGAGGCTGATGTAAATCATATCTGAAAAAAAATGTTAATGAACAAACACTTTTTTTATCATATGGTTTCACCAGCAACAGAAATATGAAACAGGGTTCAAGGGAACCCAACGTTAACTGGTCCACCCTCTGTTTTCTTTATATTAACAATGGAGACAGTCAAATTCCATCAAATATATAATTAGCAAAATTACCTTTTTCTTTTACATATGGCCCAGTAAAATTATTCAGTTTTCTTAGAGGTTGACTTCAAAATTGCCCAATTCATTCTGTGTGAAGGATGGAATTCAATTCAGCCATCTGTCTGTTTGTGCTGACAGCTGGAACATGATCAAGTCTCCAAATATGTGACTTTTGGATTCAATTCAGACTTTTTTAAGCCTTACAGCATATCCTTGGTAGCCAAAAAGGAAAAATGCAAAAATTTAAAAAAAAGGCATAAAATGAAAAGAGGTAGATGAAATTCATTGGTGTAGTTTTTACAACTTCCAATAAGGAGAAAACGATTTAACTATTGAGGGTGAAGATTCAGAATATGAAAAATGACTACATTCAAAATAATAAGGAATGCTAAAATGATGGTAAGGATTAACCATAGGAATTAATAAATTCTTTTTAACACAAATTGTTAAACAGATAGTCTAGAACAGGCATGTCAAACTCACTACCATTGGTAGGCCGCTTCGACTGCTATACGTGCATCAGCGGGCCGCACTGTAACAAAAACTATTACATTGTTATACAAAGTTACTGTAGCTTTCTTTCCAATACTGAAAACTTTAAAAAATGTAAAACTTAAAGTTTAAAGAAAAGAAATTTATTTCCATACAATCTCCGTACAACAGCATACAATTAGAGTCTTGGCCTCTTAGCTGGGTCCTTATACAGGAGTCTTATAGTGTGAGATCTATTTCTTTTGTCCAGACACTTGGCATCTCTTGTTAGTAACCAGCTCATCAATATCAGGCTTGAAATCTTGTGCAGCTGCAACTTTTATGAGGCATGGAAGGTGCTCGACAGTAAGTCTTGAGCGATGTGTGGTTTTGGTAGCTTTCATTAACGAAAACAATTGCTCACAAAGGTAAGTGCTTCCGAACGTAGACAGTACTCTCGATGCCAACTTACGGATCTGCACATACAAGCGTGGCAGGTAAGCATACAAGCCTGGCACACCAACATCATTGTATTTTGCCTTCAGAATAGAATCTGACTACAGTTCAATCAATTCCATTTGGACATTCTCAGGTGCATTCTCAACGTTGTAAGAGTATGGTGGCGTAAACAGCGCAAAGTCCTGTTCGTGTGAACTGAAATCACGAAAACGCTCACTGAATTCATTGCTCAGTAATTCAAGTTGGAAAACAAATCCTCCAAAAATCAAATTTTACTTTGCTAAGTTTACTTCAAAGTTTATATTGTAAAATACAGTGGAACCTCGGTTTGCGAGCATAATTCTTTCCGGAAACGTGCTCGCAATCCAAAGCACTCGTATATCAAAGCGAATTTCCCCATAAGAAATAATGGAAACTCAGATGATTCGTTCCACAACCCAAAACTATTCATATAAAAATGATTAATACAAAATATAAAGTAAAAATACATAAAACAAATTAACCTGCATTTTACCTTTGAAAAGAATCATGGCTGATGTGAGTTTCTAAACTCTTGTGGGATTCCATCTAATGGGACGACACGCGGAAGAGCGTCCTGAAGCAATTGCAGTCTCCCAGTGCTGCAGCAGTTCAGCATAAAAGTGAATCCGAAAAGATCGCGGACATACTATAAGCGCCTGCCTTCAATGGGTGATACAAGGAACGTTATAAATGCGCAGGGCATAGTATTACTTGGCCACTAAGCTGGGCACGACCCTGCCTGACTGCTGTGTCTGTGTATAGGAGAGCGGCAGATCCCGCTACAATAAATAATCGTTCTGTTTCTGTTTCAAGCTAAATAAAGCTGGTGTCATTAAAGTACTGAGACTCAGCTTTGTGTTTTGGGGTGCAAGACGGGGACTCGCACATTACAACACACACACGTGGTCACAATGCTGTAGTAAACAGTATATGCACGTATGGATGTTGACTATATGAGTGAGGCACAGCAACTGACGATTACCCACAATCCTGCAGCGAGAGAGAAGAACCATTAGTTCACTTGTGATCATGTGACACTCGGCAGACAAAGCGTTTATGTACTACTCGTATTGCAAGACCTCGCTCGTTTATCAAGTCAAAATTTATTAAATATTTTAGCTTGTCTTGAAAAACACTCACAAACCAAGTTACTCGTAATCCAAGGTTCCAAAGTAAGCCAATATACAAAAAGCCCCCTGACCTACACTAATTTTACAAACTCAAAATCACAAAAATTTGTTAATAAACAACTCACCAACTTCTCGCGTCCACTTCAGATCTTCAGCTGTAGCCTGCACTAACTGTTCATTACAATACTAGCACAAAATTACATAAAACTAGAACAAAAAAAGTGAAAATATGCAAGCTATTATTACTTGTGATGGTCAGTTCTGCCCAGTGGCCAGTCTCAGCAGCCCAGCCAGTAGTGTAGCCTGCCAGCCTAGCACTGCAGTTGCGACGTCGCGGCTCATTAACTTTAGTCGAGGCTCGGTTGGGGGAGGGGAGGGGCAGTGTCATGCCTGGGGTATCAAGGAGCTGATGCCGCATCTGCAACTATACTAGCAGATGACATTTCCGGTACCATAATGCCATGGGAAAACATGCTTTTGTCAGAAGGCGGAAGTAAAAAAAGTCAATAGTAACGCCGAAGATGCAGAATGATTCAATCACAAATGATAGTAATGATTTTGCACAAGTTTAGTGCTAAATAGGATCTGACATGCCTGCTCTAGAATAAAAAAAACTGAAGCCAGTGTTCATTAAAGCAGAAAAAAACAACATCTGAAATTTTACAGGCACCTTTCTACATTGGAATGATAATCATTTCAGGCAGTGTTAATGATATGGAAGATGCTGTCCCCCATGAAGCTCTATTGTCTCCTTTAAAACCTACAGTATTCCCAAATTTAATTAATCTGGTTTCAGATATGTGGGAACCTATCGTGGGACACTAGGCCCATGCAGGAACCATTCCTTAACTGGACGCACACTCTCATGTATATCCTCACACGAGGTCAATGTATAATTACCAAATAACCTAACATGTACAGTTGTGGCCAAAAGTTTTGAGAATGACACAAGTATTGGTTTTCACAAAGTTTGCTGCTTCAGTGTTTTTAGATCTTTTTGTCAGATGTTTCTATGGTATACTGAAGTATAATTACAAGCATTTCATAAGTTTCAAAGACTTTTATTGACAATTACATTAAGTTTATGCAAAGAGTCAATATTTGCAGTGTTGGCCCTTCTTTTTCAAGACCTCTGAAATTCGTCCTGGCATGCTGTCAATCAACTTCTGGGCCAAATCCTGACTGATGGGAGCCCATTTTTGCATAATCAATGCTTGGAGTTTGTCTGAGTTTTTGGGCTTTTGTTTGTCCACCTGCCTCTTGAGGTTTGGGATTAAGGGCTGGGGAGTTTCCTGGCCATGGACTCAAAATTTCAACATTTTGTTCCTTGAGCCACTTAATTATCACTTTTGCCTTATGGCTTGGTGTTCCATCATGCTGGAAAAGGCATTGCACATCACCAAACTGTTCTTGGATGGTTAGGAGAAGTTGCTCTTGGAGGATGTTTTGGTACCATTGTTTATTCATGGCTGTGTTCTTAGGCAAAATTGTGAGTGAGCTCACTTCCTTGGCTGAGAAGCAACTCCATACATGAATGCTTTACTGTTGGCATGACACAGGACTGATGGTAGCACTCACTTTTTCTTCTGTGGATAATCTTTTTTCCAGATGCTCCCAACAATTGGAAAGGGGATTCATCAGAGAAAATGACTTTACCCCAGTCCTCAGCAATCCAATCCCTGTACCTTTTGCAGAATATCATTCTGTCCCTGATGTTTTTCTTGGTTTCTTTGCTGCCCTTGTTGATACCAGGCCATCCTCCAAAAGTCTTTGGCTCACTGTATGTGCAGATGTAATCAGACCTGCCTGCTGCCATTCCTGAGCAAGCTCTGCACTGATGGTGCCCCGATCCCACAGCTGAGTCAACTTAAGGAGATGGTCCTGGCATTAGCTGGACTTTCTTGGGCACCCTGAAGTCTTCTTCACAACTGCTGTGAAAATGCTTTTTGGGGATTAAGTTCATTTTCATGGTAAAGAGGGTCTTTGCAAAAATTTCAATTCATCTGATCACTCTTCATAACATACAGGAGTATATGCAAATTGCCATCATAAAAACTGAGGCAGCAAACTTTGTGAAAATTAATATTTCTGTCATTCTCAAAACTTTTGGCCACGACTGTACTTCTTGTCTTCTTACAGAGTCAAGGCTGGGGGGCTGTCAAAAAACAGGGCCTCTTAAAGCTTACTGAGGCATTCCTTGTGTAATTTCGGGCTGTACAAGAAATAAATTATTATTATTCTATAAGATGAAAAATTGTATACCTGGAGAATAACCCACACAAACACTGGAAGATTGAGTAGATTCAACAGAAATAGCAACCAGACTTCTGCCCAGTGCTATGAATATCACAGTGAAGAAATTCAATGAAATATGGGTAAACAGCGGGAGGAACTATGATTCTCTTAGCCAAATGCCTTGTCATCTAATTAGTGATGTCCATAAATGGATGAACAAGATTTCCACTGTCCCTACCTATTATCTAGTGCCAGACGGAAGACTCAATACTTTAGTCTACCATTGCCTGACTAGAGCTGCTGATTAGCTGTGCATACTGCATTTCTGTTTGTTAGTCATTTGTACAGAAATACAAGTAATACAGTATTTGTAAGCTGCGATTAACCTTCCTCTGTTCTGTTTCCCTTCATGGTATCTTGATGTAGCATTTGGTGCCAGTGCTCTGTTGCCAAGATTCTCTAGTGCCAAGCTGCCCCCTGCATGTGGAAAAGTCATCTCAAATAAAGGAACACTGCAATCATCGGATGGAAATGTTCTTTCATTCCAGTTCTGTATTTAGTAATTAGTATAATCTAATTATTAATTGTATTTTAACTGAGAATTGATCACAGTGCTCTGCTCTTGCAATGAGTGAAGAGTGCTATGCAAAACTAAGTTGTATATATAGTATGTGTTACGAACTAGAAGTTCCAAGGCGCACAAGTCCCTGCCAAACTCTGGCTAGATAAAAGGGCAAATACAAAATCTTTATAAAAATAAAAAAGTCACACAGAGAAGCTCCATAGAGCACAGAAGACATAAAAGATTTGTTTGAAATGTAAATCAATCCAAGCAAACAAGTCCCAAAATGAAATACCAAAAATAGTTGAAATACAGAGCGGAAGGTTAACAAATCCAGTCGAAAACAAAAAGCCCAAAGCACAGTGAAATCATTATAACACTCACCACTCCTAAGCAAATTTGAAATAAACTGCCGGGAATCTGTGGAAGATGCTTCATGGCAGTTCCAGGTGGAGATTGGCAGGTGGCCCAGTCTCTTGTGAGATCAGCAACAAAACACATGGGACATAACACAGGCAGCCAAAAAACAAAATCAAAAACAAAGAACCTTTATTTAAAATTACAAAATGTCCTCAAAAGTTCAAAATCAATGTTTCTCTGAGCAAATAGTGAATTTTGTGAGCTGGAATGTCAAAGGTCTCAATCACAATCTAAAGAGAAAAGTATTTTCTTACCTAACATGTCTAAATGCCAAGCTAGTATTTTTACAGGAGACTCAAAAAACTTGCAAAGACCAGTTTTGATTGCAATGAGATTGGATTGGCCAAATGTTTCACTCCAACATGGTGGCGCAGCTGTAGCGATGAGCTGGCGCCCCGTTCAGGGATTAGTCCTGCCGTGCACTGTTTGCTTGCTGGAACTGGCGCGACATGCAAATATGCAGTTGGTGGACAGATATAAGCCCAGGTACAAAAATCAAAATCCAAGTCTCCAGTCCTCCCAGCCTAAGGCTTCTCTTTATACTGTTCAAGTGAGAGAAGAATACGTGTTGTCATGCACGTGCACTTGGGAGCTTAAGGGCTTTAGAGATAGTAATTAACCACCGAATCAGCTGTTTGCTAATACCGTTTCTCTTTCTTCCTCTGAAGAATGGAAGACTGACAGCCATTTCATCTCTGACGTCATTTCCGTTGTCTGCCCTCTTGGACCCTCTTCTTCCTACCTTGAAGCCATATAACCAGCAATTCAGCCATCTTTGAATTAGCTCTGTTTTGTTGCATCCTTTCTGTTTTCTACAATCCTTCAATTATACTGGGTCACCAGGGAGTTGTCCCAACCCTTTCATGTTGCTGTGTCTCCTTTAACAGTGTCTTGGACTTAATATAAGGGGTTGGTGTTTCGGGTTTCTTCACCCTTTGGGGAAAAGGTTATGTTGTACTTCAGCCAGGGTTCATCCCAAGATTCTTGTCTGACATCTTCTTTGTTCATTTTTGATTCTTTTGTTTTTGTAATGTTGTTTCTGTTTATTATTTGCATTATTTTTTGATCTTGTCATTGCATGCACACCTATTATATTTCTTGTGTTTTCTAGGCGGTTCCTCAAGAGGCAGGGCCACCTGTCAATCTCCATTGAGGGACTGCTCCCAGCCCTATAAATTGTAGTCCCTTGCAGTACATTGTATGTACTCTGGCAAATTTGGTTTGACCTTTCTTGTAAGTTTTGTGAATTGCTATTATAGTTGGTTTTTTCTATTTTTTTTATTGTATTTTGCTTTGTTTAAGTATTCTGATTACTGTTTGCTGAGGATTATCTTATAAGCAACTCCTTTTTGCCTCTTTCTGCTTTTTTGATATGTTGTTCTTTATTTACCTTTTTTGGTAAAGAAATTTTCAATTTTATGAAGATTCTTATGGAATTGTCTCTATGCTCAGCCAAAGTTTATACGATTTGTCCCCCTGAAGGAACAAACTCTGTGTTTCTTGAGACTCTGCAATTAATTTTTAATTTAAGGCCTTATCTCTATTTTGAGGCCTAATCAGGCCTTAAGCCTCTCATTTTCCTGGGCCGATTCTAGGTTGTATTTTGTGGCTTTTTTTAAAAGGCCTCACCTTCATTTGTGTGTTACTGCACCTGAACAATGAACAATACACCACAGCCTAACCTCTTTACACTCCAACTTACAACTAAGAAGTAGACCCTAACCAACAGGAGGAGCCCTGCCATTGACTGTGCCCAATCTGTTGCTCCCATAGAAGACATAAATGAACATTGTCACGCACGTGCGAGTAGGAGATCGCGGACGGACCTTAGCACGCTTCGGAAGAGATTCGCCGGCAGGGAGTGGCGGGGTACTAACCTTTCTCCTTTGCTTTCTTGCAGAACAAAAGACGCTCCGCCACCATAAGCCTCATTTTCCCGCAGCACGTTACTTCCGCCCTTCCTCCGCCATTGTTCCTGACGTCATCGATCCCATCTTCCCTCACGGTTCCTTCCCAGCATTCCTCCACTTCCGGCTCCTCATTTATAAAATGGCCGCCGACGCCAGTATCGGCGTTGCGCTTATGAACAATTTATGTTTATATATTTTGACCTGTTTTGAAAATTCCTTACAGTATACGGGGCCGGAACCCCAAACCTTTACGCTGTGTTTTGTCTTCTTTTATAACATCTAAGCAAGTTATGCCCACACACCCACCTCCACATGCTGGAGAAAAAAAGCAAATGGCAAACCATGACAACAAATTGTATGTGACAGCACTATAATAGTTTCTGACATTTTACTGTGTTTGTTGACCAAAGTGTTTTAGCTCTGATGCTAGAATCCTTTACTCCCTTTATTGATATTTTTGCTGCTCTTTCAACTACAATTTTTGTCTGCTCCCTTAAAACCTTTTCATCTCCTGATCATCTCCAGCTGCTTGGCTAGTTCTTTCTTTTCATCCAACTATTATAACACCAAACACACGCACCCACAAACTTTAAGGAGAACCAAAGCCTATTAAAGTAACCACTTGTACAGTATCAGTAGGAATTAATCCTAGAATAAAATCTATCACAGTACACATGGCAGCACACATTTAAAGATGACAACTGACCTGATAGCATGTCTTTGGACTTCTTCTATGCTATTCTTATTGTAAGTGATCTGAATTTATGAATGAATTTATTTAGAGTTTTGGATTTTGCTTTAATCTGATTTCTGGTTTTAGGTTAACATTTTGTGTTTGGTTTAAATCCTAGCTATGTCTAACAGTTCTCTGTCTCATTCGTTATACTCAATTGCATCTGTGCTGCTTGCTATTCACCTAATAACAAAACTTAGTAGTTAGATGCTACTGATTTTTATCTTATAACTTTATACAAGGAGAAGTACTATACAACATTGGTATTTAAAACAAGTGTTTGCAATTTGAGTGAACAGAACATTAGTTAAATTTGCAACAGGGAAAGGTCAAAGTCATTTCTCCAGCCCATATTTCATTGATAAAATAGTTGTTACAAGTAACCAGACACTGCCATAAGGATTTGGTGGTATATTTGTAAGGGGCTGTATTCACCAGGTGAGTCCTTGCCACTCCACCATTGTCAACAATGCTTGGCACCATGTTTATGATTGCCTGCATGCAATAAGGAAGATTGCTGCCACTTAATTGATTGGCAGCTTAGATGTTATTGATTGGATGCCCACATTTAAATCTCAGCTACACTACTATAGAATTTAGAAATAAAAACATACATTTTCTCTTTCTTTTTTATCCTGTCTTTAAGTAGTTTTTCTTCTGCTCATAAGGAGGGAGGACAAAAGAGGGTGAGCACTAGGACGGCTGTATACTCTGCTTTTCTTCTGTATTGATGGATGATTTATATTGTTGTTTTGTGTAATACTATAGTCTTGTTAGCCTGCAACTACTTATTGGGATAACATGATATGGATTAGTCAGACATTCTGTGGAGCACCAGAGATTACATACTTGAAACAAAGCCCTCAAGATTAACCAAGGAATATTTTGAATCAAAAGAGTATTTTAAAAGGCAAAAGTACATTTTCTCCTTTCATCTTTGGTTTTCTAACTTTTTCTTACTTTTTAAACTTTTACCCAGTTTTCATTGCCCAGGCCCTAAAATGCTTTTTATTTGTGTGCCTTAGACCTTGAATTGCTTATGGGGGTGATTGGCACTACAGCACATAGAGATGCTTGACTAGCATATTATAAATTAATAATTGCTTTATATGTTTTTGAATTTCTTTTTGCATGCTTGTTGCACATTGAGTTCATGTTAGCCACAGTACCCATTTTGCAGCCATGAATATTGTAGCCAGAAATCTAATCAAAATTTACTTACAAAATATTATTGATTTTCTGATTTCTGATTTTTGGATCAAAGTTTCACTGCCATGCATCTTCCCATTATCCCTGTTCATTAAATTCAATTCCAGACTGCTGACTGTAAAAGAGAGATGAATCAGGACAAGACACCTGTTTAATGAAGGGCATATTCACACACCCGCATTCATTCATAATTTGATGGAATGCTTGGCTGACAAGAGATTGCTTAGGACAAAGGCAGAAATAGGATGGCTCAGGCCAGGAGAAGGTCCCAGTGGACAAGGCCCTATGTATGGCAGGGAAGGACCACAGGAATTACCAGTTGGTACTGATCTCTGAGTGTGGTGTGTGCATTGAAATTATAGTAAACAAGGGCAGCAGGACATGTGTTATAGAGGTTCGATAAGCAATACTTCCCCATAATGCTAGCGAGCAAGTAACACGACATTGGGTTATGGGTGCCTGGCCCTTCCTAAATATCCGAGGTCAGAAGGTCCCAGATGAGAACATGTAGGATTCTACTGCCTCAGTAATAAAGAGGACAGCATAGGAGTCCTGATATTTCAAGGGAAAGTAAAGGCTCCAGGGTGCAGGAACACTAGGTGCCAGTAGGGGACGCAGTAGCTGATGTGATACCCTAAAACAGGAACGGCCAAAACCATAGAAGGAAAAAAAACAAACTTAAATTAATTCTTTATTGCACAATTAACTTCATTAAAATAAATAATACAAATAAAAGCAAATGTCAGGTAGAAGGGGGCAGAAAATATGCTGCCTAAAAACCAAAGTAAACAGTTAAGCCAACTAAACAAAAAATAACAGTGCAAAGAATTAAATAATCTGGAAAGAGGAACTCTTAATCTTTCTGAGGCCAAAATGTGAATCCTAACATTTAAGCTAGAAATGGGGCAGTACAGTTGTGCTTGACAGTTTGTGAACCCTTCAGAATTTTCTATATTTCTACATAAATATGACCTAAAACATCAACAGATTTTCACTCAAGTCCTGAAAGTAGATAAAGAGAAACCAGTTAAACAAATGAGACAAAAATATTATACTTGGTCATTTATTTATTGAGGAAAATGATCGAATATTACATATTTGTGAGTGGCAAAAGTATGTGAACCTTTGCTTTCAGTATCTGGTGTGACCCCCCCTTCGCAGCAATAACTACAACTAAACGTTTCCGGTAACTTTTGCTCATTCCTGCACACCGGCTTGGAGGAATTTCAGCCCATTCCTCCGTACAGAACAGCTTCAACTCTGGGATGTTGGTGGGTTTCTTCACATTAAGTGTTTGCTTCAGGTCCTTCCACAACATTTCGATTGGATTAAGGTCAGGACTTTGACTTGGCAATTCCAAAACATTAACTTTATTCTTATTTAACCATTCTTTGGTAGAACGACTTGTGTGCTTAGGGTCGTTGTCTTGCTGCATGACCCACCTTCTCTTGAGATTCAGTTCATTGACAGATGTCCTGACATTTTCTTTTAGAATTCTCTGATATAATTCAGAATTCATTGTTCCATCAATGAAGACAAGCCGTCCTGGCCCAGATGCAGCAAAACAGGCCCAAAACATGGTACAACCACCACCATGTTTCACAGACGGGATAAGGTTCTTACGCTGGAATGCAGTGTTTTCCTTTCTCCAAACATAACACTTTTCATTTAAACCAAAAAGTTCTATATTGGTCTCATCCATCCACAAAACATGCTTCCAATAGCCTTCTGGTTTGTTCACGTGATCTTTAACAAACTGCAGATGAGCAGCAATGTTTTTTTTGGAGAGCAGTGGCTTTCTCCTTGCAATCCTGCCATGCACACCATTGTTGTTCAGTGTTCTCCTGATGGTGGACTCATGAAGATGAACATTAGCCAATGTGAGAGAGGCCTTCAGTTGCTTAGAAGTTTCCCTGGGGTCCTTTGTGACCTCGCCGACTATTACAAGCCTTGCTCTTAGAGTGATCTTTGTTGGTCGACCGCTCCTGGGGAGGGTAACAATGGTCTTGAATTTCCTCCATTTGTACACAATCTGTCTGACTGTTGATTGGTGGAGTCCAAACTCTTTAGAGATGGTTTTGTAACCTTTTCCAGCCTGATGAGCATCAACAACTCTTTTTCTGAGGTCCACAGAAATCTCCTTTGTTTGTGCCATGATACACTTCCACAAACATGTGTTGTGAAGAGCAGACTTTGATAGATCCCTGTTCTTTAAATAACACAGGGTGTCCACTCACACCTGATTGTCATCCCATTGATTGTAAACACCTGACTTGAATTTCACCTTCAAACTAACTGCTAATCCTAGAGGTTCACATACTTTTGCCACTCACAAATATGTAATATTCGATCATTTTCCTCAATAAATAAATGACCAAGTATAATATTTTTGTCTCATTTGTTTAACTAGTTTCTCTTTATCTACTTTTAGGACTTGAGTGAAAATCTGATGATGTTTTAGGTCATATTTATGCAGAAATATAGAAAATTCTGAAGGGTTCACAAACTTTCAAGCACAACTGTACAGTATAACTGATTAATCCTTAAAGGCTCAAGGGCAAGAAAATGGTGCAAAGAGTTAGTTACACTGACTCAAATGGGAAAACAGTATTTTAAAAGAAAATGAAGTGCAGTCAAAATACAAGCAGAGGTCAAACCAAAAATCAAGCCACACTTTTGCCAAGCCAAAAACAAAATCCACAAATCAGATTTACATCCCAAAAAGTCATAAGTCTGGAAGTAAAAAAAGAAAGAATACGACCAAGTCTCTTCAAGTTTTCTTCAACAAGACTTGCAAGAAAATATGGTGGGTATTGCCAAACTTGAAATAACTTTTCACTTCAAAAATAAACCAGATATTTTGAATCTTCATATTCCAAAACCCCTAGCTGAGGAGCGTGAATGTCCATGAATGAGGTCCCTAGAACCAAAGGCCTTCCAATGTACATTCAACCATTATAACCCCAATAGTGAGAGCCCAAAATGTCGTAAATTCCTTTTTCCTCCGCACCATGGGGTATAATAAGGACTACTAAGGACTGGTTTCAACTGTGAGAATGGAATGTCATATGAATCTTAAAATAAGCAGGCCAGACTATAAGAGACATGACCGACCTCATAACCACATACGGGCTAATAAATCGTGGTGGCAGTTTATGGCATGGAGTCTTTCTCACATAGTGAGCCTTATCTTTTGCCCTAACTTAAATAATGAATCAGCTCTTTGTGATTCACAAACCTTTTGGCAGAGGCACCCACCATGTTTTTTTCTTGCAAACGAGCGAGGTACTCAGCCACACTGGGAACAGAGGAGAACAACGAGGTAAAGTCTAAAAGCCAAAGCTGGAAACTGTAAAGATACTCAAATGGTGACATCTGTAAAGCAGAGTGCTATAAAACATTCCTCATAGGTTCAGCTATTGGCAATAGATCACTACACCATAAAGATGAGGATGTTGATTCTGCAATGAATTAATTCTTCATTAGTTTGCCTGCTCATCCTCACCAACATATTCAGGATGGTATCCCAAAGTTAAATTAACTGTCCAACTCATCCGGTCACAAAAAAATTATGACACAAATTGTGTACCACCGACAAACTAATAGATGAAAGGAAATCATGCAGATGGGTCACAGAAAAACAGCGAAGACCTGAGCTGCAGGTAACTTTTAAGTGGAATACATTGTGCATATTTAGAAGAATGATCTACTGCACCTAATATATTATAGTTGTACTCACTTTGGACAGAGAGATATCCATAATGAAAATCCATACAAATACCAAAAGAAACCCCTGAGATGGCTTAGTTCTACAATAAGTTTTGCAGGCTGTAATGTAGTCGTGGGTATCCCTGTTCATGTTTTCCCACCAAAAATACCTTTAAAACATTATTAGAGATTCATTAACTCCAAGAGACCCAAACATGTTGGGTACATGAGCCCCTGTTAGTACTTTGCTCCTCAGCCATGGAGGAACATAAAATTTCTCTGGCTAGAGTAATCTAGATCTTATCAAATCCACTCAAGAAGAATTCAGTGTAACCGCTAGGACTTTTTCTGGTGGAAGAATGGACTCAGGCACTGTGGGGACCTCATCTGGTTCATAAATTGTAGAAAGAGCATCAGCTTTTCCATTTTTATCCTCTGTACAATAAACTTCTCTTCATCAGTGTTCAGTCATTTTGTGTCCTTCAAACAAGTAAGATGTTCATGATTAGTATAAATCATAAATGAAAAAATGATTCCCTCAAGCCAATACCGTCACTCATCCAAAACTAGTTTGATTGCTAAAAGTTCTCTGTTGCCGATGTCATGATTCTGCTCAGCAGAGGTTACTTTCTTTGAAATGAAAGAGTAGAGATGGAGAAAACCCCACCCTGATACTTAATGCATCCACTTACATTAAGAGCCATAGGTTAGGGTCCAGAAGTCTTAAAATAAATTGGATCAATTATATTCCAGAAAACCTTGATTTAGCTAATCCTGTGTTTCTGGAACAGATTAAGCCAGAATAACATCATCCTTGAGGTCAAAGATGCAGACTCTCTAATCCTGTTTTTGGATTTGCCTGTTCCAGAAAGAAAGATTTGATGAAATCCAGTTCATGTTTAATGTGAAGGATTAACACTTCAAGGTTGCAATAATTAAGGAGCAGAGCATCCAATCATAAGATAAAAGTCTGTAAATGTCCTGTCGGAAATGCTGATCCCAGCTACACTATTTAAGAAGCCAAAAAAAAAATCCAACAATATGTTGAAAGTGTCATGCCCCTTAATGGACAAACAATCAATATAGAAACACAACTCCTTTGCCAAATTATGCCCAGAGAAATGTAATCAGACCACAATCAGATTTTCGGGCATGCCCAGAGGATGTTATCGTTTTACATCTGACATGTTTAACTTTGAGTTCACATTGGTGAGAATCATGGACATTTCTGTTTTTGTCTTTTTGTTTTTGAAAAGGAGGTTTTCTTCACAATTTAGGAAATGCCACACATATTGGCAAAGCAATCCCAAAAGTGTGCCTAACTTTGAAGCGCCGTCTGCTCACACATAAACACACATGGGTTGTCTTCCCATGGAAAATAAATAGATATGCACTGTCAAAGAGGAATTCCACAGAGACGTAGGTAGGGAAATCAAATTTAAACATCTGCAGCATTTCTAAGCAATAATAATTAAAAATAGACTGGCTGGTGGAACAAGCTGCCCACCTTCATTCCTTCTGCGGTGTGCCTCGCCATTAAAAGAAAAGACTCTCCTCTCCTCAGTGGATACCTACTGTACAGTATATCAAATGTGCTTAGTAATGCAGTTTTGATTCGGAGTTTTGTAACAGAATCAGGTAATATTAATTCTGCATTGTATTTTAATTTGTTTGGCTGATGGCTTTTATGAATAAAGCATAAGCATGTACATCAAATACCCACTAGAATTATCAATGTGTCCTCTAATCCATTCTTAAGGTAATATGAGATGCCATGCTCATAATCACACCTAATGTCATGGATATTAGACTTTTGTGATATCTTTAATATTGCAAAAATGGAATACAATGCTTACTTGAGGGCATATAACATTTCATGTAACATCGCCAGGGGAGCTAATTAAAATCCAGTATTCTTTATCTGGCTAATCCACTTGTGCAAAATCGTGCCATAGCAAGGCATAATTTGATCTGAGTTTAAGGATTATCTAATCTGTCTTTCTGTAATAGACCCCTGCTCATTTTTTGTTTCTTCTCACAATAATCCCTGGAAACATTCTCATTAAATGTTGATCCTACTTCAAGAGATTTATCTGTGCAATTTGCCTGTATAAATCACAATCATCTTGTAAGTGTTCTTATGTTAACACACCTTCAAATTAGCCTGGTTGGTACCCTGAAACAACCTTACATTGGCTACGCTAATTAACCTTGTACACATGCACACAATACTGCAGAACTTCATGGTCTAGTAGAGCCAATGAATCCAATGCTGCAACTCTACAACTGAGCGCACTGCAGCAATGTTGGACATCATAGGGCCTCTCTTATGCATTCTGGGGTTCGGGGAAAGGCTTAAGATGCCAGTTGGGTACCAACTATCCCCTGTCACATGTAATAGCGTGATTGCTGTTATAGCGAATAGTATAGGCCATATAAAGAACTGAGGTTTCAAATAGTTACCTTACCAACATGTCAACCACCACATACAGCACCATCACATTTGCCAAGTTTGTATGCCTCAAAATAAATGAATCTTGGGTTGAGCCAGGCCACCAAGTCACAAAGTTTGTCAGTCTCATCACAGAAGTCTTATATGGTAATGGAATATTACAGCTTATGGCTAATAAAACCAGTTTCATTCTTTTTAGATAACCTTATTGCAATGAGCACAGTAAATTGCTCCAAATATTTTAGGAAAACTGGATACTGCTGCAATTTGCCTTTTTATGTTGTTAAATCATGTTAAGTGTTATGTACGTACACCCCCACCATACGAAAACTGAATGCAGTACCTCATCAGTCAGTTAATAGCTTTCAAAACAGAGCACATGATGGAGTACAGCTTGGCTAAGAGTTGTCGGCCAGTTCCCTCAGAGGTGACAGCAGGTAGCATACCTGTACATAAACTAACATAAAACCAGAAACCAGTTGTTCAGTGGTAAAAAGTGCTAAAAGAGAAGAAAAATACAGTTTATACATCATATTTATGTCTTTTGAGGTATATTTTTTCATGCCAACGCACATTATATTAACAGTTCAGTGATATGAATTATTATACATCTGGATCGATGGTTTAGATGGTTTGGCATCATTTTCCTACTTGATCAAGGGTCTCATTATTTCCCAGTTTTTCCAAAATGTTGCAAATTGATGGGTCAGAGTTGTTGTAATTATACACATGTTCTCCCTTCAAGTTTAATTTTATTACTCTCGATTTTTGCATGGAAAGTTGTGTTTGTACATTATGGGTCTCTTTTTGTGCGTATGCAAGTTTTATAAATCTGACCCCTGGTCCCTTTGTGAATGGAATTAGCAAGTCTGAAATAATCCTAAATGTTCTTTCATGAGTTTATTCATATTTTATGTTTCACTGTTGTTTTTGCTATTTTTAAATTATTATTTTTCTTTTTTTTTTAATCTCTGTTGACCTATGATTTAGTAATTATGTCCTTCAACTTTAAATGTGTGGCCATTCGTTTACTTTTTGGGTAGAGTCCTAGGAGGCAGGGCCACCTCGACAAACTGACCCTGCTGCTAGGTCTTCCTTCTGGCTTTATATTCGTTTAGGAAAGACAGTATCAGTAGCAGACCATTAAGTTTAATTTAGAGTTTATTATAATTATTGTGCCTGCAGTGGGCTGGTGCTCAGCCCGGGGTTTGGTTCCTGCCTTGCGCCCTGTGTTGGCTGGGATTGGCTCCAGCAGACCCCCGTGACCCTGTAGTTAGGATATAGAGGGTTGGATAATGGATGGATTGATGATTATTGTGCTCCTTTTTATTTTCCTTATGGTTTCTGGACTTTTGCTTTTGTTTTGGAGTTACAATTTACTGAACGTGTTTGTTGTGGATTTCCTTTTCAGCAACTGCTTTTTGCTCTTTTGAGCATTTTTGTTATTTTTCTCTTTGATAAATATATATTTTTGATATATGAAGGTTATTTGATGGGTTGGTTACTTCAACCTTCTTTCTTGAGAGGCACTTTTGATATTTTGGGATATTTAAGTTTCATTTTGAGACTGAATTTGCTTTTTGGCCTAGGAAGCCTAAGTCAGACTAGTAGAGCAGGGATTCAGCTCTTAAGAGTAAGGCCTATTCTAGACAGCCAATGGAGGCCAGGGTATGACCATTTAGAAGGCCTAATATTTTTCTTGCTATGGTCCTGACTTCCCATCATTACATTCTCATTAAATTTACTGTCTACTCTCCAAGACAGTAAAGATTACATCCTGTTGATTCCCATTAGCATGTTTGAGGTAATGCGGTCTATAGAGTGTTAAAGGTCAATCTGGTTTGTGTTTAACTGGTTAGAGTAGGTGACATAACTGCTTTTTTTCGGTTAATCCTTACTCAATATATTTTCATTCCTTTGATATTCTAGCATGCCTTTGTTTGCCTGTACCTCGTTGTTATGATTGTTTGAACACTTCTGTTGATTTATTTTCTTACCCTGCTTGTTGATTTTAAATCATGAAACTACAGACTGCACTTTAGGAGAGAATAAACCTTAACTGCAAGTGTTAATGATGAGCTGTCCCACTTGAAACATGTTAGTGTTTTTATAACAATTCACTAATAGCTGTCTACTTTCGCCAGCTTTGACTAGAAAAGCCAAACTATACAGGAGTTGTTACTTTTTGTAACCATTATACTTGGGAAAACATTATCTTATTTTAGACCTTTTCTTGTATAGTGTACCGTAATGTTTTTTGCCATTACTGCCAGCTATTTTTTAGTTCTTAGCAGCATTTTATTACACAGGCTACTCTTTTTTGGAAATAACTATGCACCCTGGGATCTCATCTGCTTTTCCTGCCAGCACATATTCCAACAGATAGTTTGCTTGAACCTCATGGATGACTGACATTCATTACCATTTTTTGTGTACTTATAGTATGAAAAAATAAACAATAACAGACTTTGTTACTTTTGGAACATAATTGCCAGCCTTACAAATCTAGCATTCTGGGTGGCAGAAAACTTTGGCAGTGTACATGCACTGACACATTACTTATTTGTGGTAACTACTGGAAGAATGCTTACAAAACAACAAATTGTGTGCTGTAACAACATATTTAATACTTAATGAACCTCGCAATAAACACCCTCTGGGTAAATAATGAAAATTTAATTGGAAAAGCTTACATTCCTTCTGCTTGTCCAAGCTCATTCATATGACCACTCTGGCATGACGATTCTGGATGTCATTTCTTGTTGTGTGGTCTGAAAGAATTTAATTTTCCAATATGTTACAAGGAGAGACGGTGTCTCCAGATTTCATTGCAGATTTTTAAGCAAATGATCAAGTATGTTTGTTTTCATTTGTGCATTTTAAGTGTATTTAATCATCCTTTATGGAGGACTAAATCTACAGAAAGCAGCATATTCAGTAACGTTGCAATATACATACGTATGTATAAAGAAATATACATATACTGTATATGTCTCTAGTAATGTAATATTATATATTGTGATGTGTGAATCCCTTTCTTACACCCCAAAACACAAGGCTGAGTGTGGTGTAGCAGGTCCATAGCTCACGTAAAGAGACGCTTTTTAAATAAATAATCACCGCGCTTGCGGCTTAGAGAGGGGGCGTGGTAGTGTGGTTGAAGCAGTTCTCGGGGCGATTTGCGGTGTGGGCGTTTCTCACCTAAGTGCACAGGTGAGGGACTGTCCACATCGTAGTTGTTCCCGGAAACCGTTCATTGCCACAGCTGCCACGTCCATTATAAAGAGAAGCCCGATACGGTTAAGGGAAGAACGAGAGAAAAAGAAAAGAAAAGGAAACAGAGGTTGAAGGAGGAAGCAGGAAGCAGTGAGGAGAGAGAGAGAGAACAAGCGGGAGAACAAGCGAGCTAGGGTAGGCTTGCGGCAGCTGAGCAGGCAGCCTGGGTGTTTGGCTGACACCCTGGGGAGTAGTAGTTGTGGTCACTCTCGCAGAGTTTACTTTCGAGGGTGGGAGTGACCGGAAGGCGGAGGACTCTCCGTGTAAGGCCACGGAAGGCAGCGGGAGTGGGACATGGTGTCCCCAACGTGAGAGCCTTGGTCGTTAGGGGAATCCCAAGTCGCTGTCCAGAGGAGCTGACCGGAGCCAAGGATCGGTGAGGCAATCGTGACAGCAGAAGCAGGCACAAAGAAGGTCAGCTGCAGAGAGAGCATCTCGTCTGCTGCAGGGCCCAAACGGGAGAAGCAGGTGAGACGCTAGTGTAAAAATAGCACCGGGCTTGTCATTTTTTTAAAGGACTGCTTCCAGCAACGTTTTAACTTCCGTTTTAAAGGATTGTTTTTAACCTCCACGTTTTCACTTGCTTTTATTGGATTATTTATTTATTGAACTTTTGAAGCACTTATTTAATTTGAACATTGTTTTGATTGTGTTTTAAATAAAAGCACTTTTGCTCTTTGTACCATCCCCTTGCTATGTTGTTCCCTCACTGTCTAGCTCATCGGTATCATTACCGACGGTGTTGGGTTCAAGGACTCCTGAACTGCAGATGGGAGCATTGGAGTCGAACCCACATCGTCGCACTGAGTCTCAGTACTTTAGCAAAACCAGCTTTATTCAGCTTGAAACAGGAACAGCACTACCACTCTCCTATACAAAGACACAGCAATCAGGCAGGTTAGTGGCCAATAATACTGTTTCTGCATTTATAATGTTCCCTGCATCACCCATTGACAAACAGGTGCTTATAGCGTGACCACAGTCAGCTCCGGTTTGCTTTTGCCGCGAGCTGCTACAGCACTGGGAGTCTGCAGTTGCCCCGGTGATGGATAAGCTGTCTTCCACAGATGCGGCGATTGCGCTTTGGGACATTCTTCGGCATGTCATTCCATTGGGGGGGAGTCCCAAAAGAGTTTAGAAACCTCACAGTATGTATATACTATATTATATAATATTGATTTTTTTAGACATTGAATTCAGTGCTAGAAAGGGTAACATTTAATTACTTTGTAAGCTGGCTAAAAAACTTGACAAAGATACGAACTGGAGGGACATAATTTCTAGGAATAGCCTGCTTTATCTGAATCCATGCAGGGAATTCTTTGCAAATTTCTCTTCTAGTCATGGATTCCCATAACAAATTCCATAGCAACGTTTAAACACACAGCTTCTCAGAAGTGTATCAGGTACCAAAGTACCTCATCTAAAGGTCAGTGATTAAATAACAAGATGTAAGTACTGTGCATAGAGTTAAAAAGAGTTGCTGAATTGTCAAATGACCACCACCTAGTCAGATGAATGGAGCGCCCACTGAGCATTCCTTGAAAACCCAAATGAGTATTGAGGGTACAGTGGATTCAGAAAGTATTCAGACCCCTTCATTTTCTGCACACTTTATTGTGTTGTAGATTTAGTTTTAAATTAACAGAACTTTGATGTTCCAGCTGCCAGTGTGAAGACCATTCAGGAATCTTGAAAAGACTGAAGGAATTGGCAGTTCTGTGTTGTAACTGAGCTTCCTGAACTAGAAGAAGTGAAGGATAGTGGAGACAGAGCTTTATCCAGTTTCGGCAAGAGGTCTTTCCATGGTGGTGGAAAGAGAAATGACCAGTTTAATAACAGAGGACAACAGAAGAGACGCTTTGGCAGAGCTTTTGCCTGCTGAGGTGTCGACTCTAGCCTTTGGAACTTTTGTCTTTTATCTTTAGCATCTTTCCAGTATCAGCATGGTCAGCTTTCACCATAGTCTCATAAATCCTCACTTTCTAAAACATTAGGGATCTGAAGAAACTATGACACTTGCATTGCGATTGCACATTATAATGTATAGGCCCATTCACTGGAATGAGAAACCTCATTAAAGATGTTTTTAAAATATCAAAAAAATAATTAATTAATTAATTAACAGTTTTGCCATTTATTTGCACATCAATCAACACTCAATAGCCCGTAATAACAAAGTGAAATCTTTTTCAGAAATATTTGCGAATTTGTTAAAGATTAAAAACTGAAATTTCTCATTCACATAAGTATTCATACCCTTTACTGTGGCACTCCAAATTGCGGTCAGGTGAATCCTATTTGGTTTAATTATCCTTGAGGTGTCCAGCTGTGGCAAATTGAAATGATTGGACATCGTTTAGTAAGGCATACACCTGTATATATGGACTCACAATTCACTTTGCATGTCAGAACAAAAACCAAGCCATGAAATCTAAGGAACTTTCTATAGACCTCTGGGAGCAAATTGTGCTTAGGTACAGATCAGGGCAAGGGGATAAAACCATTTCTAAAGCTTTGAGTGTTCCAAGGAGCACAGTGGCCTCAATAATTATGAAACAAGATATATTTGAAACCACCAGGACTGTTCCTAGAGTTGACTGTCTGGGGCAAGAAGTGCCTCAGTCAGGTAGGTAATCAAGAGCTTCAGCAGTTCTCTTCTGAGCTAGAAGAACCTGTTGGAAGAACGACCATTTTTCTTTCAAACAGACATTTAGGGTAGAGTGGTTAAATGGAAGCCACTCTTGAGTAAAAGGGTATATGACAAGTTAAAGCAGTGTTTTTTTTTACTCAACACATTTTTGCCTTCTGAATGTCTTCATGACCCACAATAATCACGGAGCATCATCCAGGGCATCCATCCCTCTTGTGAAATTGCAGCCAATCTCTGTCTGTTTTCTTTCTTTCTTTTTTTTATTGGATTTATTAAAAGCAAGTAACATTCCTTACAAACAAGTTAAACTTAACAAAACTAAATTCAATTCAACCCCCTATCTGTTTTCACCCTTGGAGAATCATTATCATTTGTCATACAGGGGAAGATTCCCCATTGAAGAATCGCTGCCAATCATCATCTTGTCTCCATTGTTGACAATGGGATTATTTTCTCCTAGCAAGTGGCGATCCATCTCAAGGCTTTCCACAAAGCATTTGCGTCCCTTTCTCATTCGGTACCAATGTAATTCATGACTCAGTAGACCCAAGTTCAGACATCACAGGTCGTGACCCATAGTTTAAGAAGCATCGCTTTAAAGAACTCTGTAAGCATGAAGAAAAAGAACCTCTGATCTAATGAGTCCATTGAAATCTATATTGCAGCGCTCCAAACACTATTTCTGACAAAGACCAGGCACTGCTCATCACCTGCCCAATACCGTCCCTACAGTGAAGCATGTCTTGTAAGCGGCAGGGACAGGGAGACTGGTCAGAATGGAAGGAAGGATGAATGTAGCCAAATGCAGTGAGGTCTTTAAAGAAAACCCGCTCCAGAGTGCACACAACCTCAGACTTAGGTGACTTAATGGAGCAAGAGTCAAAGGTTTGGGATACTTAGATCTACAGAGTAAGTTGGAAGGTGACAATATGGTCACGATCAAACCCTTCCATGACATAACACCCAGTCAGCACAGTTCAGCCTGTTGCTACCACAACCTTCACTACGTAAAGGAGAAAATGGTGACTATTTTCCAGTTCTCTTCAATGCTATGGCACTAAAGCTATAAAAGCAAAGTGATGATGCACTTTAATTGTAGAAGCATAGTTTAGTTTAACTGATAAACACAACTGTCATAAGGAAACAAGTTAATGTTAATTTTAATATTTACTTAAAATAAATGTGGGTAGCACAACAATACATTGAGATTGTGTTTCTTTACCTCTCCAAGTTAATGGTCACCTGCTTTCACAGTACATGAATTTGTGCCTTTATTTTTAGTCATGACCTTTGCATTGTTTTTTTTATTTTTCACAATTTCAGACTGTCAGACCCAGACACTATAAACTAAATGAAGAGGTTCTTGGGTCTGCCACTGGCAACCACTATTACCTAGATATATAAATCAGAGTGTCTAGGTCTTCTGAGTTAGCTAAAGTTATTTATAAAAGAAATAGATTTTCCAGATATACCATTGCCTGCCAGTTTTTAAATTTAAGGTCTATTGGAAACAGTTGGAAGTTTGGAGGTATGTCTGTGTTTTCAGATCTGTAATTCCTTAAAGAACACAAAATCACTGAAACTATATCTGACAACTTTGCATGAACAGCCAGCTTTTTTTGGCACAAACCAAAGGAGAAGAGGAGGAGAGGCATTAGAAGTCTAATGAGCAGCCTAACTTTTAATATATCAGCAGGCAACACTAAAATATAAGGTAGACCCAAAGGGCAACTGGTTCAAGGTTCAGAATAGCCCACTGCCTCCTGACTCTGACTTGTCCATATGTTACAGCAAGCTCCTTTTCTGCTGGACCTGGGAGCACTTCTGGTGACATGATGTGAATTTTTGGAAGTACTTCTGGGTCATGAGAAAGGCAGGGAGGTTCCCTGAGAGCAGTGCACACTGTCGTCTTCCAGGGATCCCTGCAGGACTGCACTTCCAGACTCCAACTCCCATGCAGCCCTGTGGGTGTCCAAACTAGGACTATATATGAGGGACACTGCCACCTAGTATATTGGGAGATGAACTGCTCTCTGATATTCTCTTTTATTGATTCCTGTAGCCTTCAGGCATCCCACTCAAGACAGGAATCATAAGGCATCCTAGCCTGGTATTGCCTGCACTTAGTCAATTCTTCTGTTATGGCATCCCTGCCAGGTAAGGGATCCATCTCCATCCTCTGTGCGATGCTCATCTGTCCTCTGGGATATCTATATAAGGGGTGCAGTCTGTACCAAGACACATCGGGAATCTCTCATTCCTTTAATCCTGTGGGAAAGAGAAACAGAGCAGTCAGAACAGGCATCAACTTTCCACTCTACAGTTTTTTGTTGTCTCAATGAACAGGTCTTCCAAAAGTGACCCCTTCTGTGACACACATAGCACCTTTTCTCTTTACGATTACAGATGTATTTTGCTGGTCCAATTCTGCTTTTGTGTCTGTAATTTTTGCCTTTATATCTTTCTTTCTTCAGTATGATGGAAAGCGTGCATGATGAAGAATAGCATATAGCAGTCCAAGCTGAGTTTCAAATATTAGAGGACATGAAGTTATTGACAAAGCTGATCACTGAGTAATTCTTTCATGTTTCAAAATAGTTAGCAACATCATAAACTTCAGTCGGTGATTAACAAGAACCAAGTCTACTTCTCTTCACAGGAAGCAACTCCCATCTATTCCTAACTGTTATAGGAATGTGTTTGACATTTGTGTAGTTTGTTCCATCTTGTTTCTGAATGATTTTTTTTAAATATTTTATTGTTGTTCAGGTGATATCATCGTGTTGCTATTTTATGGACGTTGCCATATTGTTAGTATCATGTTAGTAACAACATTTGTCGCTGATCACATAATTATGGAGTATTCTCGAAGTTTGACTTCTCTCTCTCTCTCTCTCTCTGTCTGTAACAATAAGAATATAAACATGCAGTACACTAGGTACAGATTTTGGCATTGTTACCAAAACCAGGCATATCCTAATAACTTGTTATAGGCCTGGGAATACAAAATATGATCAACTGTTTAGATTTTCTTTAAAAAAATTTTTTTACTTGCCAGCTTATTCACCTTCATCATTGTTTGTTTCATCTTTCACCACGTTGATTTTGAGACTATGTCCACAAAGTTTTGTACAGATTATTAGGTAGGCACTCAAATGTCTAGAATACCTAGGCTGAGGTGACGTGAATCATATGCTTTCTGATTTTAGCTCCATCCATCATATGACATTTTCTTTTTGAATCTAAAGTTGCTACTTGCACGTACATACTCAGCAGTCATATTACAAAAGGAATACCTTAAAATGATTAACAGTTCTTCTTCTTTTGGCTGACCCGTTAAGGGTTGCCACAGTGGATGATTTTTTTCATATCTTTTTTCCTCTGCATCTTGCTCTATTATTAAACAAAATAGAACAAATAAGGCATTAGTTAACTATTACAGCTCAATAATCACGAAAACACAAAACTCCAACACTAAGTTACAACCATATTGCATAAACACTTCATCATTTCTAAAATTGCTTGTGTTGTGAAATTCACAGTAGGAAGGTCTCTGAGTCCAGACAGTTAGCAAAGAAACCTTTATAAAAACAATTCTACTAAACGTATCACCACTGATGCATACATTGTTTTATACAGCTCAGATGACTAAGACTGCTCGACTTGAGTACTGTAAAATGAATAAAAGAAAACTTTTTTAAAGAGTGTATCTGAACTTCTGATTTTTTAGGCACTGACACCAAGGTTTTGTCAATAGCTTTCAGTCACCATCTAGAGAAAGCATTGCCACCTGTCATGTCACAAGAGTGGAACAGTGTACTTGTATATCCCTCTTTCATTTGCTTAATATTCTTTGTTTCTCATTGTTGTCAGATGACAGAGAGAGACTATAATCTCTTGATTCAGAAAAGAATTTTCATAGCGCTGAATGGGACTACTTATTTGCCACATTGCTTAGGCTCACGTTTCATCCAATAATTGCTATATGGACAGGTCTGCTGTATTTAAGTCCTGAAACCTGATTTGGCACAAATTATATAATCTTAGGATTACTAAATTATGGTGGAAGACAAGGATGTCCTTTTCATGCCTCTCCTTTCCACTATTTCTATTCATCCACTCTGTATTTGTTAGCATAAAGGTATGGAAGTTTGCGATATTTGGAGAGGACATTCAGAACAAAAGATTTCCTTGTCCACAGATGACATGCTACTGTATTTCTCTTAATCACACTCTGCAATTCAATATACATTACAGAAAATGGATGCTTGCTGAAAGATTTCTGGGTTCAAGATAAAAATCAGCAAACGTATAGTATTCTTTATGAAATAGTGTGTTAACTTGCTGATCAAAATCTGAAAAATTTTCTTGAAGGTTGATAGGCGTGAAGTTTTATTCTCCTACTAAAGAACATCAAATATCTTTCTAGCTAGTTCTAATTCTAGGAAAAAAATAATGTCGGCGACATAATTGTTCAGTGGTTAGTGGGGCTACCTCACAGTTCTGGAGTGCTGGACTCAAACACTCGGCCTGGTCATTGTCTCTGCGTGGTCTGCACATTCTTCCTGTGTTTGCATGGGGTGTTCTCCGCATACTTCGATTTTCAATCTCCCATCCCAAGTATGTTTGTGTTCAGTGGATTTAATAACTCTAAATTCTATACACTTCCATACTATCACTGAATAACTCAATCAATAATCCTCAAGTTAAATACTATTTGCTTTATCTTCTAATTCTATTAAATAACACTAAAGATAATGGAGCAGTTTCAAAATGGTATCAAGGTTTAAAAAGTCTTTGGCCTTAGATCTCTATGTGCCTGTTTGGTGTGTTTTTGCTGTATGTATTTGATTTTGATTGCTGTTTGTTTATGACATTTTTACATTATCCTTTTGCTTCTTATAGGCGATGCCACTTCCTTTTGTTTTATAAAAAATACCTTTACAGTTATTTTGGGGAAAGGATAATAGACCACACTTTGTTACTTTGCTTTTTGTCTACTTAGACACTAGTTACTCACGTTGATTTTCAGTTCCCTATACTAGATTATCAGATTGTCACGGTGTGCTTTACTGTAATGTAACATTCACAAACAACCTTATCCCATTTCACAGTATAATTCACTCAGTTCATTAAAATAACAGGATTTTGATTCTGTGTTATCATGTATTCAGGTCAGCTAAACAATAAGCTTATTTTCCAGAGTTCCACCCAACATAATTAAAATGAAGCCCAGTACCTCATATTCGTTTTACCTACAGAAAATAGCCAGTGACTAAAATTTACATTTAAAAATGTAATATTAAACATTACTTATAGTTGTGACAGTCCAGGTTGGCGGCACACTCCTTGGCTGATTGAACCAGGAACACCTTATAACGTACCCAAGAATGAGCCAGGCAAATGAGGACACACACAGTAAGCAAGGGGTGATGCAAATGCTTTTATTACAAATAAAGCCCACCAAGAGTACAAATAGTGCAGTGCTTCATGAAATAAATAATCCTTAAAATCAAGGTGGTTGAGGAGGTTAAAATGTTCAATAAATAAATCCATAAAAATTAGGTTAAAATCAAGGGCAAACATGTCCTTCTTTTAAAAACCACAAGCCTTTGTGCTTCTCTCTAAAACCAACATCACCTCGCCTTGCCCTTTCCAGATTCCTCAGGATGAGGAGGCACCTACCAACAGGTGCAGATAACCCTTAAATCCAGCTTGGGTTCCTGTTACCTGTCCCTCAGCATTTACATGGACATTTATAGCATTTATAGCAAACTAGCCATGTTGAGCTTTGCTTCTCACTCCCTGTAAGCCTCAGTCCACCAAGCTTCTGTGGGAGCCTCGCAGAGCACTTGGTCATTTCTGCTCCTAAGGGTGCTCAGCAGGAGTGGCCCCTCTACCCCCCACTTTCCCGTCTGCCTGTTTCCCTTCTCATGCCTCACAGGCTTCAATCCCATTTCTGCCCTTCTCTCTTTTCCTTTAACCTCTATTCTTCATCATTCTCTTCTTGACCTTTTCTCCCTCATGCCTCAGTTCCCTCTTAAATCCCTGTGGGATGCAGGTGTGGCAATCATCGTTCCAGTGCCACTGAGAGAACAGGTCAACCCCGCACATGAATGAGGGATCGCTCGCCCCTACATCTACCTCTGGAGCCGCTCCGCCATGCTATCTTCACCTCACCTGAAAACGCAAGTTTATTATCTATTTATTTAAATTGCATGTACCTCAGACCTGCTATATCAGAATATCATATACTGTACATTTTAAAAAACGTAACAGATCTCAGGGTTCCCATCTCACATTTCACAGTTCAATCAAAATCTTCATGTCTTTGCTGACATTTGTACTTGATTGAGCAATATAGCAGAGTCTTTTATTTCTGCTCCATCAATGTTGAGTAATGTGGATTTTCTTTCTGTTGAGGTAATCTTTAACTGAACTTCAGGAACTTGTGGATCCCTTCCTTCTCTCATAACAACTCTTTACCATTGTTCTCAACTCTATTTACAGTTAGCCCTTTTGAAAGACGTTTAGCAGCAGATGGGTATAAAAACCCCAGCTTTGTCCTTCCTTGTGGCTTGCCAAATTCTCCACCTCGGGGAATACTATGTGTTCATAATAAGAGATAATAAGTGGAAAGATACAGTAACTACTGTATCTTACAAATAAATGCTTCCTTTACCTGTGTTAGAGATGGATTAATACAACTCATTTCATTTCAGATGATATCTGTTTTTACAAGGATTTTGTTAAAGTCTCAATGACCCCCATTCGCTTACTGTCCTCTCTACTCTTATGTATTTGCAGATGTTATGTTGCTAGGTTGCTACTGAATTTGGATAGTTGACATTAAAAAATGTACTCAGCCGAGATCACGTCAGGTATTTAGCAAAACATGTCAGTCTTTTTTTGACAAAGCTCTTCTTTTGCAATCCACAGTGTTGTTACATCTAATTTTTCTCTGCTTGCTGACTTTTGTTTATTATAGAGAAGGAAGTATAAGAGATGATTACACAGTAAGAAAATTTAAATCTTTAAAAGTGGTAGTTTTAGCTTATTGTTGTACTGTGTTGTGTTTAAAACACTGAATAAAGAAATGACAATGGTTAGCATTTTGCAGACAGTGAACATGGCACTTTCAGTTTTATCCTTTTTCATCCTTTTCTAATTACTGACTCTAACAAAAACCACAATATGTCAAAAATCTAGACCCAAATTTTCAATGGTTAAAATACAGTAATTAAAGTTTATTATTGTTTATTTTAGCAGCAAATTAAAGTTAACTAAATTTTACCTACTATTTTGTTTACTTGTAGGATGTCTGGGCTCATTCTCAGCACCACAGAACACACACCTAGTTCACAAACTAGCCATATACTCTGACAATTCATTTCAATCTAGGTAAAATGGCATTTTTTTTTCTTTTTATCTATTGCTTTTTCACAATTTAAAAGCATGTTTTCATGTAATTAATTCTAAATTCTGTCAGACTGGTCCTAAATAATGTTAATGATTTTCTATATGAATGACTTTTATCGTTTGGTAAGTTTATTTCTCTTTGGGTCAATTTTAATTTTATGTTAGTATCACCCAAAAACTCCAGTTATTGTGCAATGAAAGGTGTTTATTTCACTGAAGAGGATTTTACCTGCTTATTCTACATCTAGTTGAAGTTATTGCTAAAGGAATTTTTGGGGTGTATAAAGGGTTTTTAAATGTGACAACCTTCTTCTTTGTTCTTTATGTTTTTCTTCAGCATTGAAATGATTATCTTGCACAGTTAACCCTGTAACTTATAAAGTTAAAAGGTTTCCTGTGTCCCTTAGGAGGAACTGGTAAGGTTAGCACTTGCAATTTAAATAAAACTAGTCAAGTACAGCCCTCTTTATCCCTAAGGCATTTTCTAAGGATTTTGTCTGAAATATTTCTTTTTTCAGTTTTTCCACTCAGATAATCACCATACCAGATTATGTCTATTATATTGTAACATTCTCAAACATGTTGATGGATTGATTGATTTTACAGTATAATTCTCTCAGTTCGTTGACATAGCAGCACGTCCTTCTCGGGACTTTGATTCTGTGTCATTGTGTATGGGGTCAGCATTGTAACTAAATGATAAGCATATTTTTTCAGAGTAGTACCCAACATAGTTAAAATAAATCCCTGCATAGCCCATATCAGTTTTAACTCCGGCAGAAAATAACCAGTGACACAAATATACAATTTTCAAAATATAACATAAAACATTACTTATAGCATATACATTAAAAAAACATATCTTACGGCTCCATCTCACATTTCACAGTTTAATCAAAGTCTCTTTATCTTCGCTGGCATTTGTAATCCATTAAGCAATACAGCAGAATCTTTTATTTCTGATCCATCAATATGGGATAACGTGGATTTTCTTACCATTATTTAAATCCAAGTTGAGGTAACCATGGAGTGAATTAGCCTTCAGGAACTTGAGGATCCCATCTTTCTGTCATAACAATTGTTCACCCATTTCTTGTCACTGGGAAATAAACAGCATTCCATAATGTTGATTTTGCAAGAATTGGTGCTTATTCTCCATTCTGTGTTTGAGCCTAGCACAGAAATGAAGTGCAGCAAAAAACACTTGGAGCCATGCAACCATGGAGTTCTGGAAGTGAAAGAGGAGAATTTCCATATGAACATCTGCCTGCTTTTATCTACCCACAAGTAATCCCAATTAAGACATCCACAAGCAGATAGTACCATTACTCCTAATGCTAATAAAAGTAAATAAAATAAACAATATTCAGTAATATGAACAAGTTATTTGAAAAATTAATTGTCATAACTTTTTCTCTTTATAAAGATTGATTGCTTATTCTGAATTTTCATATCAAGTAAAAAGATCTGTGACCTCTGGCTAACTCCGCACACCTCTCTCCCCTCTACCACTCCTGCTTTATCCTCCTTTCAAATTATACTCAAAAACATTCCCATGTGATGACCATGAGTGATACGCTATTTGTTTTTCATGGTGCAAGATTATTTTTGTCTATAAAGAGTTGTAGAGTTTACAACCAATGATCCCTTAGCCTAAAGTGCAATGCATACAGTTCAATGCTGATATGGAGAAGTTAGAATTCATTCCCAGGAAGACAACAATTCAATAATAAAACTAATAAAAAATGGATAGCCAAAATCATGATCAGAAAACACAGTAGTAAGTAAAAAGCAAAAAACAGTACATGGAACCAGAGCCAAGAAATGCAACGCATAAACCATGATGAGACTTACAAAAAATGTCATAAACATAACCAGTAAATTCAAAAACTAACAATATGAAATGACACCAAGTTTTTTGTTTCAAGAATCTAAATCTTGGATGATTAGGTACTGTTAGGTATTATCTGTTTGAACGTACTGTAGGTGTATTTTATGTTTTATTGTTCGTTGCTAATTTTGAGCAATTATTTTTTGTGTAGATGCTGTTTTTGTAGGTTTCATATGTGATTTTGTAATAGTTTCCTGTGCTCTTAAAAACAGTTATGCTTCTTGTTCTTTGTGGGTGGAGCATCAGGAGGGGGAGCCGCCCTGCCATCACCAATCCTGAGCCCTTCCTCTGGCTATTTAAATTAGCATGCATGATGCCATCTTTTTAAAGCATTGTGCTAATGATGTCATGATGTGCAACCTCAGGGAACAGTATCCCTGCAACAGGGCCTCACGTCCTAGTAACCAGTCTCCAACACAGTCACGCCCATAAGGAGAATAAGACCAGAAAATGTGAATCGCTAAATACGCAAGCAAGCAAAAGATGAACATAACCACTAAATTCCTTGGCCTCGGAAACCCTGAAAACCATACTGAAATCATTTTTAGAGACCAAGGAACAGTTCGAAAAATGTAATTTATAAACTGGATTATGGCTGTCATGATTTGGTATGATTTTGATACTCATAGGCTGCCAGTGTTTGTTTCCATCATTTGGTCCACTTGTAGCATTGCTAGAGGCTTGGTCTCTGAGGTCGGGATCCATGCATAATCGACAAGATGGGATGAAAGGATGGCTATATGTGCAAATCCTTATCCAATCAGCATATACTAAATCTCTGAACTATACAAAGTTTATCTTTGTGCACTTTTCTCATGTGTGTACTTTTGGTTTTGATCCTCTTGTTCTCTTGACCGCAATTATTGTTTCTCCTATTGCGCTTCAGTTTCGTTTCATTTTATATCATTGTATTTGTTTTGTTTTTTTACATGCATCTCCTGGTTTTTGTTCAAATATTTATTTGCTAGTATACTGACAGAACAATGACGCCTTAAATACCTCCCATACCTCTTTCACCACTTATGCTCTATCTTTTTGTCACCATCTGAGGTCTGTTCCCACCTGCTCCCTTTACCCCATGCTCTCGATTGTCTAGAATCCGTAGGGTTTTCTAAACAAAACCCTGTAAGCACTTTTGGTTTCTTTTCCAGTCCCATTGGGGAAATTTTCCCCTTAAGTCAAGAATACCAAATTAGACCCCCTCACCCCCAGCAGCACCTGCTATCCCTGCAATTCTATAGGAGTCTGCCTGTAACACATGAGCCACTGCTGATCCAAGCTGAGCTGAACTACACACTGTACACTTTACTGTATGTGTGCACTACCATTTAACACATTCATGACAGTACCATATTGATGGATGATTATTCTGTACTGCTTATGGATAAAACATTTGAAAAGATATCTTCTCTGGTGATTTTTTGAATTTTTTGAATTCCTGCTAATTCCTGCAAATTGATGTCCTTGAATGATATGTATTTGTAAATATCTTGCAACAAATTCTTTAGTAGTGTCTTCAATTATTTAGTTTGGTTCAGTTTCATCATTCCATCAATTAATTACATTCACACAAAGCATTCGTAAGTCTGATATAGGCTTTTCATAGATTGGTGTACACATATAAAATGTCTACAAACATTCAGCATCCATGTTGAAAATGTTTGTTATTCACTTGTTCAAAACTAAATGCTTGATGATCATTATTTACTGTTACTAACCATCCTACATTCTGTTTCTCTCCTCAGTATCCTGTTATGACACTTGGTGGCCCTGCTATATTGCTACGCCATTACTCCTGCCTTGGGCAATTAACGCTAGAGACAGTGGGAGCCTTGGGATACAATACAGTTTAATCTGTGCCTCTTTATATTTCCATTTTACACCTTTGGATTACATATCATTAGGGAGGACAGCCAGTTCTCAGGTCTTGCCTCTTATTACTAACTCTTGACCACACAACGACACGAGGTCTGAAATTAACAGTAATCGGTATCTAACTCAAATGCCTGTACAAAGGCATTGTTATATAATCTATAGAGTTGGCTAACCACATATTGGGCTGTTTTGCCTGACCATTCCTTTGAGTTTCCAAGGAACTGCTACAATAAACTTCAGGGTATGAGAGACCTGAAGCTGCCCCTAAACAGACATGTGTGACAATTCAGGCATTATTCTATTTTTTTTAACTACATTTTGAGATTATGTTAGACAAACACAACTTAGTCATTATTTTGCATCCTTCTTTTCATTCAGTTTTAATGATTTGTGTTAGCGAAAACATTAAAAATCAGAAATAGTTTTGATTCAAGATCTAGTTGAACAATATTCAGAGCTGCTTGACAAGATACAGGCCTTCCTATTATAAGGTTTCCTTATAGACCCACCTCCTTCTTGCAAAGTATTGGAACAACTGAGGAGATGCGAGAGAAGGAGGAATTAAATTAGCCATTTTACTCCAACTGCTGGTGAGCCATAAAAAGGTCCTTTGGTTTTTTCAATGACCATTCCACCATGCTATTCAGATGTTCTTTGGCTCCAAGGGCAGATTAGTCCCTTTGTTACTGACACACGGCTCCCACCTCAATCGCACTCCGTTCATCTGGGTCAGAGGCAATACATATGGCACTTTTTTTTTTTGGCTCCATGATCCAGGGTTCAAATCAGAGACCAATCCATGGTTACGCATCATAACGATGAACTCTAGCAGCTAGGAAATGCACCTTAAATGATCTCTAAATGCTGTGTCTGTGATCCCTCAAAACAACTTGCACAGCTGCTTTTATGCAAACTTCTCCACAGGTCTCAGCCACCTGAAAAGCATGTCACTCTTAGGTCCTGACCCAGAGACACTGGCCTCTTCTCAGAAGGCTTGTCCTTGAGGGTACCAGTAAACTCCATCCACCAAGACATTCAAGGAATGTGGGGCAATCTGGTCTGTCTTGCCTGAAGTGAGCCATGGTGAGCATGATTAAAGGGCCCATTAACATTAGTGCTAAATCAGTCCTCCATCTCTGGGTCATTAGTCAGTTGTTCTTCTTCCAACTGCTGCCGTCATTGTATTGAACTTAGGAGTCAAGAGTGGAAAGTGGAAAGGAATTATCCAATTTACACTGATTTCTGATGAGTGGCCCTGAAAAGAACCTTAGGCTTCTTGAACGGCTGCTTTCACCATGCCACTCAGGTGTTCTGCAACACTATGTGCTCCCAGCTGCTTCAATCCTATGCCCATTCATACATGCCACCCGGTTATGCCTCACTTTGCTCATGCAAGGCCAGAGGCAACTTGTATACCACTCTTTCCTGTAAACCTCCCTGATCCAACCCATTACCAGGGTCTACATCCGGGACTTGATTGGAACCGTGCATCAGAGTTTATTTACTTTAGTAAACAGGAGACATGCCCAAAGTGCTGTGTCTGCTTCCACCCTCAATGCCACTCACACAGGTAGTCTCGCTCTCTTGGACAGCTATTGGCCACCTGAGGAATGTGTCCCTCTCAGGTTCAGGGACATTTCATTATTAAGTGTTCCATGCCAAAACACACGTATCCCAGGTTAGTATTGGGCCATCTTTGTCTAAGTACCTTCTGGTTGTTGTTTAATTCCATTTCAACACTTAGTCACAACGTCATCAAACCACTGTCTTCTTATTAGGTTGTGTTTCATTTTAAATTAAAGTGATATAATCACATTTGGAGTTGAAACATTAAAATACTAAACTGAATCCATGTCACCTATCTTTGGATATTCATTAGAGGCTTGGCTGCTCCTTTCAGTGTTGATAAATTGATAGATAGTGTGGTGCATGTGTGCCTGGTGACCACCTTCTTGGTTTTGGTAAGGTAAGCAGTTCCACCCCAGGGCAAGAGGGGACGCTGATGCTAACAATATCTTCTCCTCCCCATCAAAAACATCTTCCACATTGAAAAGCTGCCCAAGGAAAATGCCTAGCTCTGCTTACAATGCTCTGAGAAGACTCCGACACTTCCAGTGCCAACAATATAAAAATGAAGGTGGTATCAGTACTTGATCCGCAATATAAGAATGGCAGAGCTCACTACCTGTATTTTCTTTGCTTTTCTGCTGCTGTGGCTGTTACTTTTATTACTGTTTAGTTGGCTGGTACCCCAACATTTTGCCTGACAACCCTAGTCTGCTTTCCCAGCCACGTTACAACTGATAGAGAGATATTTTTTCATTAAAATATGAAGAAAAATTTGATGTGTTATTCTAAATGTAAAACCAAACATTTATTTTCTGAGCCCACTTAATCCATTCTCAAGTTGATAAAGTCTAACCTAGCAGCATCTGCTATAAAGCATAAACCAAACAATATATGGGGTCCCAGTCTAATACCTGATCCACTCAAGGACAGGCTCACACAGCAGACCTAAAACTAAAGACAGTGGGATAGAGAAGGAAAAACAGGTGACTCAAATATAATGTCAATAAGAAGAGAAAAGTCACCACTGTGCCACCCCCAGTATTCAGTAAATCATCTTGATTCAAATTTACAAGTTACAATTATGGTGATGACAGATACAATGTTATATATAAACAAAAAATAATGATTTAACAGTGCAAATTGATCCATTTTCAAGATTTATTATGCTGTGCCATCTCTCATTGTATTTCTGTAAAGAGAGGGGCACAGGACAGTAAGAGCAGAGCTCAGTGAACTAGAAGGCCAGCTAGTGCAGAGATCTTTTGACAAGTTGAGCAGCACAGTAAAGATTTACTTTTTAACACTAACAGTGGGATTAGGTGAAGTATTTAGCTTTGTTTTGCTATTGATTTGTGAATGTAATGCTTTAATTGTATAGAATTAGCAGCATCTATAATCTCTTTTTTAGGAAGAAGTGGGACAGTTTTCTGTAATTGTTTTAGATGTATATATTTTTTAAAAGGGGGATTTTTCTGGAACTATAGCTCTCTCTCTCTCTGTTAGAATAGCTACCTTAAATTTTCCTTAGGGGCTTATGAGTAACTTCTTTATCATTTGAGGTGCATGTACATAGTATGAGTCACTCACTGTCCCATTCGCAGATAAAGAGAAGGAGACCACTGCTGACTCCTTAATGGTTCAGCAGGTATTAAACTGGCAGACAAGAAATAAAATAAGAACATAAAGACAAAGGTGTAACTTTTTAAGAAAAGGCTACCACAATTGTTAACTTTAAAGCATGAAAGGGATTTTTAGTGGGCTATTCAGTCCCATCTCTAATGTACTTTTAGCCTGAGCAAACATTTTTTTCCCTATATTTAAATTTTGTTGAATTTTTTAAAATCAGAATACACTCCGTACACATAACTAAAGTTTTACAAAAAATGAAAAATAAAAGCTTTGAAATAAATCAACCCCACCCCTGAGAAAGAAAGCTAGGCCAGCAGTGTAAAACTTTATGCTAGTAAAGACATAATGAATAGATAAAATAATAAATGAATAGTGATAAATGGAGTAAAAGAGGGGAGAGAACCTGCTTCCTCAATTTAAATGCTTATTCTAAAATGTTATTGATTAGATCCTGCCAGGTTTTGAAAAAGTTATTGTTTTCTAAAACTCTTTGAAATTGTCTTTACTTCATAAAATAACTAGCTTAAACCACCCAGCGTTACCTAGGCTTCTTTTTTCACACATGTGCACATGGGAGGCAGCTTATGGGCTCAAATACAGTGGTGTGAAAAACTATTTGCCCCCTTCCTGATTTCTTATTCTTTTGCATGTTTGTCACACAAAATGTTTCTGATCATCAAACACATGTAACCATTAGTCAAATATAACACAAGTAAACACAAAATGCAGTTTTTAAATGATGGTTTTTATTATTTAGGGAGAAAAAAAATCCAAACCTACATGGCCCTGTGTGAAAAAGTAATTGCCCCTTTGTTAAAAAATAACCTAACTGTGGTGTATCACACCTGAGTTCAATTTCCGTAGCCACCCCCAGGCCTGATTACTGCCACAACTGTTTCAATCAAGAAATCACTTAAGTAGGAGCTGCCTGACACAGAGAAGTAGACCAAAAGCACCTCAAAAGCTAGACATCATGCCAAGATCCAAAGAAATTCAGGAACAAATGAGAACAGAAGTAATTGAGATCTATCAGTCTGGTAAAGGTTATAAAGCCATTTCTAAAGCTTTGGGACTCCAGCGAACCACAGTGAGAGCCATTATCCACAAATGGCAAAAACATGGAACAGTGGTGAACCTTCCCAGGAGTGGCCGGCCGACCAAAATTACCCCAAGAGTGCAGAGACGACTCATCCGAGAGGTCACAAAAGACCCCAGGACAACGTCTAAAGAACTGCAGGCCTCACTTGCCTCAATTAAGGTCAGTGTTCACGACTCCACCATAAGAAAGAGACTGGGCAAAAACGGCCTGCATGGCAGATTTCCAAGACGCAAACCTGTTAAGCAAAAAGAACATTAGGGCTCGTCTCAATTTTGCTAAGAAACATCTCAATGATTGCCAAGACTTTTGGGAAAATACCTTGTGGACTGATGAGACAAAAGTTGAACTTTTTGGAAGGCAAATGTCCCGTTACATCTGGCGTAAAAGGAACACAGCATTTCAGAAAAAGAACATCATACCAACAGTAAAATATGGTGGTGGTAGTGTGATGGTCTGGGGTTGTTTTGCTGCTTCAGGACCTGGAAGGCTTGCTGTGATAGATGGAACCATGAATTCTACTGTCTACCAAAAAATCCTGAAGGAGAATGTCCGGCCATCTGTTCGTCAACTCAAACTGAAGCGATCTTGGGTGCTGCAACAGGACAATGACCCAAAACACACCAGCAAATCCACCTCTGAATGGCTGAAGAAAAACAAAATGAAGACTTTGGAGTGGCCTAGTCAAAGTCCTGACCTGAATCCAATTGAGATGCTATGGCATGACCTTAAAAAGGCGGTTCATGCTAGAAAACCCTCAAATAAAGCTGAATTACAACAATTCTGCAAAGATGAGTGGGCCAAAATTCCTCCAGAGCGCTGTAAAAGACTCATTGCAAGTTATCGCAAACGCTTGATTGCAGTTATTGCTGCTAAGGGTGGCCCAACCAGTTATTAGGTTCAGGGGGCAATTACTTTTTTACACAGGGCCATGTAGGTTTGGATTTTTTTTCTCCCTAAATAATGAAAACCATTATTTAAAAACTGCATTTTGTGTTTACTTGTGTTATATTTGACTAATGGTTAAATGTGTTTGATGATCAGAAACATTTTGTGTGACAAACATGCAAAAGAATAAGAAATCAGGAAGGGGGCAAATAGTTTTTCACACCACTGTAATTGTATTACCCGCCGAACCAGAGGCTGGTGTTGTCCACTAATCCTTTCTCTGTTTTTCCCTCTGTAGACTGGCAGACTAAACTTGAGTCCTATGACATCACGGCTGGTTTTGCTGATTTCACTTTTGGTTCGTGTGCCTCTGGACCCATCCCTTCCTGCCAACTCACCATATAACAACCATTTTGTTTATTGTATTCAGTCCAGTTTTGAACTCAGTCTGTAAAGACCTTTCTTTTTTCAACTTCCTTGCCAAGTTTACGGGGTGGCTACCCCAAATCTTTATCTGTGCTCTTTGTGTTTATTTTACACTATATATAAAACATCAGCATATATGGAAATGTGATAATGAAACAATAACATGTTCAGATTAATTCAGTGGGAGATTGTGGTTCTCAGTTGTATATTGCTTGATGAACTATGAACTCTAAACTTTGAAGTAAATTGATCAGTAATGTGGCACGAGGAGCCGGCTTACATACCTTGGCTTTTGAGTGCCCCAAAGCTTTCAGCCTGTGCCAATTCTGGGGAGGCTTGTGATGCTGTGTGAAGTTGGGGAGATGCACCCAGAAACATTAAGGACAGAAGCATGAATACCCTGAATGTCGCCTACATCCATGTGCTAACAATCAGTACTGAAGAGAACCTTTGGATGCATTGTAAACAACGGTGTGAAGCAGGTGATTGAGACAGAGATACTGGTAAACAACTAAAACAAGTTTTTAATATTTTCTTGGGGCAGTGTGAAAAGAAAAACATTTGATGAAAGAACCATTTCAATGAAAGTGTGGTCAAATTAAAAAACAAAGTAATGAATCCCTGTACAGTACCTACATCTTCATGTGGAAAAATGTTTGTCCGCCATATTAGATCTTCCATACTGAATTTCGAAAAACAATTTCAGTTTCATAATTTGTGACCCTGAAAACCCCCAGGTATCAATTTTGGTTGAAAAAAAGAAACAGTATCTACATTTTTCATGTGTCCAGTGGATGAAATTGTGGTAGCCTATCTTGGCCGTGTAGTCCGAGAGTGTAGCTATGCAAAATTTGGTCTAAAAGTTTAGGATTGTATAGAAAACATATATACAGGCAAACATTCTATTTTGTATAAATAGATATTTGTGTAAATAGTTAATTCAATAGAATAATTTGATACAGAGTTGTTAATTTATATTTAATGACTGTGAAGGGCAATTTAATCAAAGAAATTCATTCATTTATTTAATATACATTTACATCCTTCTCGTTGGGTAGACTTTTAGTGCTGCACTGATTTATAAATTTGATTCAGTAACTGGACAGGTTTTAATGTCATAGCTGTTAGTGATTTTAAGGTAAAGCAAGATACAGCAGACAATATTTTTTTTATCAATACTTAGAGTGGTGTTTTGTAACAAGCTACTGGGGATGCTCTACTAGTCCATAGTAACTGGTGTACTGCACTATGCTCTGGCTGGCTGGGAGAGTTAAATAAGCTCTAGTGACGTCAGATGCCTGAAAACCCTAATTTGGAGGCCTAACTACAGTATATTACAGAATTTGACCCTGGATTGACTAGAGACAATAACAGAAAAGAGGATGATGACAAGATTAGGAGCCATCTTGACTAATATTGTTCATCCTCTCCACTGTACAGCACATTGTCCTGTTTTTTCCACTTCAATGTGTTAAGAGGTACTACAGAGACTCCTTTTTTTGTCTTACGCCACCTCAATTTGCTTATTTTCACCCTAGCTGGTCAGAAAAAGCAGGGACAGTATGCATACACTCACTGAGCAGATTATTAGGAACACCTGTACACCTGGTTATCAATGCAATTCCCAAATCAGTCAATTATGTGGTAGCAGCACAATGCATAAACTTATGCAGATACAAGTCATGAGTTCCAATTAATGTTCACATCAAACACGAGAATGGGAAAAAATGTGATCTCAGCCATTTTGACCATGGCATGATTGTTGGCGCCAGATGTGCTGATTTGATTATTTGTGTGACTGCACACAACAGTCTATAGAGTTTACTCAGAATGGTGTGAAATACATGCCTTGTTGATGAGAGAGGTCGGGAGAATGGCCAGACTGGTTTATTTGATAGAAAGACTATGATAACTCAGATTATAAATTTGTGCAACTGTGGTGAGCAGAAACACATCTTACAATGCACAATATGCCGAACCTTGAGGCAGAGGAGGTGCACCAGCTGAAGACCATATCAAGTTTCAATCATGTCAGCCAAGAACAGAAAGCTAGACAGATGAAAACCAAAAATGTAGCCTGGTCCGAAGAATCTAATTTCCTGCTGAGGCATTCTAATACCATGAATCTATGTACCCAAACTGCCTTGTGTTAACATTCTAGGCTGGTGATGATGGTGTAATGGCATGGGAAATGTTTTTTGGCACACTCTGGAGCCATTAACACCAATTACCGGTAGTCATTGTTTCAATGCCATGGCCTATTTGAGTATTGATGGTGACCATGCATGCTACTTCCAGCATGATAATGTTTCACGTCACAAGGCATAGGTTGTCTAAAACTGGTTTGATGAACACAATATTGAGTTTGGTTTATTTCAGTGGTCTTCTCAGGCATTGGATATGAGTCAATAATGTGTAAACTATATAGCTTAGCAGGATCTCCCTGTTGCCCCATAAACATAGTCATAGTATACCCTCATGGCAGTCAAGTGTCCCAGCCAACTGCCAGTGCACATCTGTGTTTTATACACAGTATCTCTCTCTCTCTCTCTCTCTCTCTCTCTATATATATATATATATATATATATATATACTGTATAAAATCCAACGTCTGACTGTATGTCTGTCTGCTTTTCACAAGAGAACTACTTAACGGATTTAGATCGAGTTTCTTTCTATAATTTGCTTGAACATACTTGTTGATTTTACAGCTTCTCTCATTGCTCTATGTGTCATAGTTCGCTTGAGTTACTTATTTATTTGCGCAAATCTGAGAGAGACGCAGCGGGCCGATATCCTCACTCACATGTCTGCCTCGGGGCGTTCCTTACCTCCACTTAGCTAGCGAACCAGAGAACTATTTCAAAGATTTGGTTTTTTTCTATAATTTGCTTGAACATTCCAGTTGATTTTGTGACTTCTCTCATAGCGATAAGAATCATAGTTCACTTGCAGGAGCGATATATTCGCACTAATCCGAGATGGAAGCTGTGGGTCAAGGGGTGGGGGAAGTGTGATGTCAGGAGTAGAGAGCCGACCCAGGCAGGGCCCTCCTTACTGTCCTGTTTCACTACTACGCGGGTGGAGACGTGAGGGACAGCTATATATATATGTGTACAAAAGGGGTCCCAAAAAGTTTTTTTTAAAACAAATGGATACACATTGTCAGCTCATACTGTCAACTACATGAGTGTACCTATTCTATATCTATCTGTTGTGTGATGTTGTACTTCGTTTATTGTGCTGTATTAATTGTACTAGACTATTGTTACTAGTCTGTGGGAGAAATGGAAGTACAAAAGTGGCCCAGAAATTTCAGTAATTAATAAAATATCTTTATTATAAAACTTTTAGTAATTCCCTTTTAGTTACCTTCAAAATACTCTCCCATAATTCAATACGTATCATACTCATCCTGCAGTATCTACAGAAAAGCTACAGGAAAAAAAGTCCAGAGAAATAGCACACCCAATACTCGGTGTTGCTTAGTGACAATACACTTACAAATACCATGTTTTTAGTCAAAGAGTTTTTGAACAAAAAGAAAAAAGATTTGCTACCATGTTAGAAATCCAGGAAAAACACAGGAGGCCCTAGAAATTGTAACAGACGATGAGTACAGGAGTTACTTCCTTGACTGAGAGAAGTACTGAGACAAATGTATTGTATATCAGGGAGATTGTTTTGAAGGTGATTAAAAGGGGATTGCTGTATTATGACAAAAAATCTGTTCTAACAATTCTGAACATTTTTGGGTTTCCATATTATGGAGCTATTGTGGTGTAGTGGTTGTGTCTTTGGACTTCAAACCCTGAGGTTTTGGGCTTAAATCATGCTACTGACACTGTGTGACTATGAGCAAGTCACTGCACCTGCCTGTGCTCAAATTAAAAAAAAATAATTCCTAAGTGTAACCAATTGTAAGTTGCATTGGATAAAGGTGTCAGTCAAATAAGTAAATAACAATATACTAGCTGTTCTAACCATGTAATATGGGTTGAAATCTAGGTTCGTAGTGAAGCATGTATTGGAATGTATTTTGTGGTGCATATAGTAATAAAATGCATTGCATTTTTCTTTCCAGCAGATGACACATCACAAACATTAGCACTAATTTTACAAATGCCATACTAAATGATAAATAACAGAGGCATAGCAACCAGATGGACACAGAAATATACAGACACGTATCTATCTATCTATCTATCTATCTATCTATCTATCTATCTATCTATCTATCTATCTATCTATCTATCTATCT
>JANRMT010062796.1:67847919-67867895 GCA_026402145.1 Polypterus bichir lapradei
CTATCTATCTATCTATCTATCTATCTATCTATCTATCTATCTATCTGTCTGTCTGTCTGTCTGTCTGTCTGTCAGTCAGTCATAAAAAATAGGCAGCAGACAGAAAAAGGCTATCTATTTATTACAGATGCCAATATAATATACCTCTTTCTAATCTGTGGTGCCATTCCTTAGGGCAATCACTGCACACATTCATAAGTCAAGGTCTGCAAGAAGGTCAAAGTAAATGTACAGTATACCATCCTTTAGAATGTGGCTCATCCAGACAAACACATGTCCACACATAGCATTTCACACTTAATGTTGAATACTATTGTTCTTAAAGGCTATAGCTGGCTAAGGAAAGCAGGACTATAACTTATATGTATTTTTAAAAAGAGGAAACTTCTTCTATGAGGCAGCTTACTCTTAACCTCAAGCATATTCTCCAGCAAGGTGGCCTTCCTGGTATTACAAATAGAGTCTCTATGTGCTTCAGAGTTGCCAACCCAATGACACAGAAAGATTCAGTAGTTTCCCATAAAGTTGAAATAAAAGGCATTTTGTGAGCCTGTATGTCATTTCAGAGTCATAAATCAACCTTAAAAGATGCCTTTGGCAAAAATGCAATAATGTTAATGTCAGCAACATGTGTAATTATAAAGTCCAACATGATCTATGTATTGACTCATTTCAGCACAGCTTAATAACTTGATTTGCACTTAGATCAAAATGATAGAGAGAGTTTGAATTTAAAAAGGACAGGCAAATTTTACGTCCCAGCTTGCCTGGTGATTTTGAAATATAAAGTTGCAATATCATAGCGTCAACAAGAGGAACTTGTAAATTCCATTTAGCATGGAAAATGGTAAAGTGAGGACATCAGCTTTGGGGAATGAGTAAAGTCAGTTAAGGCTATAGAGTAACTGTATTTAGAAGTGCAACTCAGGATATCAGCCTTTAAAATAAACACATCCATCTATTTGTACAGTAGACCTGCTTTAACCAAGTGAGGGTCAAAATGGCTGGAGTCTGCTCTAGCAACATCAGTTTCAAGACGTGAACCAGCCAGTATGTAGTACCACTCCATTACAGGGCAAACCCCTGCAATCACTAATAGGGGCAAATTTAAAATCTTCAATAAATGTAACATACAGTTTTGCAATGTGGGAGGCAAACCAGAGTACCCAGAGAAAACAGACACAAACATGAAGAGATACAATTTAAACCGGCTCTCTTGAGACTGTGGTCAAACACAGTGCCATTGTGCTCTCCTTTAGACTGTTTGTAAAGGAAATTAAATATAATACATTATCCACCTAGGAGGGAGCAGGAATTAGGCTGCAACACAAATTCCGTACACAAATTTAATTCTTCACCTTAAGGATGGGAAACACTTTTAAAGAGAAGGTAGTGAGGATCTTTAAAGAATACGACTCTTCAGACACACTTCCATGTTTAAAACTCCAAACGAATGAGATACTAGAACAGCCTGGCTGTTATCAAAGCAGATGAGACATGACAGACAAAATGTTCTGCTTAAAACCAAAGACCTAGCTGTCTTATTAAACAGAAAGAGATCTGAGTGCAGGGTTTAACGTTAGTAGTATAAACAAATACTGCCTGATTAACATCTGAACTGAAAAGAGTGAGTAAAAGATTTTCTGAATCATTTACATTAGATTTCTTTGCTTAGGAGAATGATTTATCTGAATCAACTTACAAAAGAGGTCAACATAATCAAGTAAACATCAGTTTGTGGAACTGTTTAGGAACAGATGTTACAAGACAGGTTACAAAATTGGTCATCATAAGTGAAGATCTCAGAACAAAATACGAAATAGTTACAGTTCCTGGGTTACAACAACCTTTAGTTAGACAGAACTTCACCAAACAAGACTCTTCAAATGCTTCTTAAACACATTAAGGGACTCAGAGGTTTGTATGGAATTGGGCAGGATGTTCCGCCTGCTTTGAGCTACCCATGAAAAGAGTCTAGACTGAGATTTAATGCCACATAGCAGAGGCAACACCAGATGCCACCTATTACCAGACCTAAGTAGTTGAGAAGAAGCATAGGACCACACAAGTGTTTCCATATAAGTAGGTGCTGACCCCTTGACTACTCTGTAAGCAATCAGCTAGGAACTGATTTTAACACATGCCACTATGGGAAGTCAACGTAGTCAACTGAAAAGAGGAGTAACATGTGCCCACCTCGGCAGGCTGAATACCAGACGTACCACTGCATTTTTAATCCTCTGCAGCAGCTTGGTGACACATACCAGCAGGGGGTTACAATAGGCCTGACATGTCAAGACAAGGACTGGACCAGAATTGTGTTACATACTCTGTCTGATATGTTCTGATCTAGAGGATATTACATAGAGTGAATCTGCAAACCCAAGAAACCATAGACCTGAAGGACATGAAGGACAGCTAGTTATCGATCACTATCACAAGGTTATGTATGGATTTGGTGGATGTTAGCAATAATGATACCAGTTGAACAGAGATGGAATGCTGAATTATCTAAAGAGTTCGGATAACAAGAAGGTCCATCTTTGCCAGGCTGAGTTGAAGATTTTGTTCTTCATCCAGGTTGCAATATCAATGAGACATGCAGGGATTCTAGCTGATACTGTGAGGTACTCTAGAAGGAACAACATGTACCACTTTGTATTATCAGCATAACATTCATAAGCAAAACCATGGGACTAGATGATAGGACCTAGTGAAGAGGTGTATATTGAGATGAGTGTAGGGCCCAGCACAAAGCTTGGGGTACCCCTATGCTTGCCTGGTGCACCTTTGACAACTTTCCGTGCCAGGACACATGGTAGGATCTGTTGAAGGGGTAGGACTCAAGCCACCTGAGGGTAGTCCCAGTGATACCAAAGTCAAAGAGGGTGGCAAGAACAGTCTGGTGGCCAAAAGCAGAGGAGGAATAAGGATAAAGACAGATGACATGTTGGTACCTCTAACCTGCCATGACATGTTGACAACTGTAAGTAGAGTTGCCTTGGTGGTGTGGACCTTCTTGAAGTCTGACCGATTAGGATCAAACAGTTTCTTTTGTAGAAGAAAGGAAGAGACTTAGATAAGACTGTTTTTTCTGTTGTTTTGGATAGAAAGACGAAGAAAGATGGGATGATTGTGAGCTTATTGGGAATATCACATAGCATATCGAGATAGCACATTGATTCAGTTTTCCATAAGTCTGGTATGAATTACTACATTTTGGGCCTCTGTGTCAGAACATAATAGTAACACCGAACAACATTCTCAAAACCCACTTAATTAAATTCAGAATTGAGGAGAGCCATAGTTTGTCCTTGCAGCACTAGACACAAAACCGAATATATCTCTGGCTATTGCACCAGACATTGTAAGGCCCACTTATGCCTACAACCCACACAGTGACAGTTAACCCAGCATGCATCACTTTGGGGATCTGAGAGGAGGACTGGACTACTCAGCAGAGGTGCTTACAAACAGCAAATAGACATGAGATTCAAACACAGGATGCTGGTTTCATAAGGCGGTAGTGCTAACCACTATGCAACTCTTAAACTTAATACTGTCTTGCAAAATCCTTGTGAATGAATGATGAAGATGAGATGAATGGCTTGTACATGAAGGAACTTCTGTTATGGTCATAATTTGTGAGAAAGACAATCTATAAATGATTCATACATTGCATTTCCAATCATTAGTACAGGCGCCATAAATGCGCATTTCAAGGAGTAGCAAACTAGACAAAGCAAGATGCAACGTGTGCAGGTTGGTTCACCAGCAGAGCATCTTTTTCCCAAGACAGCAAGGCGGATTGCTGCCAATTTGTTGAAAATGTGTACTGCAAACAGAATGAGCTTGTCCTGAGGAAGTGATAATGATCCTCGCCACCCACTGCTCCCCTCCCTTTCACTGGAATGGGTGAGTTGAGGGGGAGTTTCCATCACCTCTCATCTCTGGAGGGGATTTTTTCACACTCACTGCCTGCTGTGTGTCTGAAGGCTCGCCCAGGCATTCAGCTCTCTTGGCTGCTGAAATTGTGCTGGCACTCGTTAGGCCTCCCCTGTGGTAAAAGAGTCACTGAGAGCAAAGCTAGTGTTCATTTACAGAGGGTCTGAAATGATTTTAAGGATGTCAGATGTACTGGAATGAAGTTTGCATTTAATGCCAATTGGCAATTTCAAATAATGGAGTGGCAAGGAGAACCAAAGCTACAATAGAAACAGTATAATATTGTGCTTTGTCCTAGAGTCACTAAACATGTACTTATGTGATAGGCACCTTCATTTTAACCAGATGAGTTAAAAGTTCATAAATAAATTAACTGCAAGACCTTATTACCAGACTCACTCCAGGGCTGAACCTATTCCAAATGATTTGTTAATCAAGCTATAATTTCTGGGTTTATTTAAGTTCTTTGATTAATTCAAGATGGGGGGTTTCATGTTTTTACCTTTATTGCACAAACTGAATTGCATTTCATACTACGTGTTTTGCTTTTTCCAAAATCAATTAAATAACACTCAAAAGACCATAAGAAGTTTGGCAAGCAAGAGGAAGCCATTAAGTACATCAAGCTTGCTGGGTTAAACACTACCTAAAGTACACCAAAATCTCATCTAGATACTTGTTAGGTGCATTTGCTTACAATGCAAAAAGCACCTACTGCAATAGCCATGTCTATCTGTCTGTCAGTATACCTGCCTGAAACTACTTGGCTCCCAGAGGACCATTTTGTTAAAACTTGGCCTGATTTTTCTTCAAAGAAATTGGTTTGTACATTTCAATGTTCATTGACATATCTCAAATACAGCATTCTGTACACATTTTTGAAATTTCAAAATCTCCCTTTGAAAAGCATTGGCTAATTTGCAAATTTTCTCATCTTAAACAGGGAAACATTCTGTGCTACTTCAGCTACGAATCTCTTTACTGTTTCAGTTTTATGTTGAGAGTGGTTGATTCAACATGTATGTTTTTAATAAATATATTTTTTACTCCCTTTGACAAAACAGTGAAACACCTGAAGCAAATAATCAGCTGCTGTACACGGGATGTGGCTGACGTTTACCATTTAAAGAAAATAAGATGTTAGATGTGCATTTATTTATTCACTTTGCTAATAACAGGATTATTTATTCAATATGGTAGAAATGCTACTCTTTATTTATTCATGATTGTACAAGGTAAGTACCATTCCTTATTCTACCAGAATGCAGCAATAAGTCTCATTATATGCTAACTTCCCGGCTTCTGCCAATCTGGACTCATATCTCTGTTGCTATAATTTATGAGCAAAGTGCCACAATGATTTTTCTCTGTTATTTTCGGATGCGGGCAAGAATTTTAGCTTGAGACTTCAGCACAGATTTTAATGCTCCATTAGGTATTTCTTTGTGTCATGCATGTGTGTTAGACGGTTACTCTCCAGCTTCCTCCCAGGTATGTAACTCCACTGTGGTCTGAGAGGGGGGCGCTGCCACTAACTATATCATCTTTCTTTTCCTCCACAGTGCAAAGAAACCACCCAGGAAGGTCAATTGACTCCACCCCTTCCATTTTCAAGACTATAAAAACCTGGCCTCCTGGAAGGAGGCATCACTTACTGACTGCAAACTCCAAGCAAAGTGATTGAAGTAGCTTTAGTAGGTAGTCACTCTGTTAGACAGAACACCAGGGGGCAACGCCTTTTGTTTGTATTCACGCCAATGCTCATTATTTTTGTTTGGAAGTAAATGGGGACAGCCAGGTTGGTGTCCCAACATATTTCTTGTCCTTTGACCCATCATCCCCTAGGATGACCACATTGGAAAAAATGTATGTTTAAGATAATTGAACCCTTCACATCTCAGCAACAGGTACAGCGGTGGCAGAGTGGTAGAGCTGCTGCCTTGCAGTAAGGAGGCCTGGGTTTGCTTCCCGGGTCCTCCCTGCGTGGAGTTTGCATGTTCTCCCCGTGTCTGCGTGGGTTTCCTCCCACAGTCCAAAGACATGCAGGTTATGTGCATTGGCGATCCTAAATTGTCCCTAGTGCGTGCTTGGTGTGTGTGTGCCCTGTGGTGGGCTGGCGCCCTGTCCAGGGCTTGTTCCTGCCTTGCGCCCTGTGTTGGCTGGGATTGGCTCCAGCAGACTCACTTGACCCTGTGTTAGGATATATGAAAAATGACTGACTGACATCCAACAACTACTGTAACACTAGCACATGAATCTTTTCCTCGCTTGAGTTGGAATCTTTTGTCTATGAAAGCAATTTCAGTCACATGATATTGTAAAACAGTGTTAAAGGGCATATTTTATGTACACCATGAGTACATGTAATTACATTCAATTATCACTGGTATTTTTGAATATGATTCACTGTTACAAAAATACAGTATGTGATAAACACAATTATGGTAACAAACCTTTTGATAAAGAAGTGATTATAAATCTTACAAATATTCCAACTTTCAAACCAGCTAGCCAAGTCTACAAACATACATCAATGTTATGCCCTGTGTACATTTTTTTACTTTTTAAAAACATTTAGGTCTACATTTATCGAAAAAAATCGACAACCATCTGAGTAAAGAAGTGCTTCCTGGCCTCCTTCTTAAATGCCCTCCTGCTCAATTTCCACCAGTGTCTTGGAGCACAGTATTCATTCTTCTACTGAAAGAATGATACCAAATCAATTGTATTATGTGTTTGAGAATTTTAAAGACCACACATCCTTCTCTGCGTAACCCTAAACAGATTAAGTCTGACAGGCATATCAGAGCAGGACATTCCCTTTAGTCCCAGGATACACTTGGTTGCTGCTCACTGCACAGGTTCTACAGATGCTATGACGTTTAGTAATGTTGTGACCAGAGGTGCACACAGTACTGTATGAGAAATTTAAATGTATTTTTCATACCAATCAGTGGAATCAGTTGAACTTACAATAGTTATGTAATATAACATTCTCAAACTGACTTAATTGAGTTCAGGATCATAGGGGTTATAGCTATGCAGGCCCAGTAAAGTACAGACATCCCTCACAGGGTCGACTAATGATCACAGTGCCAATTTAACATTGCAAATCAACCTAACACACAGGTCTTTGGGAGCATATCTCACATCAGTGCAGAAAGAAGGTGCAGACTCCATAAGGACAATATCCTGAAGTGGATGATGGTTCTGAGAAAAGCAGCAGCACTAAATGTTGTGTCATTTTGCTGCCTCAATTGCAATACCTGTTAAGTGTAATCTTAATAAGATTCATGATGATGAAAACTATTTTGTAATTATTACATAAAAAAGAAACATGTTAAGGGAACAAATCTAAAAAGGCTTATCCAAAAATAGGTAATCCAAAAAGGTACCAAAACTACCAGTGTCCATAAAAAATTAAAAATTAAACCAAATATCAATCAAAAAGGGACTAGAAAAGTAAACATAAAATACAATGCTTCAGTGAAGTACCATCTGAGCTCCTCTAGCTGATGTCCCCTGCCCCTCTTTCATGTGACTGCCGAATAAATGGTGGGCTTAGACAAAAATAAGGAGGGGTGAGGGAAAAATGACAACCAAAAGAAAGGACTAAGGACAAGGCCCTGAGCTCTACCATGAAATACTGTGGAAAAATTATAAATGAATACCAAATAGCTATGTTTTCAGTTAAACTCTGAGTCTTGTAGCCCGAGGGTCAAATTTAAAACCCACTAAGGATTACAAGAATAATGCTAATAGGTATTATACATTCAATCCGTACTACTGACACATGGAATGACCCTGAGACAATCACTTAATTTGCCATTGCTTCAGTTATGTAAAAAAGAAACACTTGTACTAGGTCCTAGTGATTTGTAACTTGCTTTGAGCAAAAGCATCAGCTAAGTAAATACATATAATAATACACTCTGTCAGCCAGATGGCTCCTAAAATCTTTTTCATGCTTACTTGGAAAGCTTGTCCTCACTTGCAACATCACTTGTAAAAACCAGAGATGTTACCAGCCTGGCCTTTGATCAGATAAAGCTTCCTAGATCTATCCTACATCACGTGTCTGCCCTCATACTAGGATACGTGTTGATTCATCTAGATCTCAGTGTCAAACATTTGTAACATCGGCTCACTAATTCCTTTAACACATTGATCTCTTTGGCCCACCCCATGGAAACCAAACACAACAAATCTATGTCAAGTGACACTTTTGTCAGACTGAGAGGCTTTAATGCCCTCTGACATTTCAAAAAGATGCTTCCAAAAGGAACATGTCAGAACCTTAAAACAGGGGCAGAAGATTTTTATTGCCTTTATTCCCTAATGAGTACTTACTTATTTTTTTTGTGCTATTCATAATGTATGCAGTTGTGAAAAAAATGGTTATCAAGCTCTTGGAGCTGCCAAAAATAAACAAATTAAGGCAAGTGTTTGGGGAAGCTTTGACTTCTAGATCATTGGCGCCCCCTATGGTTTAGAAGTAAACATTCACTCGTATTTCTTAGACATGTTAAGGTAGATGTAAGACAGTTTTTAACCTATGGTTTTAATTACATCCCCTTAATAAAGGCTTATTTTGTTAGTAAATCTAAAATCATTTGTTAGTTACTCCAACTGCCTCCTCTCTTGAAGAGGTTCTGAGCAGTTTATAGCTGTGTCTGTAACTCATTTATTCATCTCTTTTTAAATTGTTGATGAAATGTGAAAAGAAAAGCATAGGTATAATTTATAGTCGCAGAAAGAGAGGCATTTCCCCACCTTTTTTGTTCCTGCCAGTTATATAAAATTGTGAAGTATTGAAAATATCACTGAGTTCCTCATTGTCTTGCCTGAATATTAAATGCTAACTCTATTCAATGATCCAGGAAAAAAAAAGCCAAATTGCTTCTTTATTGTTTTATTAACTTAATTGCTTTAACAATAAGCAGTTAACAACAAACTAACAGGTTTAGTAAATACTAATGTAACAACAAAGAATTAACCCTAAGGTAGTATAGTGGTGCAGTGTTTAGTTCTGCAGCTCCTGAAAATTGGCTTAGACCCCTGGCCTAGTCATGGTCTCTGTGAAATTTAAATGTTCTCCCCATATCTGCCCAGACTTTCACCAGTAACTCTGGTTTAGTTTAGCTGATCCCAGTGTTTGTAATTTTATGTAAAGGATATTAGTAAAGATAGTGGATTGTAAAGCATATTATTGCAGATTCAATGTCCACAAATGATTCATTCTGTTACATTGAACAAGTCAAAGGGCTAATTGCCAAGCTGCAGAAATATGTAAGTAATTTAGGCTAAACTTTATAGTTCCTTGATATTGTGTTTACTCTGGAAAAAGACACTGCCTTACTGATAGTATTGGCTACCTCTAGGGAAATGAATCTATAATACTGAATGTAAGGGGAAGAAGAAGAGCTTGACTTAAAAACTGTAAATTATAGACTTTTACTTTTCTCTGCTAAAAAAAAAAACCTTCATGTTATAAGAAAAAAGTACTTTGTATTTGCTTTAGTAATCTGAAAAGAATTCTCTGAATACTTTGATCATTATTATAAGCAAAAAGTGTCACAGTCTCTGAGGCATTGCAAGTACAGAGATTTAGGAAAGCTACTATGTGGAATGCTGCTTGACTGTGTGCTGATAAGAGATAAGAACTGGTTTATAGTTTTAGCTTCAGTTAAGCTTCACTTTTAGCTTTTGTTAGTTCAGAGGGTGGACAAGAGGACACTCCAATAGGTTTCTCTAGGGAAGATTGATACAGACAATAAAGTGTGGGTTCCTTAGAATAAGAACTGATTTATGATTTTAGCTTCAGTTAAACTTCACTTTTAGCTTCTGTTAGTTCAGAGGGTGGGCAAGAGGACACTCCAATAGGTTTCTCTAGGGAAGATTGATACAGAGAATAAAGTTTGGGTTCTATAGAACTGATGCAGAAGTAAAACACAGAATAAAGAGCAGGTTGTATAGTGTTGATAGAGTAGCATATAAAGTATGGGATGTACACCATACTTTCACCTATGGTCATGAGCTATGGGTAGTGACTGAAAGAACGAGATCGCGAATACAAGCGGCTGAAATGAGGTTCCTCCGCAAGGTGTCTGGGCTTTTCCCTTAAAGATAGGGTGAGAAGCTCAGTCATCCGGGAGGGGCTCAGAGTAGAGCCGCTGCTCCTCCGCATCAAGAGGAGTCAGATGAGGTGGCTCAGGCAACTGATCAGGGCGCCACCTGGACGCCTCCCTGGTAAGGTGTTCCGGGCACATCTAACTGGGAGGAGGCCCTGGGGAAGACCCAGGACACTCTGGAGGGACTATGTCTCTCGGCTGACCTGGGAACACCTCGGGATTCCACCGGAAGAGCTAGAAGAAGTGGCTGGGGAGAGGGAAGTCTGGGCCTCTCTGCTTAAGCTGCTGCCCCCGCGACCCGATCCCAGATAAGCGGAAGAGGATGGATGGATGGATGGATGGATGTACATCATAATTGCTATTAAAGGTCAGAGTGAAGGATATTTGCATTTTTACTGTTTACTCTCCTGACAGGTGATATGTGCATCAGTGAGGTCAGCAGGTGAGGAAGCTTCTCAAATAAAATTGATCCAAAAGAACAATTTTTATCAAATTTCAGACTGTATATCCCTAGTGATATTAAAGAGAATTAGACATTAGACTGTGGGTTTACAACAAAAAGGATCTGCATTGGTATGAGAAAGTATATATTTTGAGAATCTGTGATCCCAAAAGTCTTTCCACAATATAACATTGTTCATTGAAATAAAAGAAGGTAGGATCCCCATACTTTAACACAAAAAAATCAAAAAATACAGTCAAGGTAAAAACCACAAAGGACCTCTTCACACAGTAATTACGAGGCACTTTCCCATGAACTTGATAAAAAAATGACCATGCTAGAATGAATGATCTCAACATGTTTTAAAGTAACTTAGAGTATGTTTTTCTTTGATTCTTGTACTGTTTCACCTCTGGCTTATCATCCATTCACTTATCTATTTAGGAATTTGCTTCAAGGTTGTGGAAAAAGAAGACAACCTTAGCCGTACGGGAAACACAACACAAGAACCAACCCTGGATGCACATACTTGAACTGATTACTCACAATTCGAAAATATTTGCCACTGTGAAGTGAATCATAATAAAGAATCAAAGAGCGACACTTTGTGAGATACCAGACACTGTAGGATTAATTGGTGGAATCTGTTTTCATTATTTATTAAATATGAGATGCATAGAAGTTTAACTTCAAGAATGAAGCATCACTGCATCCAATGTTTCAAGGAGAATCACACATTAGTGAATTTTGTCTAGGAGAAATTTAAGAGGCATTTTATAATTCGAAATTAAATCCATGGGATCCATCAGCTAAATGGTCAAACCAATGGAAACTTGGTGATTGTCCAACACTAAAAAATGTATAGTCCAAATCAGTGCCAGGAAGGTTACACGCCAGTTTTTTATGACAATGTGTATCTAGTCCATATTGATCACAGGTTCTTGGGCATTTGTGGTTGTGAATCCATTGAAGTGACAATTCCTTCTTCTTCATAACAATATTCCCACACTGCACATGTTGTAAATACTGCTCCGTAAAACTGTGTAGTTACTGCATCTACTCTAACCTCGTGGGGCACACCTGTTTTCCAGTTCATGATAAAGACATCAAGTCCACTACAGAAGACTGGTTGCACAAGGAACATGAAATAAAATGTTTTATCTGAAGAGCTTAGAAAAGCTTTGAGAAAGGTATCACAAGTATATTAGTGTATATGTTAAGAAATAAAACTTGGTTGGTTTTATTGGTGTTTGAAAACCCCTCACACATATATCTGAAAATGGTGTTTCTACTAAAAAAAAAACAGTTCCATAAAATTAATTAATACACAGCACTTTAGCTCAACATTCTCTGAGAAGCTATATTAAAAATGATGCATAAGTCAAGTATCTTGCAACTGGTCCTCTTGCATTTAACAATACAATACAATACAATTTATTTTTGTATAGCCCAAAATCACACAAGAAGTGCCTCAATGGGCTTTAACAGGCCCTGTATACAATATACAGTAACAGTGCAATAGAAATATTGCAAGTACAGAAATGAATTTAACAGTAGATGATATCACATAATATGATTTGGATAACAGTCTGCTAATCTTTTAAACTCACACTTTACCTACTCTAATGGCATTCTTTCATACCCAGTTTTTACCATCATCCTACACTCAATGCAACACCTTTGGAAGTGTAGTGAGTCCAACTGTTGTGTTTTTTATATTTTTAGTGTAGAATTAAAGTTCACCAAGTTTATCCTTTTAAAAATGCACAATTATACACTCTCACTGTTGTCTTAAGTATTGTGTACATATATAAAATAAACTTAGATGAGTAGATATTTTGAATGTCCATTTTCTGTAGAGCCATAATAATACACTAAAGTCAGAACCTCTGATTTTCAAAGCGGTCTGACCCACTCCACAAAAGTTCCACTGAAGAATGAATGACCTCAGAGATGCAAGGGAACTCACATGCTCATTTGGCAGGTCATTAATTTCAGGCTATTTTCTATTAGCTCTTGTACATAAAAAGAAATCTCTTTCATCCCAGCATACACGGTGTTCAGTTGGGCTACCAGACTGATCTCCTGAGATTTCCAATTGCACTCCAGGAAATGTTGCATTCGTGAACCTGGTTTCATTTGTCTGGAGCATCAAAGGAAAGTAACTTTCCTGCCAGATGTTTATCCTTCAACTTTCATTGACCAGAAAAGCAGGTAAAACTTTTGATTTCATGCAAGTCACACCAGAAAACACAGCTCTAATTTATGTTGTACTGTTAGCCAGAGACTACAATCTGCATATTTGTGGTGTTAGCTGGCAGAGCTCTTAATACTTCTTCTTGAGTCATAAAAATTCCTTGGTCATAGATCATTTGGTAGGTTCTGAACTGCAGCAGAGAGAGATGTGCTCTTGGATTCTTGGTCATTTGGAGGTGTCAGACCACAGGAGGGTTGCTTAATGAGGAGCATTTGGGCACCCCAGTAAGAACGCCTGCTGGGTGAGTGACACAGACTCTGCTTTGCCCTTCATAATGGGAAATACAGCCTTCATTCAAAGGACCACCAACAACATCAAGCAAGAAGACCCTCTTGTGTGCTTCACATTAAATACAAGAAAATTTGGAGGACACTAAATTAGCAATCCATGAACATATAATATTTACCATTACTATTCTGCTTTTTTTATTTGCAGACAGATTTTCAGTGCATTTATACAAATTCTGCCATTGACTTGGATTCTGTGAAAACACAAGACCGTGATGATATTAACTTGCAGAGGAATACCAAGATAAGATTCCAAAATGGTAGAAAGAAAGAAATATGATGTCTGACAAGATCTATCATTAAATCAGCAGATCTAAAGGATATAATGCAATTGTAGGACTGGAAAGCTGGAGGTCTTGACATTCCATTTGGAGGTTTTGACATGCAGGTTGTGAGCTGTGTGCTGAAGTCTGCTATGTGAAGAAGTGTTAAAAGCTACAGGAAAAATCAAATACATCAAAATTTTATAAAATGTATGATTTAAAGGTGTGTGACTCCAACTACTGGCTTGGCTAATACATTACCTACATGAATAAAAGGTTGTGCTGTGAGGCTCTGACTTTTTCATATGGTAATAAAGAGGGAGCCACCTCTTGATTGAAAGGATTGTTATTTATCAAAGAAACGATACAATGCTGTATTGTTGCTCTTTTGACAGTTTTTTTTTAACACAATGAACATGGCCTTGTCCATGTTCATGTTACTTCCGAATGTCTGTGGTTTCCTTTTACTGAGCTGCTCGACTTTAAGTCTTTTGAAATCTGGGCCTAGGTGCCCCTACCTTTCTTTGAAAACTTTTCTTGGTACTTCTTATGAAGGCATCCAAGATTGTACAGTTAGGGACACATCTCCTTGAGACATCATTTGGCTGGACTAAGCAGCAAAGTATTACCAGTTCAAAGAAAATATAAAAATACATGATTGCTTTATACAAAGTTCCGCTTGACTATCCCAGACAGTTGCCTTATGTGCACCATCCTGCATGCTTGTTATGTTAATTGAATTTGTTGAGCTTTACTGGGTAATTAACCTCATTTGTATTTTATGCATCTAAATAACATAATCTGCATTATACAGTAACTGTAAACTAGTTTCAACACAGAGCCTGTACTCAGTGAAGAGCTCTACACAAAAAAAAATTTTATTCAGTGCATTTACATGGATTAAGGTAAAAACAATTAAGCCAGAAAAAGTAATCTGCTGGAGTTCTCCTTTAGCAAAACACTCTGACATCATTCAAGTGCACAAAAAAAAGAGTTCTGCATGTCGCACTGCGCGCTGTTCATTTAAAAGCCTGTACAGCAGCTACTGCTGCTTGTGATGATCTACGTGATCTGTATGTTGCTGTTGCGCTGTGCGAAGATCATTTAAAAGCCTGTACAGCAGCTGTCCTTTTATCTCACTTCTTTGTCTCATGGGACGTTAAGGTGTCTCCAAGAATTTGTTTGTAATTAGGGCGGGTTGTGCAAGTAGTCTCGCGGGACTTCAAAGTGTCTTCTGAGAAAATCACGCCTCGTCTCCCTCCCAAGATTTTTTTTTATAATAGAGAGATGTTTTTGTTAATGTTACTGTCACACACAGTACACCCTTTTCTGCTTGACTGTGCGACTGAGCCCTGCAAAGGAGCCAGTATGTGTGCTTACCTCATACCCAGTGCTGCCGGAAGAATAATAACACAGGTATTTTTAACTTCAGTAAGATTAGTATATTGTTAGATTATTGTTAGGTTACTCCTTACTTTAAAAAATAATTGGACTATGTAACACACGTTATTGTTATTACCCTACTGCTCTTGGTGTTTCTGAGTTTAGTGCTGTATGTTCAGGCCATCATCATTAATTTAGGCATTTCTGAAATATTGACAAAGATTATTTTAGCAAGGAGAAGGACTAATGCGATTGCCTGAATATTTGCCTTTGGAAATTTATTTCATGGATGCTTCTACCTGTAGATGCTGAAAGCGTGTGTGAAGTAAGAACATGCGCAAGTTGACTGACAGAGTGCAACTGGCATGCACAGACTACAAAAACAGTAACCGGTTAAGGGTTTACAGGGCCACATAATCATTATTTGGAGAGAAACCTACCTGTGCTAATCAAGTTTCTCAGAGACCAAAAACCTGATTTCTCTAACCAGAATAAGGGTTTACATGGCATTTTAGAAATCAGGTTTCTGTGAATTATCAAGTTATTATAGGACATGTAAATGCCCTAAAAGAATCAAATTAAAATGATAGTGAATTTCTAAAATGCTATTTCATAAATATGACGGTATAGTTATTAATGTTAAAATCAAGTAAATTACACTGCAAAATACTTAATTACAAAATGTAACATAAATAATCTTACTAGTTACACTTTGGAACTGATTCACGTTGGTTCACAATATTCTAGGCATCATTTCTGAATTGATCACCTGTGCACTCTCAGGTAAAGAAAATCAAATACAAAAGCTCTTTGCCATTGCCTGTAGTGTTTGGGCTGTGACAGGCTATATGATCTTTAGTTAGGCCTTTAACCTGAAGTGTTCTGTGAATAGGGTAAGCTGTGGCAGTAACATGCAGCCTTCTGAAACTTGACATGTTCATTTCACATTTGATATGTTCGGCATCACATTACAAAACTCCTAGTCAGAATGTCATACCTGATGACCATAGTTGCTGATCTCATCGTCTGAGTGTTATGGTTAAGCCAGGGATGCGCCACTGGCTTATGCTTCATTTTCTTTTTTTCTGTCTTTGTTGTTTTTTTAATGATCATTCATTGCTTGGCATCATATTTTCTAGTTTTGTTCTTTTCATTTATTATATAATGATGTGCTATTTGTATTTTTTATTCTATTTTGTTTTGGTTTAGCATCTTGCTAAGCCTTGCTGTTCTCCTATGTTCCATATATTTGGTGGGTGGTTTGATTTTCTTTTAGGCAAATTATTTTGCCTATTTTTGCTAGTTTGACTAATTTACTGTTTTTATTTCAAGTTTGCAAATAAATCTTTCTTTTGTTAAGATTTTCCATTTACACTTCTTGTACAAGTCAGGGATTGATGGTAACCCCCTTCCTTGTGGGACATCTGATTATTTTTGGACATTTTAAGCTTAAAAAGATAAAGCTCTATAAAGATCTGGAATAAGCTGAAGCCAACCTGGTATGAAAGCGGCAAGCTGCCCTAGAGAGTACTATATCTTTTCTGGATAGGTACTTTGGGTTTTAGGCCTTCCCTATATCTCTTTTTTCACAGCCTCACACCACTTTGGCCTTTTTTTTGTGCTGCATGCATAACATAATGAATAGACAACAGAAAAACATAAACCTGGGGAGGCCCAATCTTAACCACAACACTGAAGTTGTCAGATTTCACAACTAGAAATCAAAGGGGATGACATATTAGACAACTCTGTGATGATTTTTCAGCACAGTTTCACATTTCCAGACTATTGCAAGCTCACCCCTTTTACTGATAGCCAATAATGTGATGCCTGACAGAGCCAAACAAAAGCTTTCTAGACACTCATAATCTCAGCAATTTTTTTTCCTTTTTCAATTCTGTCATGCTATGTAAAAGCATAAGGCATCAGACAGGTGAGCATTTCTTTTGTTTATGAGGTCCAAAACACAGACATTCCTTATTCCTCAAAAATGCAGTGTACTTCCAGGTGAGTGTTCATTGGTTGTGAGCTCTTTCATACACACAAGCCCACCCTTGCTACTTAAGACAGAATCAAAACTGTTTTATTTTTCAGTTGCAGACTGGTTGGACTGAGTCAATGAAGATTTCAGACTACATGGCTGGTGATCACAGGAACTGTCTCTGACTTGTTAATTTTATGTAAATGAAGTCTGTGTCTGGAATTCACTGGAAAGGCTATGTGATGTGACAGGGCTTTAAGATGTTCAATTGCAATATTCTGTGATCTAACAAGACCTGACTCCAAAGTGTTGTATGGAAGATTATGATGGTAATTAGCAAGGTTTGGAGTCTGAATATGCACAGGCTTTCACATTCAAAAGGAGACTCTACAAAGACCTAAAGTAGAAGGTGGCATGGCACTACCTGACTTCCAAATTATTTTCCTGTGTACCAAATATACGCATTATAAAGATTTAGAAATTGATACAGGGCGGCACGGTGGCGCAGTGGGTAGCGCTGCTGCCTTGCAGTTAGGAGATCCGGGTTCACTTCCTGGGTCCTCCCTGCGTGGAGTTTGCATGTTCTCCCCGTGTCTGTGTGGGGGTACTCCGGTTTTCTCCCACAGTCATGCAGGTTAGGTGCATTGGTGATCTGAAATTGTCCCTGGTGTGTATGTGTGTGTGCACCCCGTGGTGGGCTGGCACCCTGCCCGGGGTTTGTTTCCTGCCTTGCGCCCTGTGTTGGCTGGGATTGGCTCCAGCAGACCCCCGTGACCCTGTAATTTGGATATAGTGGGTTGAATAATGGATGGATGGATGGAAATTGATACAAGCTGATGAATTTACACCAGCCTGGTCAGCAATGGAAATGAAATCTTGCTGACCTTCTTAATACAGTATGTCCTGCTTTGTTCCCCAGTAAATACTAACTTTTGTCAATATACCAGTAATCCAGTCTTCCACTAATCACTCAGAATATGGAACCAATGCAGGATGCACTACCAGGCACAGAAGCTTTTATCTGTTGCTCCTCTACATGATAATCACCTATGTCAACCCATTCAAACCTACACTGTATTTTTATAGATATAAATCAATCTTTGGAAAATGTCCTGGATTGAAACACTTACAAAACTGTATATAGATAATGTTTTTGCATCTTATGAACAATTACAATTCACATTTAACTTCCCAGCAACACAATTTTTCCAATACTTTCAAATTAGAAATTTGTTAAAAAAAAAGCCAGTTCGATTTTCCACATTTCTCACCCATTTCTATTTCAGAAGAAATACTGAATAGTCCTTCAACAATATATAAAAACCTGTCAAAGAATCTTCCTTTCAAAGATTTAGAGTATGGTGGAAAAAGGACTTTTCAATTAAAAAAGGACATTTTCTTAGAAAAGGAGTGGAAGCCAGCTATGTATAGAATACATAGAGGACAACTAAAAATCTTCCATCGATCACATCTATCTCGTGAAAAATTGTTCAAAATGTTTCCAGGGCAAGATCCAACCTGCAAGTGTTGCAATCAAGCTCTAGCCTCACTGGCCACATGTTTTGGGTGTGCGAAAAATTTACATGATTTTGGAGAAAAATCTATGAATGCCAATCAGACAGCCTTGGTGTCACAATCACTCCTAACCAATTAATAGCCGTATTTGGTGTACTCCAGGGTGGGCTTAAAGTGGAGTGTAATCATCTATACCACACTACTAGCACATAGAATTGTCCTTCTTAAGTGGAAGAATCCCAGACACTTTTCATAGGTCAGTGGGTAACTGATGTTCTATACCAGAGGAGGGCAAAGTCGTTCCTGGAGGGCCGCAGTGGCTGCAGGCTTTTTTTCCAGCCCAGTTGCTTAATAAGAAGCACTTATTGCTCAAGTAACACTTCTGCTTCATTTTAGTTGTCTCACTTGTTAAGATTTTGAAACTTTATTGCTTATTTTAATCTTAAACAGCTGCAAATGACAAAAGAAACCAGCATTTCTCCATTTAGCTTGTCTCCATTTACACCTGTTTGGTTTAATGAAATACTTGTAAGGAAAGTGAAGAAAAAAAAAGCGAAGGACTGAGAATTTATTAATGAGTTTAATCCTTCAAATCATTTGAGTGATATCCTTAGAAAGGGAAAAAATCTAGTATATGAGAATGGCCTGACATGGCAGATTTAAAGCACTAACAAGCCATGACATTAAGTTATTGGTAAGAAATTGTTTTCTATTTAAGCAACTGGGTTGGAACAAAAACCTGCAACCACTGCGGCCCTCCAGGACTGACTTTGCCCACCCCTGTTCTATACTATTTGAATTTAGAATAAAACAAAGTCTTGTTTAGAGGATATGTTCAAAATTTTTTTAAACTATGGCAAGATTTAATTAATAAAATTTTAGAATAAGCATTCATATCAGGGGGATTTTTAAACTATTCTTGCCCATGCTCTGGGCTCTCCTCTCTTTCTCTCAGGTGATGCTATTTATTATTTGACTATGAAGTCATTTGTTGTATATCTTTGACATGATTGAATGCAGTGTTATTTTCTTGAAATAAAATTTAACCATTAAAAAAAGAATGGTGCACTGCAGGCCATTTTATCAAGGTGTCATAGTCAATCAGCATACAACAATTTATACTCTAACTCCAAATAAGATAATCTGCAGGCTTCAGCTAACAAGAAGGTTCAGACTCCAAGTTGGTTAACATGGAGGCTGTAGTTACAGGCTTCTAACAAGCTTCGAATCCAAGCTGGTGAACTGAAAGTCTATGAAATTGGTTTCTATATGAATACCCATATGTCATGCCTCAGGGCATTGGCGAATTAGTGGGATCTGACTATAAGGTGGTGAGCTGCAAGCCTGTGAGATTAAACAGGTTTTGAGTGTAAGGTGTTATGCTGCAGGCTACTGTGAATAGTGTGAACTTTAGGCCTCCATGGTTTGACAGTTTCTGACTCTAAGGTGTTAGATATCCAGGGACTATAAGATATTCCCAGAGTAGTCAACTGCAGGCCTCTGATTATAAACTGTTTCTGATTCCATGTGGGGAAATGTGTAGGCTTCTAACATTTGGTTGGTTCTGTCTCTGGGACTCCTTCTATTCTACTAGGTGTAATGCAGAAATAAGCTGTGAATTAACAGGATCTCACTCTGTTAGGAAACTACTGTGAAATGAACAACTCTAAAAGCTACAGTGATAAAAGTGCAGGTCTCTGTCCCCCAGGGGACAAATAAAGTTTGATCTATCTATCTATCTATCTATCTATCTATCTATCTATCTATCTATC
>JANRMT010062796.1:67867905-67929382 GCA_026402145.1 Polypterus bichir lapradei
ATCTATCTATCTATCTATCTATCTATCTATCTATCTATCTATCTATCTATCTATCTATCAACAGAATGGTTCTTACCTCTGCATGGTGAATATGCAGGCCTCCAGCATTTCAAAGATTTGTATTCAAAGGTATAAAAATTCAGTTTACCATGACCTTACAGGATCTTACTCTAAGTTGGTGAAGTGCAGGTGTTTGCAGAGTCTGCGGCGAATGCGTTAAGTGACTTGCAAACATACAATGATCCTTACAGAAAAAAATGAAAATATATTAAATAATGTAACCAGTGGCCTAAAGTTTACTATGTTGCAACATGACTCAACACACTCATAGTACATTAAATTACTCCCCAGGCTTTTTGGGCACAAAAGCAGAAAATCTCAAGCCAAAACCAAAGTTACTTGTCCAACAGAAGTAGCAATTTTTCAATTAAGTTTTTTTAGTTATTCTCCTCACTTTCAGAAAACCTCAAATATTCTGTTGTTCTACATGGGTTATTAAAATTCCAAAAATGTCTTCAGGGGTAATAATTTTGCCTCTTATTTTAAAAATGACACATTTGACAAGATGAAGTCTTCAGTGAATGACTGGGGATTAACCCTGCCTGAGCACCAGGCTCCGCTGCCCTTCAAATCAATTACTTTCAAAGACAAAAAACTGCAAAACTCTGTAGCCTGGCAAATCATCTGTAATTTTAAAAAGTATCAGTAAGGAATTGTGTGAATCACAGAATTGCAAACATTTTTGTGAATGGAAGCTGACTGCCCCTCCTTCTAAACTGAACTATCATGTGGATGTTGCTTAGAACTGCTAAAGAACTGATTGTTTTATTAGAGTTTTAACAATGACTGATGGCATGGTAATTGTATTTATAATTATTTTACTGTAAAGTCATCATGGTATGACAGTGTGCTGCTTGCACAGGGCAAAAGTGGTATTGATGGAAAGAGAGACGATAAAATCAGGAGATGGCAGAGAAAGAACTGAATTAAATCAAGGGTCATAACTGGGAAGTCTAATATTAAATAAACAAAGATCTGGATGAGTAGCCAGGATCATGGTCAGAGTACAGAATGGTAAGTTGTAAGCCATAAAAAGGAAGACATAACCAGAACCAAAAAAAACACAACACATAATTTGTAGTTAGAGGGCAGAAAAAGTTATCATACTCTGTAACTCATAAACTACAATAAGAAAGATGTTACAGATTATTTGTTTCTTGAATTCATATCTTCAAATCAAGTCCAGTGGCTTTATTGTCATCTATCCATACACCATATTGAAGCATGCAGTGGCATGAAATAACGTTACCTTACACATAAATACAGGACAAATGCAAAACAAGTGAAGAATTATTGTGCAAATTAATAAATAAATAAACACGGTAAATGAGTAGATAGTAATAAATCAAAATGAATAGTAATAAATAAATAATCTATACTAATATAAGTCAAAGCCCTCACTGACTGACTGACTGACTCACTGACTCACTGACTCACTGACTCATCACTAATTCTCCAACTTCCCGTGTAGGTAGAAGGCTGAAATTTGGCAGGCTCATTCCTTACAGCTAACTTAAAAAAGTTAATCAGGTTTAATTTCTCGAAATTCTACACGTAATGGTCATAACTGAATCCTACTTACGTACATATATACGGCCATAGCCTGCAGCTCGGTCGCCGTATGAGGCGGAGTTGCGTCACACATCACCATGCCTCCCACATAGTTGGCTGCCTGCCTATATTGCGTCCCCCTTACCCACGCCTCCCAAGTAATTGAGTGCCTGCCCATATAAGGCCGTCCGTCACCAGCAATCCAATAGACACGCTACCACTACGAGGCGTTTATCATGCCTAAGACGAATATGAATTTCGCGAGATACAAGTTTAGTGAGAAGACGCAGGGTATAAACGAGACTTTTGATCACTTTGTAACGGAGTTAAAATTGCTGGTGAAGGACTGTGCTTATGCAAACGAAGATGAGATGGTCAGGGATAGAATAGTGTTTGGCACAAACTCAGCGAAAGTGCGACAGAAACTTTTAAGTGCCGGGTCTGAGCTAACATTAAATAAAGCCGTGGACATTGCAAGATCGCACAAGATAGCACAACCACAGCTGAGAACCTTCGATGCATGTACTCCGAGCGGCTCACGTGAACTGACTGTGAACACAGTACGCACACAAAAAGCAAGAACTCCAAAGAGCGCTGAGCAAAAAATGCATTACACAATTGAGAAGGCAGCAAAAGAACATGAAGCGTGTGACGCATACAAGCATATTCATGAGTGCAGATACTGCGGAAACAAAGCACACGGTGGAAAAAGTCAATGTCCAGCTAAAGGAAGACAGTGTAAAAAATGTGGCAAATTGAACCACTTCGCTAAAGTTTGCAGGACTGGGAAAGGTAAACCTGTGCATGCAGTGTGTGATGTCTCAGATAAAGAGGAAGACGAGCTGTTTATTGATGCAGTAAGAAAGGAACAACCCTCTGAATCTGAACAAGCCTTTGTAGACATATCAATAGGAAAGCAAGGTGTAAAGCTTAAGTTTAAATTAAGTTCATAGACACGCTGCCGCTAAATAGTCACAGGCAAATCCACAACTTAATACCGGGAATGCCTGTTAAACATCTTAGATTCATGAGTACCGATTTGGGTAGTGAACACTTCGATGAATGAAACCTGTTATCTTTACAACGGTTGACAAACACGGAATATAACTTGAACACAACACATCCTCCAAATACGAACCTGATTGAAAGAAATAATGATAATCAGTTCCTTGATGACAGCAACACTCATAACAGTCACAAAACAATTACATTGACAATCATGTTACGTTATTTTTAAAATGTTTCCTTTTCTTTTTCATAACTTCATTAACACACTACTTCTCCACTGCGAAGTGTGGGTATTTTGCTAGTAACTAATAATAAAAACAATAGTAGTAACAAAATGTAAGAATAGTACACCATATAAATGAAATACAAGAAACAGATCTGAGGGGAGTTGGGCATCACAGAGTTCAGTGTCTGGACAGCCAAGTGGTAAAAGCTGTAGCAGAACCTGGAGGAGATGGTTTGGATGATACAGTAGCTTCTGCCAGATGGAAGTAGGACAAAGAGATGGTGGGAGGGGTAGGAGTGATCTTCCACAATGCTATAGGCTCTGTGGATGTAACACTTAATAAAGATGTTTTTAATGGACGGTAGAGAGGTCCCAGTGATCTTTTCTGCTGTTGTAGGACCTTGTGGTCAAGGACACTACAGTTTCCAAACCAGCCAGTGATGTGGCTGGTTAGAACACCCTTGATGGTGCCCCTGTAGAATGTGGTAAGAATTAAGGGAGGTAGTTTTGGATGGAGATGATGCTGTGCCTTCTTGGCTATGGAAGTGGCATCAATTGACCAAATAAAGTTAGCTGCTCTTGACCAATTCCACTGTACAGTGGAGTGTAGTCAGCATAGGTCTTCCTGAAGTCAACATTCATCTCTTTTGTCTCGTCCATGTTAAGAGATAAATTGTTTCACTTGCATTAGTCTGCCAATCATTGTATTGACCTCCCCCAGAAGCTGCTGGTTAATTTCTATAGATGCACTATAGAGAGCATCTTAACTAACTGCATGATGGCCTGGTACAACAGCTGCACCAAGGCTACTAAAGAAGCCCTGCAGCTAGTCGTAAAAACAGCAGAGGCCATTATTGGGACTGAACTGCCATCACTCGAACTCTTGTATAAGACTTGCTGTGTGAGAAGGGCCAAAAACATTCTCAAGGACAAAACTCATCCTAGAAATTCTTTGTTTGAGCTTCTCCCATCAGGCAGATGCTTTAGGTCAATTCATGTACGCACAAACAGACTAAAAAATAACTTTTTCCCATCTGCCATAAACTTTATGAACCTCAGTCCGAGATCTTTTTTAATTGAACATTTGCAATAAGCTATATTGGTAATGTGCAATATACTAATGTAATACAATATATAATATGTAATGTACTGTTCATTAACAGGTGCATTAACAATTTATGCTGCTGTACTTTGAGCAATAATAATTTGCTCTGGTTACTTAATCACTTAACACTGTATATGACATATTTGGAATTATTTGACTTTTCTTTAAATGCACCTTGGGGCTGTCACAAAAAGTAATTTCGTTGTGTTACACAATGACAATAAAGTGCTTGAACATGAACTTGAACTACTGTTGTGTCATCAGCAAACTTATGATGGTGTTAGGGCTGTATGCATACAGTTGTCAGTAAGCAGAATGAACAGAAATGGACTGAGTACACAGCCCAAGGGGTTTTCTAGTGCTCAGTGTGATTGTGCTGGAGATCATATTTCTGATGCGGACTGTCTGGGGTCTATTTGTCAGGAAGTATAGAATCCAACTGAATATGGAAGTTTTGTAACCTAGTAGATTCAACTTATCTATGAGCTCTGAGGGAAGATGATGTTAAATGCTGATTTGATATCTATGAACAGCTTTCTAGTATATGTGTCTCTTTTGTCCAGATGGGACAGGGCCAAATGAAGACTAGATGATATGGCATCCCCTGTGGAATGGTTTTGCCAATAGGCAAACCGAAGAGGGTTATGTGATGTGGGATGTCCAGCTTTCAGGTGGCCCAAGACTAACCTCTTGAATCCCCATATTTTATTCAAAAGCATCTTGGATAACCAGCAAGCGTAAGACACTGACCTTTATTCTGTTGTGGTAACAACGTCATGCGTCACACACTCCTGGCCGTCAAGCCTAGCAAAAATATAGCAACTGTCAACTAAACTATCCCAGAATGGCAGTGATGATAATAAAAATAGACCAGCACTGTGGAAGAACATGCTTCATATTTAATATTGGTAAAAACACAGGGGAACAAAGAATAAACATTACCAAGAAATTCTTTAACCTTAAAAACCCCAGGAACTATATATAGTCTGAATTATTTTAGAGGCTAAAGAACAGGTTGGAAAAAGAACATAAAAATCATAAGCCTGATCATTACATGCAGTAGTTATCACAATTATCTGACAGTTCCGGTTATATGAGCTTGATTCCCATTCTAATTACTTTCTGAAACAAATAGTGACCACATTTTAAACAAGGATAAATGCAAAGGCATGTTATGTCAGCATACAACAACCACATTAATGGATTGTGATTTAAATTTTAGGCAGACAAGGTGATGTATTGCCTGAGAGGAAAGGCTAAGCAGTCATGACTAATGGATGCGCCTGGAGATGATCTGTAAACCCTAAGTGATGTTGGGTCAATACTGGAATATCAGAAGAACTATCAGTAAAATGAAAACACTAAACCAAACTCAAAGTCAAAAATAATGGTTGCAATAATTCTTTAATCAAAAAATTCATCAAAATCACTCACAAATATTTTTGTATGTATCCACAGTCTAGGATGCCTTTAAGCATGTGGTGATGGCTTATAAAATTTCATGCTGGCAACGCCCTGCATTGCAACTTCAGGAAACTACACCCTGAGCAACCATGCAGTGCATCATGGCAACAGGACCACAAAATGGCAGTACTGCAAAATGAAAGTGTAGTGATAATAAATATTTACATTAATCCAGAGACTAAATATTTCAAAAATAATTACACAGAAAGTATTCCTGCTTTTCCAAACTTCTGAAACTACTAACTAATGTAAGAAAAATGTATTCTAAGTACAAAAAATCTTAACTTCATATGTTTTTCATCCAAAATCTGTGGCACTCAGTTGTTTCATCATCCCCCAGACATGATGTTCTGTTGCGAATTCAAGAGGCCAGTAGTTATATTGTAAATATTTTCTGTATGATGGATCCTGCCAAGAATAAACAGGCTTTTCATCTGTTGTTTTGGATGATTTCCCTTGCCGTAAAAATGTTTACGTTTAACAACTTCTGTGGAATCAAGCAGGGTAATAAACTGAGTTTGTGAAATTTTACATAAATTAACAATGAATCTGGAAGGTCTGTAGTCACAGAATTCAGAAAGTAATGTCAGTAGCCATGGCTGAGATGACATTATATTTACTGCCATTCAAAAAATAACCGTGGATTGCAATTCACACACGCCATCTGATTTATATCCAGTGGATTCAGAGCCCTTCACTTTCTACACACGTTATTATCTTGTACATTTTATTTTTAATTAGCCATATTTGCCATTTTTGCCCATAATGACAAAATGAAAATGTTTTTAGAATGGTTTGCAAATATATTTTAAAATCAAAAACTGAAATTTCTCCTTCATATAAATATTCTGACCGTTAATTCAGCACTTTGTAGAAGCCCCTTTAGCAGCAAGTACAGTTTTGAGTCATCTTGGGTATGACTTTACAAGCCTTGTACAGTTTGGATAGCTAATTTCATTCTTCCTGGCAGATAGTCAGAAGTTCTTTCAGATTGAATGGGGCGCATCTTTAAACTGTTATCTTCCGGTCTCTCCACTGGTGCTCTATGGGATTTAAATCTGGGGTTTGGCTGGGCCACTCAAGGACAGTCAGAGACTTGTCCTAAAGAATTATTTTGGCTGTATACTTGAGGTCATAGTCATGTTAACAGGTGAACCATCATTCCAACTTGAGGTTACATGTACTCTGGAGCAAGTTTTTTTCAAGGACCTCTCTATAATTGGCTGCAGTCATACATTCTTCAATTCTGTCCAGTCTTCTTGTCCCTTCCACTCGGAAGCATGAAGCATTACAGCATAATGCTGCCACCACCATGCTTCACCAGTTGATGAGCATGCAGTGTCTGGTCTTCACCAGGCACAGTGTTTGGAGTTCTGCTCACATTTTGTCTCAACAGACCAGGAAATCGTGTTCTTTCTGCAGGATCCTTTATATGCTGTTTATCAATCCCCAAGCGGGCTGTTATATACACCTCATCTCAGCAGGATGCTTCTGATGCATTGTTAGAGCGACCATTGGGTTCTTGGTCACATCTCTGATCATGGGCATTCTAGCCTTCTCCAGGAAGAGTCCAGGTGTTTCCAAACTTCCATTTCACAATTTACGAGACCACTGTGTGCCTGATAACACTCAAAGCTTTATATTAGTTTTTATACTGTTTCCCTCATCTGTGCCTCACCACAATATGATTAAAGAAGTCTACAGAGAGTTTTTTGGCTTAGTATTTGTCCCAACATAGAGCGTAAATTGTGGAATCTTATACAGTATACATAGGTGTGTGTCTTTTTAAACAACATCCAGTCAATTTAATTTGCCACAGGTCGGCTGCAATCAGGTTCTAGACATTTCTCAAGGATAATTAAAGCAAACAGGATGTACCTGATCACAATTTAAAGTGCCCCAGCAAAGGGTCTGAATACATATATTAATGAGAGGTTTCAGTTTTTGGCTTTTAATAAATTTGCAGATCTTTCTGAAAACGTTTTTCACATTGTTATTGTGAGTTATTAGGTGGAGATTGTTGAAAAAATGATAAATCTATCTTTGTAAAATGAAATCTACAACACAATAAAGTGAGAATAAGTGAAAGGGTCTGAATACTTTTTGAATCCACTGCAAGTAAGGGAGAAAAAGATTCAGAACATTTCGGTCTCAGCCTAAAGGTAATGGATCATTATTTTGAATGTGGTCACAGTGGACAGGACATATGGGAAAACTCATTTACCAGAGGCACTCTTTGAACTTGCAGGAATGTACTGTAGTTGCCCTGTTGCTTGTTTTGGATGGTGGATATCGCATTGTCTGTGCCAAAGAGTCAAGACAGGAATAAATTATGATGAGAAAGGCTGAAAGGTCATAAAGAAAAGGTATGTTACTACTGGAAATTAATTGAGACCAATGATCCAAGACAAGAGCAAAAAGGACTGGATTCTGCACATCAAGTTGTTTTACACATCTTTTCAATTTGTGAATGCTTTATGTATTGCTTTATACTTGAGATGGACTTGTTGCAAAGTAGTCAAACATATTTTCCCAATATGATGGATTTAGTTAATCTAAGAAAGACACAAAGAGTATTATTAAAGCTAAATTTATTAGTAAAAACTCAGAATCCGTTGGGTGTAAAGTTATGCATGATTTGTGCAGTCTCCTATTATTTAGATTAATTTAAGGTTTTTATTTTTATGAGAGCGAAAGTATTCACATTATGATCAGGAGTGAGAAATATTTGCACTGTCTGGACAGGGAAGGTGGATGTAACAGTGTGGAACTTGAAGACTAAACACAATCAAGTTTCTAAGAAGTAAAGAGCTATTTAAAATTAACCAAGTGAAAACTTAAAAAAAAATGTTCTACATAACATAACATTCTTAAACAAACATAATCTCTTTCAGATTAACAACAGTCTAGACTTTATCCAGACAGAATCCAACTTTGGATGGACAGGGCCAGCTCTTGTACACACCCAGACACAAATCAAATCAAATTATACTTGTCACATACAATTGTACACAATACAATATGTAGTGAAATGCTTCATTGCTAAACTACAAGAAGAAAGAATATATAAAAGACAACAAAAATAAAAACTCTTTACATATCAATAAATATCCATATACACAAATGAGCAGTAGTGTATGTAATGTTAATATTGTAAAAATATGTGACCAATATTACACTATGTTGTTATGAAATATGTTTTTTTATACTGTTATCATTGAACATACCGCTAATGCAGACAAGCACTGCAAATGGCAAAATTCAAATCAAGTCTTACTCTTTTGTTCGAAAACCGTTAGTGGTGGTAGGCAAACTCAATTCCACCCACCCCAACTTCAATAGCACACTTTCATTACCAGAAATTACAAAAAATGCAACAAACTGCTTTTATTTGAACATCAAAGATATTATAAATTAAAGTCTAGTTTTTAGATGCAGTGCTGCAGAGCATTCTGGGATGTCAAAACCTTACATATATATTCCATCCATCCATTATCCAACCCACTGAATCCAAACAGGGTCACGGGGGTCTGCTGGAGCCAATCCCAGCCAACACAGGGCACAAGGCAGGAACCAATCCTGGGCAGGGTGCCAACCCACCACAGGACACACACAAACACACACTACAGCCAATTTAGAATCGCCAATCCACCTAACCTGCATGTCTTTGGACTGTGGGAGGAAACCCACGCAGACACGGGGAGAACATGCAAACTCCACGCAGGGAGGACACGGGAAGCGAACCCAGGTCTCCTAACTGCGAGGCAGCAGCGCCACCATGCCGCCCTACATATATATTCATTTAATTAAAAGAAAGAAGATCTTCCTCAATTTCTCTGAACTGGTCTCCAGGCAGCTGTAGTGTTTTCCTCAAACTTGCAAAGAGAAGAGGCCGTTCTTGGGATCAGTGGTATCTTTGATAATTTACTTTGCTCTGGTCCAACATCACTTGGTATAGGTGTCCTGAAAATTACCAAGTGCACACCCAGTTATGTGTTCATTTGAACGCCCCACTCTCTGCAGAGCCTTACTGATCTGCTGTGTGCTGTTCCCAAACCGGACAGTAATACTTCCTGTCAGGATGCTTTCGACAGTTGATATTTTGAAGTTATTAAGTATCTGGGTGGCAGCCTAAAATTCTTGAGGCATCTGAGGAGGTAAACACATTGCCATGCCTTCTTTACAAAGGTGTCAAAGTGTTTGGACCAGGACAGGTCCTTTGTGATGTCGACGCCGAGGTATCTGAAACTGTCCACCCCCTCTACTGGAGTATTGTTAATTCTGAGGGAGGGATGGTGTCTCTGCTGTTTTCTGCTAAAGTCTGCAATCAACTCCTTTGTCTTGCTGACATTCAGAAGAAGACTGGCTCTCCAATGCATTCATGTAAGCCTGCTCATTGTTAGTAGAGACCAGGCCTACAACAGCTGTGTCATCAGCAAACTTGACAATGATGTTAGAGTCATGTGCATAGGGGGAGTATACCAAATACTCAAAACACAGACCTTTGGAGCCCCTTTGTTGAGGGTGAGGGATGGTGAGGGGTGGCCACCCACTCAAACCACCTGGGGTCTGCCTGTCAAGAAGTGGAAAACCCAGCTGCCTAATAAAGTGTTCATGCACAGGTCACTGAGCTTGGTTATAAGCTTAGAGTGGTTTATTGTGTTAAATGCTGCACTATAGTCTATAAACAGTATTTGCCCATAATTTCCTCTCTTGTTGCCCCGGTGGACAAGTCCTGTACATAAGATCAAGATGATGGCATCTTCTGTAGATCTACTGGATCAATATGTGAACTGTAATGGCAGAGGTTCTTTTAGGCTGGATGTGATTTCTTAGGAACAGGCAGAATAGTGGGAGTGCCAATTCAGAACTGTTGATTATTATATGTCTTTGAGATGTGGCAGGAAAATCAAATCTTATTGAATGTGGTTCTGAAAAATAAAAACATAAATACATCTATTAACCCAGGATGCTCAATCTGTGTGGTAGCAGCATTCACCACTGCAGTAGAGGAAATTCATTTATAGGTTGTCATGCAAATGCTCATTGGGTACAGCTGAAAGGCTCTGGAGGTGGTAATTCCTCACCGATCCATGGAGCGGGGCTGTATACTAACGCCTCTTCACTTCCTCCTTCTGCAGACAGGGTAATTGACAACCTTACTACCTCTGATGTTACTTTTGATGTCTGCCACTTGGGCCTGCCTCTTCCTGTCTGGCCTGTATTTAACTGGAAATGTCACCATCTTGGACTGTCTGTTCTCAGACTTACATCTATGGAGATGTTTTTCACTGAAAATCATTTATTATTGTTTGTATTTACAATATATAGGGTTTCAGCATCACCCCAAACCTTTATCTTGGCTTTGTCATCTTTTACAAGCCATAATGAAATGACTGACTTCTATCTGAGTATATTAATAAGGAATGATAGAAAGCAGTGACAAATCAACAGTGTAGACCTAGAAAAATCAAAACAATAAAATACAACCTCAGAATGACAAATTTTAAGCACACGTAACAATCTTACTGATACAGATTTTAAATTTTGAGATGTAGTGACAGAAGGGGATGAGTTTAGTGAGTTAATACAAGTGCTTAACAAAAACATAAAACCATCCATCCATTATCCAACCCACTATATACTAATTACAGGGTCACGGGGGCCTGCTGGAGCCAATCCCAGCCAACAGCGAGCGCAAGGCAGGAAACAAACCCCGGGCAGAGTGCCAACCCACCGCAGGGCACACACACACATTAGGGTCAATTTAGGATTGCCAATGCCCCTAACCTGTGGGAGGAAACCGGAGCACCCGGAGGAAACCCACGCAACAACAACAACAACAACATTTATTTATAAAGCACATTTTCATACAAACAGTAGCTCAAAGTGCTCAAAAGTAGCTCACGCAGACACGGGCAGAACATGCAAGGCAGCAGCGCCACCCACTGCGCCACCGTGTCACCCTACATAAAACCATTTTATATTAAAAAAGTATTGAAAGGTCTCCCAAAAGGGATCAGTGTTGAATTAAAAGAAAAATCAGCAATGTTAAAGGCCGATGGCAAAGAATATTTTTTATTATGCAAATTAATCTTATGGCTTTAAGAGAACAGTGAGTCTATATTATGTAAGAAATAGTAAGTCTGTAATATTTTTCTGATATTTTCACCAGTACAAAAATCATTAATACATACAGTATGTAGCTAGGGTCACATTAAGAAAGTTGGAAATTTAAAGAAGGAAATTCACCTAAAAATTGTAGGAATTTAGACATTACTGCAGCGATTTCTACTGGAATTTATCTGACATTATATTATAATTAGGAGTATGTCCTGTAATTACAAGCCAATTAGTTTAACAAATACCATGTGTAAAATAAAGGAACCATTAATGAAAAAATGATATAGTAAAGAAACCCTCTAGAAAAGGTATAGCCCTTTAAAAAAGTGAAATCCTTATTTAAGAACAAGCTTGAAGTTTACGAGGAAGCAGCAGGAAGTGTGGTATCATCTATCTTTCAAAAAGCTTTGATACAATTTCTCCATGACAGACTCATTAACAGATTATAACCAGCTGTAATGCAGAATGTGTTGTTGAGTATGTGAAATGGCTTAAACGCTGAAAACAAATGTGCTCTGAGGATGTTTTTCTTTCTAAATTAGTGGTTGTCAATAGTCAGTTATGGCATTCACTGTTTTTTTCTGATTAATTTATATAAATCAAATAATTCCCTATAACTGATATGTCCATGATAGGTAAGAGGAAACAGTACAGTTTAGAGCCATCAATTAAACTAACATGCAAATGGTTGGAAATAAATCAGCCACATGGACGCAGGGAATCAAATCCATATACTGGAACTATCCATCCATCCATCCATTATCCAACCCGCTATATCCTAACTACAGGGTCACAGGGTTCTGCTGGAGCCAATCCCAGCCAGCACAGGGCGCAAGGCAGGAAACAAAGCCCGGGCAGGGCACCAGCCCACCGCAGATACTGAAACTATTAAGTAGAAACTCTAAACACTGTGCCACCATGATACTCCTAATTTATACAAATGATTTAGATAAATTTCAGGTTGTGAACCATGCTGTGGCTTCTCAGTCTATGTGTGCTTACATGAAAATGAAAAGAAAAGAAAAGTTCACCAGTTTATGATATGGCCATGTTTATTTTTAATCTGTTTTTTTAAATGGATAAGTTAGTTATAAAATTGATGAATGCACAAATCACTAGATAATGTAAGTTTTCCTTTCTCAGGAGTCACAGCTTATTGCTGGAGCACAAGATGCAAGGCACAGACCAACCCTGGACAGGGAACCACTCCAACACTACCAAATAAATTTGTGAATAACACTTAGTGATGCAGGTCAGTATGTGTCCTAAAATAAAGCACTGCAGGCTGCTACATCACAGTGTCATCCCAGAATTGCAATTGTAAGAGACACAAGTAAGCTACAGTATAGTTACTGCTGAAAAATGTGGGTGCATTTTTTAAATCTGCATAGTGGGTTTATAAAAAAAAATCAATGTTTTTTAATGATATTCCAAGGTCTTCTTCAGGTTTTGTATATTTTAAATATAATCTATTTGTTAGAATATCTTTTTGTAAATGACCATCCTTTCAAGACAAGATGTATCAGCAGTGAGCTTTAACACTAGAATTACCAGAGCCTACGAAAAAACTCATTGATCCATCCCACCTTAAATCGCTTCTCACCTCTTCGTCAGCATCTTTTGTCCTTTAAATGTGTTGATAAGCAACAAGCAGTCTGCTATCACATCCCCCACTGGCACACAGTTTTCTCAGCTCAAGTCTTTTTACCTGTGTGTCAGTTGCTTGGAGTTGTATAGAGTGAGAAGTCAAGCAAAATCACACCTTTTATAAATACTATATCGTTATTTGGAACACTTGCATTTCATGTGTGTTCTGTGTCTACAACGATCTATGTGAACACTGTGGTCTATGGCCGGCTTGTCATCCCGGCCAATACCCCCAGGCCGCCAGATGGAGCTCTCCCTGCAGCATGGAGGTGCCCCGGATACCAGCATAGAATCATGGATTATGGAGGTTTCCCCTACAAACCTGCTGGATACCCCAGGGGCCAACAGAGGACACTGCAGGAGGCCCAGAGAGTCACATGTGCCCTATAACCCGGAAGTGCGTCATAGGCAAAGCGACAGCGAACATGCTTCCGGGGTGAAGAAGGACTTTTTATCTGACCCGGAAGTAATAAGGAATCATGGACTGAAGGACCGTGGGAACACTTCTGGGTCAGGGAATATAAAAGACTGAGAAAGACACCAGAGCGTTGAGCTGAGCTGGGTGGAAGGATGGCAACGCGTCTGGGAGTGGAGGATTGTTAATTAGTGATTATTGGTTATTGGTTGCTTTGTGCACTGTTGTTTATGAATAAAGTCAACTTTTGGACTTTTATCTGGTGTCTGGCATCTTGGACAAGGGTTTAAGGGAGCGATAGCACCCCCAATCTGTCACAACACATTGTTAAAAAAGAAAAGTTTTTCATGTTTTAGTAATAATTGACAAAATGTAGACATGAAGTTTATAATGTGTGAAGCCTGAAGTCCAAAACAAAAAGTACAAATATAACAGAACAAGTGTGCTTTTATTCAAAAATATAACTGCGGAAAAGCAACATGTGTTAGGGTGAGACATTGACACCCATTTACTATGACTGCTTTGGTGGTGCAACGGTATCAGCTGTTGATTGGTAATCAAGACTTCACGGGTTCAATCCCCAATGAGTCTGTTTTGAGAAGTGAGCTGCTTTTATTCTTACTATCTTAGAATAAAAACATACATTTGATTTCAGTCTGTAGCAACCGGTGTAAATGTATGATACTTGCAAAGGTTAACATTTTTTTTATTTTTTTATTCAGTTTCATTCTCTCAGTCGCATTCACGATCCTACCCTACCCAACCCATCTGACACTGCTGTTTTCACATAAAGACGCGCTATACTTATGACTTTAGGCTGTAGGAAGTAAGTAACCAAATACAAATAAATGCCATTCGATCTGGCTCTTTTTTTTCGTAAGCTCTGGTAATTCTAGTGTTAATTCATTAGTGACAAGAGATTTGTTGTGAGTATACTTTGATCTTATACAGTATAGTCTATATATAGACTGCTGTAAATGTTTTTTGCACTAGACAAAAATTGTGACTCATGGGTGACCTGCTTTTCCAATGACATCAGTTGCACTCAGATCATAAAAGATGTTTTCTTTATGCTTAATTCACTCACCTCCTTGCTGTTTTCAGCTCAGCATTGTGTGTACTAAAATTAAAGTATATTTATTCAAAATTTGAGGATCAGTGGTGCAGCAGATAGTCTATCTGCTTTAAAATGTTTGAATTCTGGTTCTTTTCCTAAGAAATATGCATTTCATTGAAATGTACATCTCTTCTTTATACACATAAGGGTTTTCCACAGAAACCAATGCTTCCTTTAACCTTTGAAATACAGGTGTATCATTGCATGTTATTTGCTACCTATATGCGAACATTTTACACCACTTCTGGGCTGATCCAAACTAGGTAAATATCAGGTGTTAATGTGTACATACATTGAATAAGACTTCATTAGCATTAATTTTGAACTTTCAAAAATACACAGCTGCAAGGCACTTTACATAGCAAATAATACTAATGTAAATATATAAATACTAGCCACGGTACCTGTCTGAGACAAGCAATAGAATAATTGAGGAATATTGGCTCTCTTTTGCCCTTGTGAATAGGTGGCCCCTACCATTACCCAGCTGGGGCACCAGCTGGATGGAAGGACCTGGGGAGAGAGCATCTTCGAGGCACTACTACCCTTGGGACGGTAAAGGGCAGCCCACCTGGGGGCTGTGGTACCATGGATTCCTGCAGGGCATGCTGGGACTTGGGGTTTGCCAGGGGAAGCTACAGAGCCATACAATGGACTTCCACCAAACCAGAGAGTGATTCCAGGTAATACTGATGGGCCACCTGGAAAACTCCCAGAAGTTGAATAAAAGGAACTGCCTCACTCCATTTGAGAACCCAGAGTCAGGAGGATGTGGAGAGAAGAGAGAAGGAAAAGACTGTTTTGTCTTGTGGACATTGTGCTCTTGTGGGGAGCAAAGAAAGCATTTCTCTATGTATAAATAAAGGTGTGCTGTGTGACAATTTGTGTCCTGCCTGTCTGTGTCGGGGATAGGGCAGCTGTACACACCCTACATATATCTTCAGTGCCTTTCTTCTATTTGTGAACATCTCTTAATCAGAGAGCCCTTTGTCGAGCGTGTCTACATAAAGTCTGCTTCTAAAAATTTGCTATTATTTTTGAGCCACTTTTTTCATCTCCTGTCTGGTTTTATACTTGCTGTTTTTGAAGGCGACTCTCTCAGCATGCCTCATACACCTTTACTCCTGTTTTTGGGTCTCACACTCACACTTCTTCTTTCGTTTCCTCACCAAAGCCAAACTGTCCAGTAAGATTGCTCAGAGGGACTGGACACACAGACCTTAGTAGTTTATTAAACAGTAAACAGACAGTAGCTGAAATAAAATAAAAGTGAAAAGCAATTTTAACATTGCAAAATATTTGGTATGCTGATACATGTGACAATAATACTATTACTACTACTACTACTAGTGAGACCAGCTATGTTATATGGGATGGAGATGGTGTCACTGACCAGAAAGCAGGAGACAGAGCTGGAGGTGGCAGAGTTAAAGATGCTAAGATTTGCATTGGGCGTGACAAGGATGGATAGGATTAAAAATGAATACATTAGAGGGTCAGCTCAAGTTGGATGGTTGGGAGACAAAGTCAGAGAGGCGAGATTGCATTGGTTTGGACATGTGAAGAGGAGAGATGCTGGGTATATTGGGAGAAGAATGCTAAGGATAGAGCTGCCAAGGAAGAGGAAAAGAAGAAGGCCGAAGTGAAGGTTTATGGATGTGGTGAGAGAGGACATGCAGGTGAAGGGTGTAACAGAGCAAGATGCAGAGGACAGGAAGAAATGGAAGAAGATGATCCACTGTGGCAACCCCTAATGGAAGCATCCGAAAGAAGAAGAAGGCTATCGAGTATGTAGAAAGCTGAATAGAGAAACTGAACCTAAAGAAGCTCAAATGAAGTAAGGCCATTTTTAAAATCATTGCCTGAATAACAGTTCTGGAAAAAAAGAATAAATAGGTGGCCTGTAGCCTTCATTCCAATATTACACAAAGCCACACTGACAGACTTAATACAGATAGAGATTATGCAATTCAATAAGAGGAACAGAGGTAAAAGATTCACTAAGAGTTCTGGAATGAAAGATTGGAACAGAAAGACCACCAGTAGCACAAGTTGTTTCAAAGGTTTATACTGGGAAGTGTAACATAGACAGATATTCAGTGGATTTGTTGTTTTGGTGTCTTGTAAGATAATTATTGTTGTGTAAAAAACTCTATCAAATGTTTCTTTATCAACTGTTAAATATTAGAGGATACTTCTCATAAACATATACGAAGCCAAAGGTGAGGTAGACATCCAAAATGTGGGGGTAGCATAAAGCCCTTCCCACAGTCTTCTCTACTCTGGATCTTTATTTGCAGCTTGCTGAGAGGCTGATGGCTGTTATCTTGCCAAAACTGCTTCTCTCTGATTAGCTGTAGCAATATTTTTACAAAATACAATTCTGCCCTTACACCTTAAAATATAATGAATTAAGCTTAAATGTGCCTGATGCTTGCTGGGACAGGCTCCAGCTTCACCTCAACCCTGCGCAGGATGAGCGGATTTGGAAAATGGTGGATGAATGTACTTGTTTTTCAAAATTCAACAGGGTACAAACTATGTCAACATATTAATCAATAGCCTATCATGCATGCACATCTGGGAACTACGATGAGGTAAGCAATACTAGTCCGAAAAGGGAGTGACTGCTGATGCTTACTTTATCTTCTCCTTTCTCCTTCACAGTCAAGAAAATATTACCTAAGAGGGATGAATGACCTTGCCCACCACCGGAGATACTCAGCTCCTTCAACTGCTCTCGTGAAAGGTGGTGTCATATGTAAAACTGATTTTCCTAGATGACAGAGCTAATACTGCAAACCATTGACAGAGAAATTGACACCATAACGTTTTTTGTTAGAGCTGTTTGCAACTGCCTTTTGAGCTTGTATTAAACCAGGGGTGGTGCCCTAGCCTTTCTTGGCCTCTCAGACTCATCTACCTGCCTGGTCACTTCTTACATGCCTGATTGATTAGTTCATATCCAAATATCCAACTGTTCTTTTTAACACTGAAATCCTTCAGTGGTGCATACCCACTTTATCAGTAATTGCCATTAATAAAGCTGCTCAGGGTGTTTTTGGTGTCAAATCCTTAAACATGTACCCTTATTTTTCAGCTCAACACTGAAGCCCTTTTCATACAGAAAATCACTAGCTATCTCTGTTTGTTTCAGTATCCTAAACCTCTATAATATATTAGCTTTATGTGAGACAGCAAGGTCAATCAGCAATGTGTTTGCATTCCCTATGTGCCATAACTAATAGAGGAGTTTTATATTTGCTTCTTTATCTATCAGGATTCCATGTATATAAGCCATCTGATGTGAAATGTGAGGAATCAGAACTCTATGAAGTCGTCTGGATTTTGTTGTAGTTTGTTATTCTATACAGGTTATCAGGATGAACTCTGCAGGTGTTATTCAAGCGGTATAATGATATACTGGCTTCAGCAGAGATGTGTATTTGGAAATACTAGACTAAGCTGTTTTTTTTCAGATAATGATGTGATCATTTACCATGATTCAATATTCAATGAGCTTCTGGAGCTGTTCCCTGGAATCCAAGAACTAGCAGTTTGTTAGTTTGGGGATATAAGATGAGTTTCAACAGCTGTGGCCTATTGGAGGGTGCTCTTGAGGTCCCTAGATTAAGAAAGTGCAGAGAAAATAAATATTTAAGGAAAAGAAAGAATTTATTTGCAACTAAAGATAATAACAAAGAAGGGTACTTGGTGTTGGAGGCAAAAATAAAACAAATGAGGCACTAAAGCAAAATAAAAAGACCTTTCACAGCTCCCCTTGTCTATAACTACTATTTTCTTCCTTCTTACACTTCTCTTCTTCCTCTTCTTGCTAGGTGACCTCTCATCCACTTTCTAACCTGATGTTAATTCCACTGGAGGAATGGCCATTAGCCTCTTTTAAATTACATCACCGAAGTACTTCAAGGACACTGCTGGTCTCCTCTGAAGTGCTTCTGGGCCACGTATAGCCCTACATAACCCCTAAGTTCATCTTCCCACAGCCTTCCAGTGGACCCAGATATCCCTAATAGACTCCCGACGCCTCTTTAATAAAAAGACCAGACCATCCTACAGGGGTGTCAACAGCTCTCCTCCAGTTTCAGAGATAGAGAATACAAGATATTTTATTGTGCTATCCCCACTGTCATTCTATTATCCTCACATCTCAAGAAACTCTCTTGCCTGCAACTCCTGGAATCCCTTCTGGGGCAGGTTTAGGTTGGCCATACATCTGAAGAGGCGTTTCAGATCTTTCTAAAGAAATAGCATGAATGGTTAATAAATGTCAGAAACCTGTTCAGGCATATCAGAAAACCAGATAAAGGTCAAGTGCACAACAAAGCTAAGAATGTACCAGGAGCAGGTTGATGTAATACACCGCATGTATGATTAATAGATCAGCAGATGTGTTCTAAACAGTAAAATTGGACAGTTGTCAAATACACAGAAATTTCAAGAGTAATGTCTAAAGTAAGAGATATTGAGGAACAAGGACATACTGGAGAAAGACTTTTATTTAGGCTGGTTGTGCTCTATGCTAACACTGCATGTCTTCTAACCAATCAGAATATGATATGTAAGCATTAATCAGAACTGTTATGTACATTCAGTTGTCAATAAGTATAAGCTTCTGCTTTTATTTAATGATCATTCTGACCATGCTGTAACAGACTACTTTTGAAGAATCATCTCTAAAAGGCCTGTGGTGGGCTGGCACCCTGCCCAGGGTTTGTTTTCTACCTTGCGCCCTTTGTTGGCTGGGATTGGCTCCAGGAGACCCCTGTGACCCTGTAGTTAGGATATAGTGGGTTGGATAATGGATGGATGGATGGATCTCTAAAAGGCATTTTGCCGAGAAGTAATTAAAAGATACAATGAACAGTTTTTCTCCTGCCTGATTACTGATTTGAAGATAAGTTTCTTTTTTAATGTTGATTTCTACCACAGTATCCAAAATGACTAACCAAATAGTTCAAATGAGTTGTGTCATGAGCTATTTCAAAATGAGAAATGAGATAAAAGAGAAGCAGCAAAGTGGGAGGGTCACCGTCAGCAATTAAGTAGAGGAAATAGTCATTTTTCAGAATGTTTGCAAAAGTTATTTTCACAATGTGTCAGTGTGAAAATCAAAAATGGAAAAAGTGACTGATTGATAGGCAGATGTTGAATGTGCTTGGAAAAAACTATATACTGTATTATCAGAGATAAACAATGAGAACTTCAAGGAGAGGTCAATGAACTACACAGCAAAAAATGCATACGGAAAAACTAGACAAAAAAACTTTGAACAGGAGCTGTTTTGCCTTTATTTACCAAACAAATCTGCCAATGGGGTAAGCAAAATTTACTTGACAAGATTTCTTAAAGTAAGCTAAATAATCGCAAATGCTAATTTTTCGATAAGTCAATAATTATTAAAACAAGCAAGACAAGATTTAATGTTATGAAATAAATACTTTTCGATTTGCTTACATTTCATTTTTTGCAGTGTAATACTGTAAGTATGACTTCGGTAATACTGTATAAGGAAGATTTATGTCAGCAAGAACCAAGCGTTACTGAGGAAACAAACTGGAATTGTTTACAATGAAAGGAGCAAAATATGGTCTACTTGGAGAGCAGGAATTAGGCCTGCAATGAGCAGGATGATCGTACACATCAGAGAGTTACAGAATAAAGTTAGAGGCTTTGGAAAGAGCACTGATCTTTAATTGAGAGAAGGAGTTCATGCCATGGCTAGTGAGGAGAAGATATGGAGCTGTAAGCTGTCCAGTTTTTAGAATCTGTTTGTCACCTTTTAAAAAGAAACTTGGTGTATTTTTGTCTTGATCAATATAAAAACCCAACTCAGCCAACACTTTTATTTCAATGCCAGAAAATGAGAACTTAATGTCTGCAGTGAAATGCAACTGATCATATTTTAGCTCTAATCTGTATCTTCTGGTCTTCAGTTCACTTAGGTATGCAGTGCCCCAGGGTAAGGAATGATTTTTAGATAGTTGTACTGACAGGGGCAAAAAGGTCTGTGATGATAAACAGGACAGAGCTGTAAAGTTGGACTACATCTTCAGGATTTGACAGGATGAAAAGGGGCTATTGGAGAAATCTGAAGAAGAAAAAAAGTATTTTTCATTACTATTAGGCACTGACAAAAGGGGAATGAAGATATGGTACAGGATGATCTGCAGAGATTAAACAAATACCAGAGAACAAGATCAGAGATGTCTTCACTGTGTGGGATGTATGCTAATTAACACATAATAATTCCCAACTCTTTTCAATCAAATTTGTTCACAGTTGTGAGCAAAAAAAAAAGAAGGAAACATTAATGAGGAGTAGGCATAATTGTTGAAATCCATGCATTGAGTGACCAGGTTTAAATTTCAACCCAGTGGCCTAGAGTTATAAGTAAAGTAGTGCTAACCCATATCACACCATGCTGCTATAGAAGTGAAATTATCAAAGGGAAGAGACTTAATGATCAAGAAAGTATAGTATATTTTTTTCAAAAGAGAGATTAACTAAAGATACATTAGCATGATACGTAACTGAATCCAGATGAGCAGAGACTGAAGAACGAGCTCATTTACACCAAAGAAACCAGTTATCTGAGTACAGATGTGAACCCACTTAATAATGTGAGTGCAGTTAATGTCAGGGTGGCTTACACTAATGTATCCTAACCATAGCTAAATGATTTTGAATCAGCACTTAAAATATCCCACCACCCAATAGATTCCAAATTCCTTTTTCTCTTTGCTCCCATGTTGCACATTTTAATCTATCTGTTACAGGGCCACAGGGAGATGGAGCCTAGTCTGGAAGCAATGTCCAGACTAGGTAGGATGAAAGCTAGATGGGAGCCCAATCTGTTACAGAGAACCCTTATTTCCATAAAAACATTGGGTTAATTTAGGGCAACTAATTAATTTATCATGCGGCATGGTGGGATGTGGTTGAAAAAATGCAAACATGGCAAGAACATGCAAACTCCACACCAACAGGGTGCACTCACGGTTTAGGGGATGAGGAAAAAGCACTAAACACTACACCCCTGTACATTCCTGGATAGATTAATTTTATGAAGAATTCCAGAAAATAAGGCAAAAAATGAACAACATTCCATGACATGAATGAATAACTTTGATATTTTTTACTCTACAAACGAGAGCATTAGTAAGATTGTCTTAGCAAGACTATCATAGCAAGATAAGTCACTTGTTTGTGTGAAATTATATCCTATAAGCTTTAAACATTTGTAGCTATATGTCATCTAGGGCTGATCAAAGTCTCTAATTCATCACAACTAGAAGATGTTAACAGGGAATCCCACTCCCTGACATTTCTACTCTGCCTGGCCCTTCAATCACAGTAAAGCCTGTCACTTTTATTTTGCTGCTGGATGTAGTAAATGCTCACCTAATGCTTCCTGTCTGCTAACCTTTTCACCTCTTGGCTTCCAGTTTTCCTTGGCTCACTGGGGTCAGCGGGGTAATTGGTCACTGTAGATAATGTGTTTATTGTCCAAATAAACTGAGCTTTTCCAGGGAGAAAGGTCAGACATTTCTCAGTGGTTTGGATTGCTAGACAAACAGGAGGAAATTGCATATTTCATTAATGGAGAAAACCAGGCCGAGTGACCACGAACTGTCAGTTCCAGGGCTCCAGGCTTATCTTCTGTTTATAAGAAATGGTTTGAATTTTTGATTGGAGGAAATGTACTACAAGCTTTTATTATGTCAGCTGTATAAATCTTTGTGCATTGGCCATACTTATTACAATCTGACAAGCCCTTGTTCTTTGACTTTTAAGGGCACACTAGCTATCAATCCATTTAATATTGCACTTTTCACTGCTTGCACAATTTCTGGGAAGTTTACTAAGTGAAATCAATGGAATCAAGGTAAGCAAACCCAAACTAGCAACAAGGCTGTCACAGCAATCATGAATAGATCATAAATGCATTTCTTCAAAGCTCCATTACCAATCTGCAAAAAGTGACTCCTGTGACTGACAAGCAAATATTAATGATGGGTTCCAACATTAATGACAACGTCTAATGCCCATTATTATTTATAGTATATTATGCCTTTAGCTATGAATGCTGTCAGCAAAAACACAATAAAGAAAAGAGTTCTGTACTTTGAATACAATAATCTGTTGTGCCTTAATAAACAAATTAGTGAGCAGAAAATTAACAAGACAATATTGTTAAATTAGAATAGAAATAAAGAACTACTTATAACAAACAACGAGTAGTTTATATGGACCTGAAGCATAAACAGAGTATTTTGTATGGATCCAAAGCATAAGACTAAAAGTATGAAAATTGCATGCCGTAGTGAAAAGCAATCGATCATTTGGGCGACATGCTTTTCATTATAAAACCGTGGCAAAATTAAATAGCCAAACTCACATATACTGTATAATGCATTTCAACGTAGTTAACACATTAGATTGGCACAAATAATTTTCCATATGAAAGAGCTTAACTATCAAATGAAATGATAAAGTCTGATTATTCATTTAAGCTTCAGTTTATATAGCACATTTTTTTCGCTGCAGCATACGCATGATGATATACATCACCCATTGTGGTGTCTAGGTTGGTGCTAACTCCTCACATGTCCAAGGTTTAGCTTTCAATTTACAGACTGAGTCATTGTCTTTTAAGAGTTACCATGTTCTTCCTATGTTCAAGTGAGTTTTCTCACAGTCTATGTTGATTGCTAACTGTAAACTGATTCTGCATTACTGAGTGGGGAATTTTGTGTATGTGCTCTCTGTAACGCATTGGTGACCTGTCAAAGGTTGCTTCCTTCCTTGTCTCAGTGTTGCTGAGATAGCCTCTGGCTGCATGTGGCCCTGTAATGAATAATGTTAATTTGGAAAACATATATAAGCATAGCCCTACAACTTTCACTCTTTCATATGTTTGGATTTATGTATGTCTTGTTTTACGCAGTTCATAAACAATGCACTGAAAATGTGGAGGAAGAAAATAAAGCAAAAATGAACTTTTACACATGTGCAGTAGTTATGCTGCTGCCTCGTAGCTACAGAGTTCTGGATTCAAATCACAGCCTGTGTGGATTTTGCACATTCTTCTCATGTCTATGTGGATTTTTCTCTGGATATTATAGATTTCCCCGAATCTAAAAAATCTACATGTTAGGCCAATCTATATTTGATCCTGTAAAAGTGAGCTTGCTCGTCTACCAATATTACCCTCACTAGGAAAAGTGTATAGGAAGATGAGATTATATGAAGGTAAGTATGAATGGTGTGTAAGTAAAGCTAGTGGCACATTACAAAACTTCAGTTAGAGATCCTGTGAAACATAAAGACAGCAATTGCTGGATCTAGGCACCTTTAGGATTTCAAATTACACATCTAGTAATCACAGTGAAAGAAGGATTACACTGTCTAATGACTTTTGAGCTGTTTCAGATTTCCAAAATATTGGAAGCTCGTCACATTTTGACAACCAATTAACGTGCTTCCTGACAGAGCTAGTGGCTGTATGAATGTTTTCCAGGTATGGTGAGCTCAGCCGCAGTCTCAGTCTGCCTTTAATCTTTTTCCATTCTGTCGTGGTATGGCTAAACTGATACACTGGACAGACAAGCCTCTCTTCTGTTTGTATGGTCCAAAACAACTGCTTTCATTCTTTCTTCTGGCTCAGTTATATGCAGTGTAGTCCATGTGAGGACTCATTGGTTGTCAACCAGGAGTATGCACCTAAAACTTAAGACAAAATTCATTAGAATTTGTTGTGGGAAGTTGCAGACTGCAATGACTGGGGATGTCATACTACACAATTGTATTTGCAGGCATGCTGTGACTCACCATGACTTGCTAAGAGTTTATAAATGAAGGCACCAAATAAAATTTCTGGAACGGTTGTGTGCTCCACAGTGGGCTGGTTTCTTTACGCTCAATGCTACTCTATGGCATTTGCCTCCCACAACCCCTGGGTAAGTGAGTTAGAAAATGGGTGGTAGATGAATAAGAAAAGTTATGAAGACAGAAAACTTCATTGCAAAGGTTTCTGGAGCAACAAATATTGTAAAAAAAGGTTGTCATCTTGACAGGATACCCTCATTGCTAAGTTTATTGAAATAAACTTGCCATACTTAAAAGACATATGTATTGTAATTGCTTTTTTTCCCTTTTGAGTCTGAACTTGATCCTGGGTAAAATTCTCTTGTACATACCAGTCAAAAATGAATTTGCCCCTGTCTTGTTCATTGGATAGCTCACATGACAATCAGTGATAAAAAGCTTCTCTCTTGGTGCAAACAGAACACTTTTCTTATTATTGATAAAATTAGTTAGGATAGTTAAGGCAATAAATATCGGGTCATTTTTGATAGTATGGAAGGACCCCAGTAGGTGGGAACCTTGAGATAACAGGAGAAACAAATTAGGTAAGCAATTTTGAATTCTGGGATTGTGCATGCTGAAACCAGTCAATTAAGAAAATGGTGACTGAGAAAACTTTAAGTGAGTATAACCTATTTTGTAAAACTGAAGATGGAAGGAAACCCAATTAAAGACAACGTCATTGGTAGTTAAGATAATATAAGACATAAAGCAGGGGTGGGCAAAGTCTTTCCTGGAGGGCCGCAGTGGCTGAAGGTTTTTGATCCAGCCCAGTTGCTTAATTACAAAACAATCCTTGCCAATAATTTAATTTCATGGCTTGTTAGTGCTTTAACTCTGCCATGTCAGGTCGTTCTCATATCCTAGATTTTTTTTTTTCCTTTTAAAGGATATCATCCAAACGATATGAAGCCTAAAATGGAGGAGTAATTCTCAGTCCTTCATCTTTAAGTATTTAATTAAACCAAATAGTGCACACAGGTGTCAATGGAAACACACTAAAATGGAGAAATGCTGGTTTCTTTTGTCATGTGCATGTTATTGCTAATAAGGAGCAATTAAACAGAGAATACAGCTGTTTAAGACTAAAATAAGCAATAAATCTTAACAAATGGGACAACTAAAGTGAAGCAGAAGTGTTACTTGAGCAATAAGTCCTTCTTATTATGCAATTGGGTTGGAACAAAAACCTGTAGACACTGCGGCTCTCCAGGAATGACTTTGCCCACCCTTGACTTAAAGTATTTTCTTAGTTTAGAAGTATTACTGACACTTTCCCAGTGTTCTGAATTCAGACAGGTAATGATATGCAGTTAAGCACACTAACTGATGCCAAGCAATCCACAAATGCGCGTGTGAGTACATACAAACCCTATGCAGACCCTAGTGCCGTGAATATGTCACTTGATAAACAAAGCAAGTGCGTCTACGAGGTCAACATCAGCTTCAGGCTATGTTTTTGTAAAATATTGCAATACTTTTGCAAAACAATGCAATAATTATTGCAAAAGGATACAGTACTTTTTTGAAATAATACAATAATTATTGTGAAATAATATCCTCTGGTGGGCTGGCGCCCTGCCCAGGGTTTGTTTCCTGCCTTGTGCTCTGTGTTGGCTGGGATTGACTCCAGCAGACCCCCATGACCCTGTAGTTAGGATATAGCGGGTTGGATAATGGATGGATTGATGGATGGATTGTGAAATAATACAATAATTTTGCAAATTAACACAATTATTTATTTTTTTTTTAGTGCCAGGTATAAGCTTCCATACACATTCAGATGAAACATCCTAAATATGTTTATTAGCTTCAAGTTCACTGTGTTGTAAACAAAATTACTTAATCTTTTTTTATTTGTCAATTAAAAATATCAGAATTCATAATCATCACCTCCACCATCACCATCTAGTTGTTTCCAGCTTAAAGAGTTTTAGAAGGTTTCTGATTTTTATTAACTAATCACTCTCATTACAGCACCCCACTGTGCACCATGCAATTAAACCCTTTTTTATGCACCATGATACTTTTCTTTCAATATTCCCTGTGATTCTCTTCCCATATCAATTTCCCTTGTTTCTGAAGGGCAAAGTGCAACATTGGAATGCAAGCTGTAAGAGTCAGAGAATCCTTAAGGGCACACATCTAATGGACTGAAATGAATAGTTTACGTAGTTTTTTTTTTTTTTTTTCTTTTTTAAACCTTAGCATTAGACCTTTCTTTAGGCTTAACTGATGGCCGTGCAGCTGTAGGTTCGGAAGAAAGGTTTAGCAAAGTCCCATACAAGCTATTGAAAACTATGGTACTATACCATACTATATTAATTCATTATATTAGTTATAATTTAACAATTGTAAAGGATGGGCTGTCAACCTGGCCAGGATAGTTCAAGGTTCCTTACCCAGCTGGGAAGTTTAGCCAGTAGTGGGACAGAAACAAAGACCAGACATTCCTTTTCTCAACCAAGAGATGGACAGAAGGTGCTGAAGACACATTCAAGTGAGGATCCTTGTCTGACTGGGAGGCCAATATCCCAGGAGGACAGGGGGAGATAAAATATATGATCTATTGACTCTCCTGAGGCATGAGAAGGCAGCATCCCTGGTCTATGGCACCGGTATTGACACCCTCAGGGCATGCTGGTTTCTGTAATCCAGCAGGGTTGCTCTGTTGGGTTCCATGGTTGCTGCCAGAGGGTGCTGCAGAGATTTGTGAACCTTACTTTGTGAGACCCCTGCATGCTTTTGCCGGAAAGCATTATATAAAAGGAGTCACCTCACGGGTTTTGGGGTTCTGAGACGGAGGACAACACTTGCTTGGAGGAAGAGGAGTATGACGGAGTAGGAGGAAGGCTATTATTTTTATTGTTGTGGTGTGCTGTGTGGGATTATTCTAGAAGTGCCTGTAAAGATACTGGAAAAAATAACAACTGTCGTGTTTGATCCCATGACTGCTGTCGTGTCAGTAGTGGGATGCTGCTACTCCCTCTGGAGGTCATATGATATAAATGTGTAAATGAAAATAAAAGAAAATGTCTACAGATCTTGTGTCTTTAGAAGTATTAAAGTTCAAAAATAATTTTGACTTTTTTCGAAATTATCAGTTACTTATTTGTATCACATTAAGTGCCACAGAGGTGAAAGGAGTAATGAAGTAATGGTAGCTTAGTTCCCTTGCTAAAAAATAAACATATTCCTTCAATTAGTGACTTATCATGATCTTCCAATCCAAGCCTGGGCTTGTCATCTATTGAAACATCAACAAAATTTATCTACCTTTCTGTAAATGAAGTGCAGAAAGAAAATAAATAAAAAACTCACTTTTGTCTTTTTTGGTCCCTTTATGTGGGGAAAATGAATTTGCCTTAGATCTGCCTATTTAAATGATGTCCTGACTCACTTACAGGTTTTAATGTAATATTAAATGGTTTAAACAGCGGCCGAACAAAGAAAATAAGAGGCCTTCCTAATGAGGAATATTGAAATCAGCCTGCAGCTTGCCATGACCTATCTGACCTACTTAATGCATTGAAAAAATCTAATATGTTTAGTGGAACAGGCTGGAAGTCTCAAGGAACAGATGTATTTTGCAAGCAGCAGAGAATGTAAAGGTTGAAGAGAATAATCAAAAAATGTTAGCAGAACTGGTACGTGAACTTCTTTATGTCTCTTTCTTCACATTGTTGGCACTGAACTAGAAACAAAGTCACTATGAAACACAACTCTTTCCCTGAAATCCTTCCTTTTGATGTTGTTTGAGCACTAGCTCCTAACAAAGACCTTCCTTTGAGTGGTCAGACGTTCAAACACTTTGTTTTGCATGTGGAGTCGGTAACATTCCACATCCTGCACCACAAAAATGGCAGAAGCTATATACAATACAATACAATACAGTTTATTTTTGTATAGCCCAAAATCACACAGGAAGTGCCACAATGGGCTTTAACAGGCCCTGCCTCTTGACAACCCCCCAGCCTTGACTCTCTAAGAAGACAAGGAAAAACTCCCAAAAAAACCTTGTAGGGAAAAATGGAAGAAACCTCGGGAAAGGCAGTTCAAAGAGAGACCCCTTTCCAGGTAGGTTGGGCGTGCAGTGGGTGTCAAAAGAAGGGGTTCAATACAATACAATACACAGAACAGAACAAATCCTTAATAAAGCATAATAATAAAAATTTTAGAAGTACAGAGCAGAATTTAACAGTAGATGATATCATATAATAAGAAAAAATGACAGAATGATGAAAAACTTAAAATAGAGAAATAACAATTTGTAATACATCAAAATGAAAACATCATAGATTAAACTAATATGCATCTGACCATTATGTTACTGTAAAAAAAAAGGAATAAAAATTGGTTGCTCTGTGTATTTCCTTATTTGCAGTGTAGGAGAATAAGCATGCTGGGGGAGGTTTGTTTAATACTTGACAACTCATGCTATTCCAGTCTTTACATACTCATTTTAATATACAGTATCTTGTTCTACTTTCCTTTTCTACATACAACTGTAATCAGTGCTCAGAACATGTGGAATTTCTCGAATCATCCCTCTGCTGAGACACTCTTTGTTTTGTTCTTTCTTTCCCAATAAAAAAACCTGTCCTCTACCATCTACTGGTTATTTTGTAAAATGTTTTATAAACCTTTGATATCTCTTAGCTTCAGAGACCTTTCTCCTTTCTCTTCACCCTTCTCATGGGATACCGCTTTCTCCAATATATGATTTTGCTCTACTAATCCAAATTGTTAGCTAGCAAACCCAATTCAAAATTCTACACAGACTTTAGACTACTTCCCATAAGCGCAATCTGATGGGCCTTATTGCTGATCCTATTATGTCAATTCTGTCCCCTTGGTTTACCTGCTATGTTTCTCCACAAGTTCTGGCACTGCCATTCTGTCTTTTCTTTATGGCTCAACCTATAACACCTACTGTCTTCTTATTTTTCTTTAAATACTCCTGTCTTGTCTCATATCTTTCTTCTTCTAGTCCTCATTTTGCTTCCACTTAAACCTCCTGAATGTAAATTATTCTGCCTTGGTACCCTAGCAGCTAAAATAATCCTTGCCTCCTGCAGGAAGACACCTGACCATGTAACTGCAGACAAATAGCAATTCCCCTTCTTCAAATTAATACATCTTGAATTGTCTGCAGCACAGATTAATGGTGCCTTCAGTGGCAGCAATATAATTGGAAACTGGGATTGCTGTTGCACAAATGTGTAAATTCTGGTTTGCTCCAACACCTTGACTTTGTAAACTATTTTTTGTTGTTATTTTTGCTGTTGTGGCTTAGTCATGATTCTTGAACTCTTCTCTTCTCTTCTCTGGTGACTGGATTTTCCCAGAATATTTTTCCCTTGGTTCAGCCTGGGTGGGAGACAGTGGAGACAGGGGGTTGGTTCTTTTCTATGTTATGGTTATTTATTGTTTATCTCCTGTTGTTGGCTTTATTTAATAAAAAAAATGACCACAAAAAAGCAGGAATAAAAATTGATAATAGAACTGAAAGCAACTGGAAAAATCAATCAACCACATGTTCCTATTAGAATCTTCTTATTGTATTTGTTAGGATTCATTAAATTTTTCAAATGACAGTTTTCTTCAGGGGGTTTACAATGTCCTTTGTATTTTGTCAATTTTGGTCCAGAAAGAAGAAGCCCATGCAAGTCACATTTAACAGAGATAGAAATGGTATTGAGTTATGTTACAGTATCTGTCATCTTTTTTAATTTTTATCTGTACATCTGCTGCTATTCTTGGGAAAAACAAGTTAATGATTCACTCACAATCTCAGATGTGCCATATCATCATGGACAATCTTTAAGTACAATGGTTCTTCAAATAACATAATTAATCTCCAATCTGACACTTCTGAAATAGAAGCACATCTGTCACTTCCAATATTTTTACTCTTTTAACATGAATTTGACATTTAGCCCACTGACTTTCAGGTTGCATGATAACTGTTTCCCAGCCTCCATCTGAATAGTAACTCTACTCTTGGTTGGTTCAGCTCTCTCTTGTTACGCTAATTCAGTTTTATTGCATATTTGGCATGATAATAAGTGCATGAAACAGCTCCTAACCTTCAAATCTGATAGATAATCCCTCTGGACAAATGACCAGCACCTCAGCTAGAACTAGTTAAAAAGATCTTCCAAGTGTGTAATGCAGGTGGTGGTGAAGATGTATATGAGAGATGCTGTCAGTTGAAATAGTTTTTGTTCCTTCCTACAATTGTGAAAGTGGTTGATGTAAACTATCTAATTTACAATGACTGGGACAATTGGCTGTGATTCACCATCTGTCATCAATGAGCTACAGTATGTGTTAACCTCAACCACTCATCATCCTTAATTAATATTCCAGCACTATGTTTGATGTTAGAATGTTGATAGGGCAGCTAACCAACACGACACAGCTGCATCTTGCTTTGCATAATTAATTGACTAAGCTAATTATTACTTTTCCTATAATAAATGTGTTTGTATCAATGAAGTCTTGGACCTTTTCAACTACTTACATAGGGATATTTTTTTTGAAAATGAGAGCAGACCATTTTGTCCATCAAACTTGTTTTGTTTAGTAAATTCTAAAAATGTCTCAATATCTCATCCAGATACTTTCCACCTTAAAGCATTGAATTCTAAGTCATTTGCCAAATCTAGGTGCATCATCGGAGAAACCACAGCTTGCATAAGCCATGTAACACTACTCCAGTTTCAGTGGTGCTGACATCTATGTGAAGACGTAGGGATCAGCAATGCCTTAGACTGGACTAGTTGTCAGCTTAAGTATAATGGTGTTAAAAGACTCCTCGTTAGTAGGAGTCGATCAGTTGGCTAAAGTTTCTTTTAGATTAAAATGAGCTGGGCTGCACAGTCATTCTGGTATTTCTATAAAGTCTGTAATGATGTTTTAGAAGACTGACATGGCAGTTCCTTTGAAATCAGCAGTAATATTTGCATGTTCCAGGTTTAATTTATTGGGTAAAAGTTTGTTTTGCCATAGGCATTCAAGTATGGTGTAATGAAAGGGGCATTGAACTTTAAACCATAAATTTGCCAGTTCAGTCCTCTCCTTCATACTATGTGCACATCACTAAAACTGCCATATTCTAACAGTTACAGATTTACTATTGTATAGCCAACAATGTATGATGATCTTGGCAGTTGCTTTGTGTAGTCTGAGGCATGTATTCAATACATCATAAAAACTATGTACATTTAAACCATATTTCAAACATGGCTGTGTTAGTAGGTTCATAAACAGTAAATCCATGCACTTCATCAAAAGAAATTAAATTTGAAGGTATTAGCAGTTCCAGACTTCCCTGGGACTTCAACACCAGGCAGCATACTGAAATAAACCACCCTGTAGGTGGGTTAAATAAAGTCAGACATCTCAGAATATCTCATCTCCTCTCAGTCTCAAATCCAAAGTTCAGTATTGTCAGAGATTTAGGGATGCAGCACTGGGGACAAGGTAGGAAATTGCCCAGAAAGTGGCACCCATCCATTCCAGAGAAAAAGCATGCATTCACTCACAGAGGGGCAAAATTTGGAATTGTCAATGTACCTACACATTTTTTCCAAACCTACCTATCCAGAACAAGATTGCACCGGGAGTCCATCCCAGTAAACATTGGGCACAAGGCTGGAACAGTCCCTGGACAGAGCAAAAGCTTATTGCAGAATTCTTTCTTCCAGCAGAATTCTTTCAAAATAACAATGAATCACATACTGGAGGACACAAGTGGAAATTGATGGGAAGTGCATTTAGGACTGAAGCCAGGAAGCACTTCTTCACCCAAAGAATTGTGACAATCTGGAGCAAACTACCAAAACGTGTAATTAAAGCAGAACTCTTTACAGCTTTTAAGACTTATTTGTGTGAGATATTGTGACAGCTCAGCTATTAGCTAAACAAACAAGCATGATGGTCCGAATGTCTTCTTTGTCAAATTCAATGTTTTTATGAACACACAGACATATGCCAGGGGTGAATTTACCATTGTCAATCCTCCTCAGCTGCATGACTTAGTACTGTAGGGGGAAACAGGAGCATCAGGAGGACCCCACATAGACAGAGTAAGAGCATGCACATTCCACACAAGGAGCACCCTGAGAACACTGCAAAACAGTGCTACCTAAAACATAACATTTCTGGTTTAATTTTGGATCACTTGTTAACACTCAGACCATTTCATGGATGAATTTATTATTAAACAGCTGTTTTCAGAGCCTTCAAATCATTGTTTGTTCTTTTAAAGGCTAGCAATTAACACTGAGAAGTTAATAATAAAGGACACAACAGCTAACCAGCCAGCCTGGGCCCTTTTCCACTTGTGTGTGGTCATCATTTCACTCAAATATATGAAAACATTTAAATTGTGGAGAAATGATCTTCTCCACTATACCAGATGATTACACGATGCCCTGAAAAAAAGAAAATTTATAATATTGCAAATGTTTAATGTTTCAAAGTTCCACAGATAAAGTGCTATGAATGATTTTGAAACAGATACTCATGTTAAAATTGTGTATGATTGTGATATAAGTCCTTTAATTCTAGGGATGTTCAAAACTGGATATAGATAGGTCAATGAGATCAGTACTAAACTGAACGTAAAACAAATATTGCAACATAACAGATTGGTCTAAACTGTTAAAATTACTATCAAAGATATAATCATCAACCATTAACCCATTTTGTGAAGTATACAACTAGTATCAAAACCCACACAAGAAAGGAAGCCAGTCTGTGCTTACATTCATTTAATAGTTTTTATACATTTTGATTTTGTTCAAGTCATTCATTTTTGTCATAATTTGCTCTATAAATGTGGTTAAATCAAAAACTTAATGAAAGTTAGAAAATGTAATAATCTATTTTCCTCATTTGAAAAGAAAGCAAGTGTGTTAGAGAATTGATGAAAAATAAAATACTTCTTAAATTGTGTCTAAAGTGCAAATGTCAAATTGTGTACTTTATTAAAAACTTTCCTTTTAATCCAAGGCTTATGTGTGAAATGAAAATTTTTGGATCTATTTGTCCATTTTCTGAACTTATATATTTTACATTCAAAGACGGTTTAAATTAATAAATTAATTAATTTACCAAGTAAATTCATTTTTGCATGGACACTGTTATTTCATCAAGGACTTTTCGCTTCCTACCCAACAACAATCCATGGGTGACCAGTGAACTGAAGGCTCTTCTTACTCTTCTTAATTAAAAAAGAGAGCCTTTGGGGCTGGATATAGGGGTGGAGGTCTGCTGGGAATAAAAATAGTGCAGAGGGAGCTTAAGGAAAAGATCATGGAGGATAAAGAGCATGACAGGAAGGAACTAGAGGCCAAGCTGGAGAAACATATTGCATGGGAGTTTTGGAAAGGAATGAAAAGCATCACCAGCTTCAAAAAGTTCAATCCTAGATCAACTGTTGAGAGAGGGCTAATGAGTTAAAAACATTCTTAAACAGGTTTGACTCTGGTCTTCCTACTCACAGTTTACCCACCAAGGTGCTTGGGCAATCTGCATGGTTTAAGTCCCTTTGTGCACCCACTGTAGTTCACATTACTCTCCAGGACCATGTACCACTGTCCACATACCCTCCCTCCATATCACTTTCCATTCACACTTCTGCATGCCAACATTGTTTTTGTCCTGATGCACCAGCTACAATAGCTTACACTTTCCACCAACCTCCCAGCTACCCAGGACCTTCACAGCAGACCAGGTGGAGAGAGAACAATGGAAACTCATACAACACAAGGGTGTAGGAAGTAATAGTGTTAACCTTAAGCTTAATGTACTGCAAGAGTATGCTAGGATGCTGTGTGGTTTTTCAGCATATCTTCAATCAGAGTCTGATCCTACAAAAGTCACAGCTGTATGGAAAATAAGTTGTGTGGTGCCTGTCCCCGGATAGTGCTTCCAACAGTCTTAAATGACTACTGGTTGGTGACTTTGACTTTACACATTATGAAGACATTTGAAAGGCTAACAATGGCTCACCTACAAATCCAGGTCAGAATACCATTGGACCCCCTGCAGTTTGCCTAACAGGACCACACAGGAGTTGATAATGCTGTCATTTTTTCTGAATAGAGCCTACACCCATCTGGAGAAACAAGAAAATAGTGTGAGTATATTGTTTTTGACTTCTCTAGTGCATTCAGCACCATACCAACACTATACTGGTCAATGTAGGGTGATGTTACCACTGTGTTCTGGATAATGGACTCCCTAACTGGTAGACCACAGCTTAAGAACTGTGTCTCTGACATGGTCATGAATAGCACTTGGTTTCCACAGGGAACTCACAGGGAACTGTTCTGTTTTCTCTGTACACCTCAGAGTTCAGATAAATTACTGAATGTTTGCAGAAATTCTCCATTTACACAGCCATACTTGGATGCATCTGTGGTGGGCATTGGAATGGATACAGGACAGTAGTGCAAACTGAACTACATGCAGCTCAACAACAGTAGGACAAGGGGGATAACCATAGACTTCAGGAGGGTCAAGCCTTCTCTGCCCCCCGGTTCTCATCATTGATGGTGAAGATTCTGCGATGGTGAGGACATATAAGTACCCCAGGGTCCATCTGAATGACAAGCTTGAGTGGCTGAGGCCGTAGACAAGAATGGTCGCCTCTATTCCTATAGGAGTGTGAGGCTGCTTAGTGTATGCAGGCCACTCTTACATGTTTTTTCTACTAGGCTGCAATTACCAGTGTATTTTTCTATGCAGTAGTGTGCTGGGAAAATGACATCAGTGCTGATAATGGCAACAGATTAAAGAAAACTGTTTACAAAGGCTGGTTCAATCTTAGAAGTGTGGCTGGACTTACAGGAAAAAATGGTAGAACAGACAGTCACCCGGGAAGCTGCTTACTACTCTGGACAATGACTCTCACAGTATGAGGTTTTAGCTAAGCTGAGGAGCACATTCAGTAACAGACTGAGGCAACTGCATTGCTCCAAGAACACTACATGAGGTCGTTTTTACCCTTAGTCATCAGCCTCTATAATGAGTCACCCCTGGGCTGAGGTGGTCTTGCTCCCTCTGTGATGAATGGTACTGTGTTGGTCTAGTAGACATCTTAATAGACAATGATACTATGTGTAGCATACTGTGCCAGTGACTGACACTTCGTACTGAGAAACTGAACTGACAAATATGTGCATTTCTAATTACTTTACCCCTAATAAATACTTACAGTATACTTTGTTAACTTACTTAAAGATCATTTTTGTTGTATGTGTATTTTTACCTTGTAGGTAAACTTAAGATTATTGTAATTCTAGCTATAAGTATATTTGCACCTTTTTTCTGATGCTGTAACACTGCAATTTCCTTTGAGATTATCTATCTATCTATCTATCTATCTAAAATAGCTGTTCAAACAGCATCACTGACAAATCAGTTGGGTACAGAAAATTGATAGGCATACATACAAAAATATTTTAAAATTCATCTGATTCACCTTTTTTTAATGTTCTTTTTTAAAAACTTGGTTTCACTAAAGGCCAGGTGGACTGGTGTAGTGGAACCTTTCTAACAGGTCAACAAGAGACATTGCATTCCGGATCTTATTTGCGGCGCACTGGCGAAGCCGGAAGTAGACAAAGCCTTCATCATGGCGGAGGTAAGAAGGTTTTATCTTTTGAGACAGAGAAGCAGATACTTTTCCAAATTAAATAGGAATATTTCTGTAAAACGCCCGTCTCCCTATATTGAAGCATATGGGACAGTCTCGTTCTAAACGATGAGTCATAATTTCGGTTTCGTTAGATGCTGCATTTGGTCACTTGGGGTGTGACAAGAAAGAGGGCAGGAGCTGTCGACAGGGCAAAGTAGGCTTCGGCGTTTCATCGTCACTTGTCTGTTAGATATAGTCGCGTTTTAGGTTTTTAAATAATTCTCTCATGGGAGCCGTCTTGTCGCGACATTCTTTTATAAATATGAACTTGTTTCCATGATTACACTAAACTGCTCCTCGTTGCTTTCGTGAAGATGCACCAGTTTGATCTCTATAAATTACCTGGTACCTTCTGTTAGCAGATTTATCATTTTGTTTACCTATGAAAATATAAATCATTGATTTTTTTTTTTTCGTCTGTTCTTCTGTAGCGTATCATACGTTCAAGAAAGCGCCAGTTTTGAATGTACTAATAATATTCTTCATTCCTTTTAGTTAGCAGAACGTCTTGACAGTGTACTGCAAATCGGAGAAAATCATTTTAATATTTTTCTAGTTGAATTAGTATTTTTTGTCTAATATCCTTTTTAATTTCCAATGATATTTCGCTTTCATGAACTGAATTATGTGGTGGTGTAACTTTGTAGTACTATTTAGGCTAGCGTTGTTGTGTCGGGATGAGGCGTTGTAGAATTAAGTTATTTGTTAATTAATGTTATTTCTTTGAATGGTAGTGTCTAGGATCAACAAATGATATTTCCTAAACATGTTGCAGGGTGTCAGCAGATTTTCACAGATAAAACATTGGCATGCATGGCAATGAGAAGAATGTGTTTTGACAATGTGAGGGGATAATTTTTTCATCGTTAATTAAGTAACTGTAGCAGTTCTATTTAGGATGATCTTAATAAATGTAAACCGAGATTTATTTCCTTATATAAATAAAGACTGTTTTGATTCATTTGTTTTATTTGGAGTCAAGCTTTATGAAATAAGAAATTCATTATATACTGTATAGAAAATGGATATTTAATTATGAGATGTCATTGACAGGTGTTTTAGTCTGATTTAATGCAGTAGTGTTTCATATATAGTGCAGATAAGAATTATTTTTTTACATTCTCTAATCTTCCCCTGCTATCATTTTTTTTCCCCATTGTGATAGATTTTTTTTTGTCTAAATTAAGGAGAAAATTTCCATACGTTAGTGATTATGTAGGAATTGTTCATAAATGTTCTAATGTTGTTGAAAAAATATAAATCCTTCACATACCCTTGTCAATTTTTTTTTTCTGTTAATTATAATGAAGTTCTGTATTATAATACGTTTATGCTTATTATTGAGGCATTTTGATCAGACATGATTCAAGCGCAAATTTCATTGTACTGTTTAGTTGCAGTACTACTATCGCCTGCACTACTATGCTTTTCTGGATGTAGGGTCAGTGGGTCACTGTAGATGGCCTGTTGATAGGTAGTCTATTGCCTTTATGCACAATGTCTTGCCACAGCTGATGGATTTCTCTTTCAATCCCCTGAAGTGTCATTTTGTAGACGCTGGAGATCATGTTTGTTGTAGTTTAAGCTGCACGTGTGTTTGATCTTGGAGCAGCTGTGTTGTTCGTTTTCAGAGACAGCTGGCTTATCATTAACTGTGAAGGTCTCTCAATTGTACCAGTAGTATTAAGTATTACTATGATTGTATTAACATACAGTATTGTATATTGCATGTATTTGGCTGATACCTTTATCCAAGGCAACTTACAACATTTGAGATACAATTGGTTACATTTCTTTTTCCAGTTGGAGCACAGGGAGGTGAAGTGACTTGCTCAGGGTCACACAGTGTCAGTGGCATTATTTGAACCTATACGGACTCAAGGTTTGAAGTCCAAAGCCTTAGCCACTGCGCCACACTGTTTGCAATAAGTATGCACCTGTCAGTCATTTTTTTTCTTCTTATTTCATTGTAGACATTATTGTACTAAATAGGCTTTTCCATAACAAACACCAAGTGATGAATGGATATTTTTTCTAGATACACTTTTAACACATGTAGTGATGCACTGTTAGGGAAATTCTGGTCAGTACCAATATGTTTTTGTCTGCCAATACCGATGACCAAATATTATTATTTTTTATTTACCTCAGGTTTCAGTGGTTTTAGATGCACCAAAAACGTATGCCTTATCAAAGCAACAACAGCTGGATGGGAAACAGAGTTGACCATGGTTATTGACTTGTTGACTTTCATATTCTCCTTTTCCTCCTCCTTCGTTTCTGAGGGGGAAAATGTAAGAAACGGTCTTCCTCTTTAGCAAAACTACTCTAGGTCATGTACAAAAACCTGCTCAACCTACACATTCTGGGTAACTTAAGCACATTAAGACACCATGGCATTGGATAGATAAACCAAAAAGCAAATGTGTATTGTTTATGCCATAATCAGACATATACAACTTTAAGCACAACTGAAATGAAATGTACAAATGAGGCCAGTAACCCTGGGCTTAACACTAGAAATATCAGAGCCAATGAAAAAACTCGTAAATCCGGCCCACCTTTAATCCCTTCGCACCTCGCCGTCAGCCTCTTTTGTCTTCTAATTGTGTCGATAAGCCCAAGCAGCCTGCTCTACCATCCCCCCACTGCCTCAGAACGGGCAAGAAGTTCTCCCAGTTCCTGCCTTGATTGATTATCTGGGAGTGAGCTACCCAGAATTGTAAGGGGAAATAATTTGATGTGTGTTTTGTGTCTACAACAATCTATGTAAACACATCGTTAAAACAAACGTTTTTCACGTTTTAGTAATAAATGACAAAATGTAGACATGAACTGTATAATGTGTGAAGGCTGATGGCCAAATATCAAATAAACACTTTTACAAAAGGTGCAAGTACAATACGACTGCTTCCGTGGTGCAGCGGTTAGAACTGCTGACTTATAAACTTGAGGTCATGAGTTCGAGACCATCTCCCCCGCAAATTTACTGTTTTGAGTAGTGAGCTACTCCTATTGTTAATATTACACAAAAAAAACATACATTTGATTTGTGTCTGTCACAGCCGGTGTAAGTTTATAGGACTTGTAAAAGGTAGTGGTTTTTTTTTCACTTTTACGCTCTCAGTCATGATCACGATACAACAAACCCACCCCAGATCTGACGCGGTTGCTTTTTATCTGAAACTGGGAATAACTGTAGATGTGAGTGGTGTTTTGAGACAATGGAACTGGAAATTCTCTGATCTGGAGGGATAAAAGCTGACACACAAACGCTGGTGAATCTGCCTTATTCGTACCTCACTGTCACTTGAATTTTTTTTTATTGAGTGTTTCTGCTCACGCTGAATTAGTATGCACCTTATGGTCCATGATGTCAAAGCTACACTGACAAAAATCAGAGACAGGTATATATGATTTTTGGAATTATTCATTTTATGACCTGTATAGTACATTTTGGAAAACATTGCGGCATGGATGCAACATTATTCATATTCATTTGCCTTCTTGCACTTGTAATCCGTGATTGTGTGTTTTTTTTTTTGATGTTGCCCATACAGTCTTCACATTTTGGTGAACGGTGCTGTTTCTTTTGTACTCCAGGACATGCAGAGAAAAGAATGGTACAAAGGGGTCAGTTCCGCGCTATATGGAATCATCAGATTCAAATGTTAACAGTTCACACACATGCATGGACTGTCCTTTCTACATTTATGACATGTGTACCTGTTGCAATGTATACACACTTGTCTCTGTGCTGTGTTACTATTACACTGAAGGGGCTGGGGAAGCAGCGGTCTGGAACAGAAGCTTGTCAATGTTGCATCCACTTTTGCTTTATCCATCGCGTTTTCTTGTAAGAAGCGATGACAAAGTTCCTCTGCAAGGTGAGCCATGAACACTCTTGTTTTCTCAGTGGCCTCTGTGCATGCCTTTTACAGTACATGTGTGTTGATCGCCGCCAGGTCAAGCTTGTTATAGCATAAGCAACCGACCACCTGTGTGCTCCTTCTTGCACTGAATAAGCATGCCTTCGGGTGCACGATGTCAACGCAGCACCGGGAAAAAGGAAAGACACAAATATATGTGACATTTTGAAGCAATCATTTTATGACCTGAACAGTACCAATCAGAAAACATTGTCGCACTAATGCAATATTATTTGAAAATGAACCTTGTCAGATCAGGTGTTAATTTATATTGGCACTGTTAGTTAGAGTCAGATCAGAAGGTGGGGGGGGGGCTGGGGGCGAGGGAGGGTGTCAGCATGACTGAGAGAATAAAGCTGAAAAAAAAGCTAACTTTTACCAATAGCATACATTTACAGCTGATCTGACACTGTTTCGTTTTCAAATAATATTGCATTAGTGCGATGATGTTTTCTGATTGCTTCTATTCAGGTCATAAAATGATTTCTTCAAAATGTCACATATATTGTCTCTTTCTTTCAGGTGTGTAATAGAAACCACAGCATAGAGAGACGTGTGCACATTGCATCAGGTACACATGTCGTAAATGAAGAAAGGATGGTCCTTGCGTGTGTGTGAACTATTAACATTTGAATCTGATGATTGCATATAGCGCGGAACTGACCTCTCTGTACAATTCTTTCCTCTGCATGTCCTGGAGTACAAAAGAAACACCACCATACAGCAACATGTGGAGACTGGCAAGATCGGGGGGAAAAAAAAAAACTGATTACAACCACAATATGTTATGCGAATGAATATGAATAATGTTGCATCCGTGCCACAATGTTTTCCAAAATTTATTATTCAGGTCATAAAATGAATAATTCCAAATATCATATATACCTATGTCTCTGTTGTTTTTTTTTTTTTTTGTCAGTGCGACTTTCACATCTTGGACCGTAAAGTGCATACTAGTTCAGCATGAGTAGGAACACTCAATAAAAAAAAATCAAGTGACGGTGAGATATGAAGAAGGCAGATTCACCAGCATTTGTATGTCCGCTTTTATCCCTCCAGATCAGAGAATGTCCAGTTCCGTTGTCTCAAAACACCACTCACATCTACAGTTATTCCCAGTTTCAAATAAAAACTAACAGCGTCAGATCCCTATGTGGGGAGGTGGGCGGTAGTATGTATCGTGATCGTGACTGAGAGAATAAAAGTGGAAAAACAAAAACGCTAACTTTTACAAGTACTATAAATGTACACCGGCTGTTAGAGATGCAGACCAAATGTATATGTTTACTGTATAATATTAACAATAAGAGCAGCTCAATACTGAAAATGGTAAAAGCACAAATGGTAGTTAAAAAGCACAAATGGTATTTTTTTTCCTAACAAAAAGAAGTATTCTGCCATTTCTCCAGCAAATGTGATTCTCTTTTCATTTACTATATTTGACACGGCTGAAAAAAGGCATTCACTGTCCACACTGGTACAAGGTGCCAATAGGTAGTTGCATGTTGTCTCTGCCAAGGTGGAGAAAACGGGCTGCATTGCTTTTCCAGTACTGAAGGATGCTATTATTCCTGGAAATAGGGGGCAGTTATTCAGCTGATAGGAATTAAAAATCAACAAGTTTAAAATCTTAAATATCTTAACCTGTGTAATCATAACAATAATTTATTATTTTGTTAAGCTAGCCAGATTTGTTTTAAATAAAAATGGGCCAATCCTGTCTACCAACCACCATCGTTAACAAAATCTTCTGGTTTTGAGTTTGTCTTATAATGAATTGTGTCATACATATGTCATGTAATAGTCATTCTATATAAAGTATGATGTGATTTTAAGAGCTGCAGCTTTGTAGTACGAACTTGTCGTTGGATTGTAAGAGAATGTGGTATATTCTTTAACGTTAAGTTTGCATTAAAACTGGAGTAGATCTTGTTTTAAAATCTTTTACAGTTTAGTCTCAGGAGACACATCTTTTACAAGGAACAAAACTTAGTTAATTGCATTTTAACATGCAGGTGAACCTGTTCTTCTTTTTTTAAGTGCCCACAGCAACTTGACTGTCAAAATTTGAAAACCTGCAAGCTGCGCAGCTGCAGTGACAGTTTTACAGGCTTTGTGGCAAACATGAATTGAAAACACTTGATGAAAAAGATGAGGCGATGCTTTTAATGTGAGCCTTTTTGTCTCAGCCTGTATTTGTGGTGTAGTTTACCCCACACTTTCAAGTTATGTGGGTCCTCTGGAGGCTGCTCAGCAGTGCCAACTGTAAGTTAGCAACAATAAACAATGATTTTTATTGGATATTTGTATATTGCAGTATATGATTTGTGGGTTGGAAAAAAAAATCCCTGATATCTGGGACAGAAGGGATTTTTTTTCAGAAACAAAGGTCTCTGTTCAGCCTAATTATTATTTTTTTATGATTCCAGTATATTTTACAAAACAGATGTGGCTCTGAGGCTGATGGTCTGTGCTGTTATCTGGAAGGTTGCCAGTTCAAATCCCATTACTTCCAGAAAGGATCCTACTCCGTTGGGCCCTGCTTAACCTGAAAGTTGCTCCAGGGGCTCTGTACCAAAGGTTGACTCTGTGCTCTGACCTCCAAAGGTCATGTGAATAGACAATTTCCCATTGGGGATTAGTAAAGTATATATCTGCATTATATTAAAAAAAGTTTTCCATTGTATACATATTATTCAGCCTTGACCACTACCCTCCACACTGCTTACCCATTCATTACAGCTACTGCACACATTCAGTCTCCATACTACCCTGTGAAACTCAAAGTACTGCTGACTTGCCCTTCTGCGCAGTTGGTTATAATGGCAAGGCAGAAAAGCAAATGATCTATTCAAGAACGTTGAATTTTAGAATGCGATAGAAAAAAAAAAGTGGCAAGAGCTGATAAAGAACATTGAAAAAAGAAAATGAACAAAAAAGAGATACATGAAACAAAAATGAAGAACAAAGAGAAGAACAAAGAGAATCGTTCGTGACAATATGTGAACAGAAATGCAAAAAAACATTTATAGAATGTAAGTTAGATGATAAAGTAATTCATAATATTGTTTTTGACAAGGCGTTAATATCCTTTTTTTATTTACTTTTAATTACATTTTACTCTTTTACATCTACTTTTTTACTTGTACTTTTTGCTATGTTTTATTATTCATTGGTATTTAAAATAGTCAGTTGTAGTGAAATACTCAAGTAACTGATTTTCTTTCTGTAATAACTAAGGACCATGCTGGCTTTTTCCGGCATCCTGCTTACTCTTCTGTATATCATCTCTTTAAATACAATGGCTTTCTCTATTGGAGGGGTGCCCCGAAGCCCTTCTTGCGGTCTGGCCCCTGCTCCTAGGGGTTGGCGAGTGAACCCCTAGCCAAATCAAAATTCAGATTTTTTCCTTGGCTGCAGTTGAATATGATTTTGCAGCCGCACATTAATTTTCCTCAGTACTTTCCTCATAAATCTCCAACAATGAAGTAGTAACATCTTTTTCTCTTGTGTTTCACTCTCTGTGCTTATGTCATTAGTAAGTTGCTTGAATGGTTCCAGTAGAATAATTCTGTTTTCCACAAGTTCCCACTGGTAAGCTGTGAGAGATGCAGGAAGTTTGTATTCAGCACCATACATAGACACTTGCATATACAACCACACTTTGCAACATATAATGTATGCTGTCCCGAAGAGTTGGGACATCTTGCTATAGCTTTCTTGTTGAGGAGCCTAGCTCTGTTTGTTTTTCTGGCAACCATGAAATGGTAGGCTGTGAGTGTGTAAAACAAGTGACTGTTTGTCTCTCAATGACAACACCTCAGAGATGTTTCTCAGGCTCAATAAGCATCATTCGCAGTGAGCTGCAAAATGAGAACCATGAAGTTTTACTTTTAATGCTACTTTCTTCCAGCATATTGTGAGCATTATCACAAAGCACGACAAGCACCTTACTTTTCGAAACGTTCCGTTTCGCTAGCATGTAATTGAAAGCTCGTACAATGAATGTTACAGAGTAAGAACTGGAGAACTTGTTAGCATGCAACATAACTTAGTCTAATGTGCTGTCAGACTCAACCTGCTTTTGGGGCTGACCTCTGACCTCCTCAAATCTGTAGTGAAGCCAATGCCAGTGGCATTGTCTAGTAAAAGCTCATGGATATCTGTAGCAATCACATCATATAATGCAGGGATCGAGACATCTATGAAGTATTTCCAGCTTGGAAAAATGTACTGAATTTCTAAATGTTGCAGAGGGAGATGGAATCCCTCATCTTCACCTAGGGAAAAGGCTGGTTATCAAGTGTGGTCATCTCCATAATTGTAATAGTTTAGCTCAGGTGTTGTCTTGAGGAAACATGCTAGTGTCTTATTTAGCTTTCGTGTAGGTAGCATTACCAGCTAGAAATTCTGTGTATAATTTGTTATGGTGATTCTTAAATTGTTTAAATTGGGAATAGTTATTTTGTAATTGCACTCATGAACAAAATAAAAAAAAAAAATCAATATTTCCATAATGTTACAGTTAAGTACAAAATTGAAATGACATTTAATAAAAATGTAACAAATAACACAATTTATTCATGTGTACAATACTGTTCTAAAATAAGATGAAGGTATTTAGACAATTTATTATTTTTAACATATGTAAAGGGGAATATATAGTCATTTACCTTCTCTAGTTTTTGTCACTTCACTTTGTTTGGTGTATCCCTATGAATTATCCAGAAGTACAGTAGATCACCATCATACCGACATCCCAACATTCCTGGAGTCTTTCACTGTGCTCCTCACTCACCAATCCCAAGATTTTAAGAGAAAAATTCCAAATGCAAATCCAAAAAGTGAACTTTGTGACTTTAAACTTTAGTTAATACATGTTTCACAGTTTCTTTTTGATTTGGTTCTTTGTTGTTATCATTCCTTCTGAAGCATGTGTAAATTCTTTGTTGTCCCACTCACAGAGAAGACCTGGGAATATTGTTTTACCTGACTTCTGACTAGGGCTGCAACTAATGATTATTTTGTTAGTCGACTAACCATTCAATTTTTTTCCCCCCGATCAGTCACCATTATTTCATGCCTGACTATTTTGATGCCTGTGACCTGTGGTTGCACATCCTGTTCTGGGCTCCAGTGCATGTCTTACCTCATCTGCTCACGTATGTCCACCTGTGAATGTCACCCTGATGTCTCAGCATTAACAAGATTAAAATTAATAATAAATTAAAATAACCAGGGAAACATGAATTTGAAAATAATCGATGTTTTATATTAGTGTGACCATCACAATAAAAAAGAAATACTTTAAACAATACAATCTGAAGTGCACATAGTCTTTAAACAAAAAAAGTGCATTTAACATAACTAAAAATGACCACTGGTGTGTCTTAAAGTCCAAAAGTTTATTTAAAGCTTCAATACAAATAAAATAAAACAGTAATGTACAGTTTATAAAAAATTCAGTTCATATATTCCTGATTGCAGTGCAGGAAGGTGAGCATTTCGACATGCTCTGGTGTGAGGCTGCCTCTCTTCTTTGAGACAATGTTCCCAGCTGCAGAGAAGAGACACTCAGAGGGAGTACTGGTAGCAGGAATACACAAGAATGATTTTGCAGACAGAGAAAGATGTTTTAATCATCACACTCTGAAGAAAAAGTGTTGTAGTTTATCACATCATGTACTATATTATGCCAAAATAAAAAATAACGGACTAAAATATGTAACAAGCTAATTACTGATATATATCAAACACGTTAGCCAACATAACTGAAGTTATATGCACTTAACCCTTAAACCGCCGCAACTGGCTAGAGTCGGTTTCCAGTGCAATTTGGAAGCACACCGAAGCAGAGTATATGCGGCGACGTACATTCATTGAACTTCGCAACCGGCTAAAGTTGTTTCTCAGTGCAATTTGGCAGCAGGCCGGAGTTGATCAGTCACTGCGTATATTCGTTGAGCAGTCAGCTCATGAGCACTGCCTGCCCCTGCAGCACTGCAGCCTCACTGTCTCTGGGATTCAGCCGCTGCACTAGACGAGCCTGCAATCATTAGTGTTTACCTCTGTGTGTTTGCATGAAACCAGTTCAAGCACAGTTGGTTCGGTGATTTACTTAATTTCATCAATGGCTTCAGTTGCACGTTGAACATATAATAATAGATTGTTGCAGTAGTTTTTTTATATAGTTTTTACAGTTCATTTGCAGTGTGTTAAATGATCAGTGTTGCAGTAATTGTGATGTTCTTTGCATGAAAAAAAATACGTGTTCCATTAAAATTGCACACTTTCTTTGTGAATTGTGACGTTTACTTAAAAAGCACAGCTAAAAAGTATTTGGCGTCCAGGGGTGCATTAACCCCCAAGTATGTGTCGGTTTAAGTGTTAACTGTCAATGTCGAAACCTTGATATACACAGAAAAGAAAGCTCCACTTTACATAATCTGCATTCAACATTTTTTTCTTTTTCTGTGAAGCGCTCCCACACTTTAGAAAGTTTTTTTTCTCAATTTTTTTTCCGTCTCCTTCCCTTTCCTCTATCCGACTCGCCATTGCAACCACTTTTATTTTCCTCTACATTCTTCTCCTCAGACATACTTCTTCATTGGTAGGACTGTGTGCAGTTTTGACAAACAATAAGAAACGATACTGCCCCCAGACGTTCATGTAGTGCATTGCAGTTACAAAAACAAATGTGGTTCTTTATGACTGGAACCTCTATTAAAGGATTCTGCATATGAAGCGTCAACGATTTTGTGTAGTTGACGTCGTCGATTACATCGATTAATCATTGCAGCCCTACTTCTGACTACGGATGACCTTCTTATCAAATAACTGTTTTGTTTTAAACACAAATTTTATTATTAGAAAACTTTAAATTCACACAAATTATCATTAAATATATTATAGTACCTCAGATAATCATTTTTTTCGAGGTGTCCCTGCGTCTGTACGTACTTACATCATATTATTCAAATGTATCCTTTGTTGCTGAAAATATATGTATTTATAATCATGGAAAATGCAAAGTAAAGAAATAATTTAATCAAAGGTAAAGGAAACATGATGATGCAATACTGATCTGCATCCAACCAAGCAGACTATCCAAAAACTGTTCTTTTTTTATGAATAAATCAATAAAGTTTAAAATACCAGTATCTTTTTGAAGAAAAATAAAAACAGCAGTTAAAAAGTTTATCTAAATGTAGAGAGACCATCTAAAATTTCTGGCCAATGAAATTAAAAGGTGTTCTAATAGTCTGTACTTTTCTACACCAGAAAACCTGTCCCTTCCTCAGGACAGAAGATTATGCAAACAAAGTAATTTTCATTTTTCATCTTATATTTTTGTTGCTCTGAACTGCTCAATAAAAATAATGGGATAACCCTTATCTCATACGTATCCAGTATGTGCTACATTAATGATATTTTCAAATACCTATGGGATAATTATGAGATAAGAGTTATCCCATATTTTTTTTTTGTCATTGTGCAGTTCAGAGCTTCACTGAGCAACACTGCTGCAGAGGTAAGGAAGTTAGTAACCTCATAGACTATTTTAGTATACTGTTTCCATAAATTCTGCAAAGGGCAGTGCTGCCATCATTTTCTCTCTGTAGTTACTCTTCTGCAATGGTCAAGTAGTCTACATTTCTAAACGTGTGCTATTTTACATTTCTCTCAACTGTCTCTGTTAATCCTTTCTTAAACTGGCTTATTCTCCATGTTATACTTTTGCTACACCTTATTCTCGACATTAAACAGCATAAAAACAGACAAAAGAAACTCACAGATGAAGTCAGTGCTGCTTGCTAGGGCTTAAAGTGCCCAATGTGCCTACCTTGCAATGCAATGTGTTCCATATTTTTTTCAGTTCAATGCAAAATTATTATTAAAAGTAGGGTAATTTTTTGGTGCACTATTTTAAGTCCAATTAACAGTGCACATATAATATTCTATATTGTAAGTAACTGATTTTTCTTTTACTTTTATAATGCATAGCACTGCACATGATTGGGCTGTATTTTTTTTAAATAAATGAGTATATAAAGAATTGTTTCACTTTTGTTTAGCAGGGGCAACATGCCAGCAGAGTCAAGTTAGGCATTTTCAGAATTTTTGACATGCTGAACCTAAATGGTTCGCCATCACTGATTTAGGATGTACATTGTTGAAATAGCATTATTGCTCTGAACAGTCTAGTATTAATAAACAGGAGTTTTGCTATGCTAGTTAGACCAGTCGCTTTTCTTCTTCCATGGTATATGTTCTCAATCTAGCTATTAATATCAATAAAAATCCAATCATTCAAAAAACTGTCCAGTTAACTAAGCCTGGAAAGGAACAGATTTATTGCATAATGGAAATACTAAAGATGGCACTGATCTTAAATATTTTAATTTCAGTCTCAAGATTCACTTAAGCAAAATTGGTAATTAACGCACTGGTAAACTGTAACCCCAACAGTCATTATTGTACATTTTACTGCTAAGCAACTCTTCTAGCCTTGGCTTCCTCTTGTTTCACCGTAGAAACTGTGCATCACATTACTACCCTTGTTGCATGCCCAATGGCACTGATCTTTTACCAGTATATCAATTGCAGTTCCTTTTCAAAGCCCATTTTATGTTTAAAGTAATTGGGTGAGTTGTTCCTTATACATATTTGAGTACTTGGTGCTAAAAAAAGCTACCTTTGCAAAGCTCCTCTCCTGTTACATTCTGTTCCAGCTAACATAACTTTTTTTTAATGTTTTTATTTAACTTCTTTCAAGTAACAGAAAATGTAAGCAGGAGTTCAAGTGACTTTCACATTTATGCACATCAAAAGGAGTTTTAATTAACCAGTACTGGGGATATGAGCAGCAGTTGGACTATCAGAGTAAGAAAATAAACAAGTTTAAATAACCTAAATAAACTTTTTTAACCTCCTTGGTGTTACACTTAAAAAAAAAAAAAAAAAAAAAAAAAAATGTAAAAAGAGTTGCATTTTTTGGCATGAAAAATATATTTTTATTAAATCTCATCTCCCAACTGTAAAATGTGCAAAGCACTAAAAGTACATAGAAGTGTAAAAAGTATAATAATGATACAAATAATAATATGAAAAACAGGAAAACTGCTTTGATGTACATCATTTACCCCTACACTGTTCAACAGCAATGCTTTTGATTATGCCATCATCAAGAAATAAATTTAAGTAAGTGTATCTTGACATTTATTCCTGGCTGCCCCACAAAAGCAAAAAGAAGTGGTGCTGGTTTATTTGAAGCAGGGTCGACAGAAACCCAAACATGAGCATCACTTTCAGATTCATCGCAATCACTTTCGGTTTCACAGTCCATTTCTATTTCACTACCTGAAGACGGATTCACTTTGTCATCACTGCTGATGAGAGGCTTCTCAACATCACTGCACATATCTCTGTCATGATTATAAGGCTAAGAGAAGATGCATCTACACCATTGCCCAGGTACCCCTCGGGCCTGATGCTATACAGTTGCCTGAGTAATGCTCAGGATTAATGCTGTTAGCATTTTTACAGCTAATGCTTATGCAAGACGCAATACAATTGCCAAGTGGCACTCGTGACTAATGCTTTTAACACTTTTTTCCACAGCCTGATTGATGTTCTGGTCTAATGCTAAGGAGGTTAAGATAAATTAGAAATTGTAAACTAATCCATAACTGATGTTACACAAAATGTTTTTCAGTTTTAAGACAAATGTTTCTTTATTTTAAGATAGACGAGTTTGCGGATTTGCCAGTGCTTTTCAGTGGTAGTAAAAATTCTAAAACTTTGAAAGAGGTACTGAACTTGAGATATCACAATGAAAATGTAACTTTCTGTTCAAATTTCCTCAATGGATAAGTGTGCCAAATCAGTTGTATTATACAACAAAATCGGTCCACTGGAAGACAAGTTGTTCCATGCAGACATACAGATAGACATTGCTATTGCAATAGGTGCATTGATGCATTATATTCAAACATTCCTGAAAGTGGTTTCATAACTGTTAGCTATAATTGCTATTTGTGGGATTAGGGCATACAATCTTCAAAACAGTATATATTTATCACTGTCTGTGAAATGCTTGGAAGCAGAGTTTATTTATGTCTTTATGTAGTTTATATGGAATTTCTAAACCCCCAGAGTGTTTACAATATTTACTTTGTAAACTTTTGTGCAAGAAACTACTGTGTAGGCATGGAAAATTACCAGGCAGGTCATACTTAAATGAAAATGGAACACAACCCTTAAATAACAGACTTAAATGAAGAACTTGCCAGTGTCTTAAAATGAGACTATCATGTCTCTTATATCTCTCACTATCCTGGTATGTCACAATTCTGGGAACTTTTTGACTGCCCCTTATAGTTTGATCATGATTAGTTTGAAGTTTGAAATGGAAAGTTTATTGGTCCTTTTGTAGCAAAGGTTAAGTATGTACAACTCACCACGTCAAGAAAGAAAATCTGAATTTCTTAAGTTGTACTAATATGTAATAGCTAAAAGAATGATTGTTTTGTAACTTATTCGAATTGTGATTCACAAGAATTTATTGAAATTATTTCAGATTTAAAACTTACAAGTAGGTTTATTTGGTTATATCTAATGCTGGCAATTATGGTAGATTGCAGAATAAGACATTTTAAAACTATAATATTCCAAAATTTTGAATGTGACTTTTTAAAATATTATATCAGTATACTTTTGCCTAGGATGTGTATCAATGTCTTGTGCATCTACTAGTGCCAACTTTAAAAAACACTTTTTTTTTTTCCCCTTTAGACTCACAGTTTGCAAGACATGAGGCAACAGCCATCAATTGCAGCCAAAGTTTTCATACAGAGAGACTATGCTAGTGGTACCATGTGCCAGTTCCAGACCAAATTTCCTCCAGAGCTTGAAAATCGGGTAAGCACAGCATATGTCCCATGTGTCAAAAATTGAAGAGATGTTTTTGAGTGCTATAGCATATTTTCTCAATTTTAATATTCTCCCTTTTTTGAAAAGAGAACTTTGCCTTTTTCCATTAAGTTGTTGGTCAAATAAATTTTCAAACATAGTGATTTTGCCATAAAAAAATTACATATAAAAACTTAATTTTTGAGTAAAAGTATGAAACAATTCTGCTTCTTTCAAGGGTGCTTTGTTAGTTTCCAAATTAGTTTTAGTGTGGCACAGGGCTTATGTGTGTGGGGTTTTTTTTGTTTGTTTTTTTGGTGGAAAAGTTTGAATTTCAGCATTCTGTCAGTCACAGTCAATTAGATTTACAAATATCTTATAGAGGCTTCTTGTGTTTAATCCACACATTAAAACATAATGGGTTTTTTGCATTTTCCATATACTGGTCATCGTCTGCATTACCTTACAGAACTAAGAAAAATCCTCAAATCTTCCACAAAACCATCTTGAATGAATAAAAGTTACTCTATTTCTGCTAGTAATAAATTGCTTAAATTATGTTTGGTTTGCATTTTAGTCAACAAAGGTGGGCTATTTAGCGTCATGAAAATAACGTTTTTTAATAGTTTCCAAGTGTAAGATTATGCAAAAAAGAGTATTATGTAAATATTTTCTTTTTGATAGAAAGGATGCTGTACAATTCTGTGAGATGGTTACTATATCGAGTCAGGTGACCACTAATTTACTTTTTCTATTTTTTTTTTCCAATTTGTCTTTCAAAGAAAAAAAAATGCAGACTTAAGAAAATGTTCTGGTAATCCTACAAACACCCTCTTTCTCTTTCAGTGTTTCTATCTGATAACTGAACTGTTTATGCAGTATTTAGAAAACGTGACTGATCTACAGTAATATGCAATTGTGACGGGAAATTTCTTGGAGTGCATGCTTTATGGTGCATATCTCACTCTTTACTGTTTGGTGCATGCTTTTTAAACAGTTTTTAAAATGACATGTGGGCAAATTTTTTGGTACCCTTACAGCTAATTAAAAAGGTGCTGTAGACCTCCTGAAAAGTAATTAAATGAAAAGCAATTGTCAAATATATACCTGCATGCCTTTGATATGTCATTGAGTAAAGCAAAGCAAGTGTTAAATGTATTGCTCTTTCTACACAGATTTTCCTAAAATTGCCTGGACAGATTTGTTGGCATCCCTAGAAAAGATAAATAATTGGTTTACACTGATTATTTAAACTAGCTGTTTTCTTTAATTAGTATCACACATGTCTTTAAATTGTGCAATCAGATATTCAGCCTATTTAAGTGGAGAAAAGTAGTCACTCAGCTGTTTGGTGTCATCATCTGTCCCACGCTGAACATGGACCAGAGAAAACAAAAAGAGTTTTCTGAGGAGATCAAAAAGAGAATTCTGTACAAGCATGTTTAAAGCAAAGGATGTAAGACCATCTCCAAGTATCTTGATTTTCCAGTGACAACAGTTGCAAATATTATTAAGAAGTTTTAGGTCCATGGGACTTACCTAGCCTCCCTGGATGTGGCCACAAGAGTAAAATGACCCCAGAATGGGCAGAACGATAGTGAGAATGTTGGACATAAGGCCAAGGACAGTTTCCAAAGACATAAAAGCTGAACTCCAAGGTCAAGATTAATCAGTGTCTGAATGGACCATCATTTACTTTTTGAGTAACAGTGGGCTCAGTGGAAGAAAATCCAGGACTCCACAAAACAGCCATACTGAATTTGCATATTGACCAGCCTGAATGCTCCTGGGAGGATGTCCTTTGGACAGATGAGACAACGCTGAATCTTTTTGGCAAGTCACATCAGCTCTATATCCACAGACTAAAAAATGAAGCTTTCAAAGAAAAGAACACCATACCTACTGTGAAACCTGGAGGAGGCTTGGTTATATTTTGGGGCCACTCTGACATGGGTTGCCTGCGCCTGTGCAGGGAACAATGAAATCTCAAGACTATCGGAACATTCTGGAGTGAAACAAACTGCCCAGTGTCAGAAAGCTCTGTCTAAGTCACAGATCATTGACCCTCCAACAGGATAATGACACAAAACACACATCTGAAAGCACCCAAAAATGGCTAAGAACAAAACACTGGAGTGTTCTGAAGTGGCCTTCTATGAACTCTGATTTGAATATTATCAAGCATCTATGGAAGGACCTGAGACATGCAGACTTGAGACGGCACACTTCAAAACTGATACAGCTTGAACAGTTTGTCCAGGAAGAATGAGCCAGACTACCTTTTGAAAGGTGCATATATCCTACTGAGAGCTATAGAAATCCCATGCATAATAACAGTGATTGGCACTAAAGGTTGTCCAACAAAAATACAGTGGTACCTTGAGATACGAGCGCCCCAACGTACAAGTTTTTTGAGATACGAGCCGTCACTAGGTCGATTTTTTTTTTTTTTTTGCCTTGAGTTATGAGCCAAAATTTGAAATACTAGCCATCAAAGAGCTTGTCTCCGCACATTCCGAGGAACTGACGACGGAGGAGTTGACGGAACTACAGACGTGGCAACATACAGAGGTTCTGCAAGAGACCGGTATCGCGGAGGAGGTTACCTCATAAAGTGAGATAAAGGAAGTGTTTGCAATGTGGGAAAAAGTTTCGAAATTTAAAGAAAAGAAACACCCTGAAAAAGTTACAACTGATAGTGCAGCGGCGCTATTTAATGACACTTGCCTAACGCTTGACTTTATTGAAAAGAAACATCCTGAAAAAGTTGCAACTGATCGCGCAGCGGCTCTATTTAATGACACTTGCCTACTGCTTGACTTTATTGAAAAGCAACCCTGAAAAAAAATTGCAACTGATAGTGCAGCGGCGCTATTTGAAAACACTTGCCTAACACTTGACTTCATTAAAAAGAAACCCTGAAAAAAATTGCAACCGATAGTGCAGCGGCTTTATTTAATGACACTTGCCTAACGCTTCACTTTATTGAAAAGAAACATCGTGAAAAAGTTACAACTGATAGTGCAGCAGTGCTATTTAATGACACTTGCCTAACTCATTTCAGAAGCATTCTAAAGGGGAGGACTAAACAAAGCTCCTTGGATAGGTTTCTATTGAAACGCCTTTAGAATGAAAGTGAGGAAAGCATGGCAAAAAAGAAAAATAAAAACTAGTGAAGAAGAAAATTTAGTTAAGCAAACGTGTGAGAAAAACACATTACAATATGCTGATCGGCTTCGCCAACATCTGTTTATTTCTTGAGATTCTCTTTCATGTATTAGGTTTTATTTTGTTTAATATTTGTTCATTATAAATTTTTCTTATGTTGAAAACATTTAACAAAAAATTGGGGTGTTTTTTTTTTGGGGCTGGCACAAATTAATCTAATTTCAATTAATTTCAATGGGGGAAATTGATTTGAGATACGAGCATTTTGACTTACGAGCTCGGTCACGGAATGAATTAAACTCGTATCTCAAGGTACTACTGTACTACGTTAAGGGTTCTATCATTTTTGTTGTTTTTTTCATACGTTTTCTTTTTTCATGGAGGGTTAAGAACAAATTTGTCCTCATATGTATGTTGACGAATGATTACAGTAATTGTACAGTGGGGCCTGAACATAAATAATATTGCATAGTGTTTCACCATGGAACAGGGAAAAATTTTAGCATTGTGAGTATACAACTTACAGTGCATTTTTGTATCACAGAGACACTGAAGCTCCACCTTTAATTTTCAGCCAAAGATGAAGAAGGGCTGAAAGTTGTAACAATGGGCAACACAAATGAGTGTTTTCAATTAGCATTTCAAGTCTCAAGCATTAAAACTGCACTCTTGGAATATGCAGATATGTTTAACACTAGAATTACCAGAGTCTACGAAAAAACTCGTATATCCGGCCCACCTTAAATCCGTTTGCACCTCTCCGCCAGCGTCTTTTGTCCTCTAAATGTGCCGATAAAGACAAGCTGGCGAATCTGCCTTCTTCGTATCTCACTGTCACTTGATTTTTTTTTATTCAGTTTTATTGAGTGTTCCTGCTCACACTGAATTAGTATGCACCTTGTGGTCTATGATGTCAAAAAAACCAGAGACATAGGTATATATGATATTTGGAATTATTCATTTTATGACCTGTATAGTACATTTAGGAAAACTTTGTGGCATGGATGCAACATTATTCGTATTATTCACATTCATTTGCATAACATCTTGCGGTTTGTAATCAGTGACTGTGTGTTTTAATTTTATTAATTACCTTCACTAGTTTTAGGTAGATGTTAGATTTGGGGAGGCTGTGGGAAGGATTCATCAGGGGCAAATCAGAGAATCATTGACTAATTGAGGAGTGAAATATACTCTCAACTCCAAACTATCTCCCAAGTACCAAATACACCTTCACATAGGGCTGCACGATAACAGAAAAAATGATTATCACGATTATTTTGCTCAAAATTTTTATCACGATTAATAATGACGATTATTCCTTTAGTAATGAACTTTTATTCACTTGTGTATTTTTATTGGACTTTACAGCCACAAATAAAGAAAAATAAACAAACCTCCCTTAAAGTTTTGTGGTTTTTATCGTCATTGTGCAACTTGACGGAACACAAGGTTGCGTCTTGAGCGTAATATGCATTAAACAAATGTATTGCGTTTCATTAAAAATGGTATGAAAGAATCAGTTGTTCTTTTGTGATAAAACCGACATAAAATAAAATAAAATGCTATTTGAGTACGTATCTAATATCATGTGAGTGCGTGGCACTTAAATATCGTATAATAAATAACGTCACTGACTAAAGACTGTTGGTGAAGAGCGCACTGTCATTTGGCCGTCTTAAAGTAGCCGAAAATGCGCACAGCTGCGCCTCATTTAAAAATGACCACTGCCACAAGCAGAAAACACGCAAAATTATTTTATTTCAAAACGAAACCACTTTGTATGGTGCTTTCCGCTGGTGCAGAATAGGGTCCTGAGTCGGAGGAATAAACACTTTTCGAACATAAACGCAGTACCTAAACTGAAAGGACATAAAACAAATGGTGAAGGTGAAATTTTAATCGCACGCTGTCAAAAAACGGTCACAGTCAAGAGCTCTTCTGTTTTGTACGCAAAAGGGCTGTAGTAACAAAATGACGTTACACGTTCATCATTTTTGCCACGCATGCGTACCTGCGTACCAGTTATGTGCACCCCTGATTATAATATCACTAAAACAACAACAACAATTAATATTTTTAAATTGTCAAATTGTTTCAGTATATCTGGGAAAAAAAACATACAACTTACCGATGGCCAAATGAAGTCTGTGACCAAAGCAGTGTAGCCTCGGCCAGTTATTCACAGATAACTAACCCTAATCATATTAGCTGCGTTGTCCGTTGTGATGCACACAAGTCTTTCTTCCACCAAGCCCCAAGCGGACATCGCTTCTTTGAGGCCCACTGCAATAAACTCCGCTGTATGGTCTTGTGGGAAAAACGAAGTTTGCAAAAGCTTGCTTTTCTCTCAAACTCACTGTCAAGCTCAAATACGGTTCCGCAGTTCTGCTTGACCATAAGTCGGTCGTGGCAGCAAAATATTCAAGGCTGAGCCTGAGAATTTCTCTTTCTATTTCTTTTTGGCATTTCGCATACAGCGAGGGCAGCGCAACATTGGAAAAATGGTTGCGTGAGGGAATGCTATATCTTTTATCAAGTGTTGCGATCATTTTTTTAAACACCTCACTGCTCACGGTGGTTACTGGTTACTTGGCTATATGGTACGTAATCGCCTCTGTTATTTCCCGGTGTCTTTGAGAGCTAGGCAGATATGGTATTGCGTTGAACAATGTCCCTGATATTGTTGTCTGTGTTGTGGATGGCTGGTAATTTTTTGTTGTTGCTGTTTGTGACTTCAGTCGATGAAATTCTTGATAGTGTACTTTATGGTGGCTTTTAAGGTGGTTGATGAGGTTTGTTGTGTTACCTTGGGACGTTTGGACGGAACAGGAGCAAAGTTTGCACAAGACTCGTAACTGATCAACATCACATTCCTCGAAACCGAAATAGTTCCAGACAACTGAGTATGACCCCTTTTTAGGAACTAACGATCGCACTTCTGCACCTTCCTCACGTTGCTCCGCCATCATATGTTTATTCTGACTGACTGTTATTGCTGCTATTGACTTCTACTGCTTCAGAAAGCGCTTGCAATCTAGACGCAGTAATGTCATAGTGACGCAGTCCAATCCGTAAACTCCGCCCATAAAAAACAGTTTGGTCTTTATACTGTAAAATCGCGACGATATTTATTAACTGATCGTGGGTCATAAATATCGTTATCGTGACAAAAAAAAGATTAATCGTGCAGCCCTACCTTCACACCTTTTACCTTATTTTGTATTAAACAAAGACACCCCTAACTCTAACACTCCTTCATTTCACTCTGTCTTCCAAAGGCTCCGGAACAGAAGACAAAATTAAACTCATGATCACATTCACTTCATCCTCAGAATCACCTCATAACATTACCAATGAAATTGTTCCCATGAAAATGTAGTGTTATCTCTTAGGGAGAGGCCAAGATTTTATCGTCAAATCGAGAAATATGTAGGGAACGCCTTTTTGAAATTAAGATGTAAACATAATTGGTGGAATGGATTTCAAGAAATAATGAGGAAAATGAATGAGTTTTAGGGAGTAGGAAAAATTTGTTGCTACTCGGCATGCAATTATTGAAAAAGCAGTAAAGAGGCTAGACAAACGATCAATGAAAAACTCTAAATGGAGTTTAAAATTTGGGGGCAGAATTAGCCAAAAGCAGGATCGGATCCAAAACTAACATGAAAAGAACCTAAATGAAAAAGATCTGAACTGCTCTTGGTCACAATATCATTCTCACTATCATCCAAAAGCTTTGATACCTATGTTACAGCTGCGGATCCTTTTATACTAATTTCGTGATGACATCACCCATTATGACGGGACAGCGACAGTTGTAATTACAATGCAGAAAATGGTTACAGCCTTAAAAAATTAATGTGAAATTGTCGTATCCGTGATTAAAAATATTAATGATATGACATCACCTCTGTAATGATAAAGTAAAGTAAATAAACACTAAAACAAATATATTAAGTATACAAAAGGTAAAGTGATCCAGTCATATGCTCTTAACATCCCAAACAACTTTTTTTAGTAAAATACGTTTAAAAAAACACTTTTGGAAAATCCTCTTCTGAAAGAAAATAGAACACGCTTAAAACATCAAAAGGCTGGTACGCCAGCCTTCAGTTGTTGCATTTATATTCACAACAGTGAGCCACAACTACAGTATCTTGGGATTATTTAAGTCTGTACAACTACACACGTGTATTGACTTCTGCTTGTTAAAGCGTCTCCAGTATACCCAAGTACAAGGCATATTCTCTTTGTGATAATATGTTTACTCATTATTTTTAACTTTTCAGTTTTAGTTGTATTCATCTCTCAATGCTCTTTGCAGTGCTAATATCACATGAAACATAATGTTAGCCAATGAAACAGCCATTACTGGTTGGACTCCTGAACGAGGGGCAAGACAGGTCTTTAATTCAACTGCTTGATTTTGTTTGAGCACATTCCATTTTAGGTTATGAGGGCGGTTCTGGTAATTGTTATATTTAACAATATTTTTGTATTTAGGATATTGTGAGCACACAACTGGATGACTTGATATGTGTGTTATCCAACAGACACAATCTGAGATTTTTTCATGGATGCTTTTGGTATTGTTTGCTGTTGTCTAGCATGTTGCCATTGTTATGCCCCTCATACTGTTATCTGTTACTGTTATTTGTTAAGCTGTGCACCCCCTTTTTCTTGCCATTTATTAACACACCTGTTAGTCACATCCCGCACTCACAGTTGTGTTATAAATGTTGTAAAGGCCGCTCTATATAGCGCCTGACCTGGCACAGACCACGCAGAGGCACGTGTAAAATCAACAGGCTTTATTTTTTTCTTCACCCGTGGGCGCACGTCTTCCCTGTGTCCCATAGGCCCAACACAGTCCCAAAAGCACACAACACTGTCTTACAACTCTCCCTGGCACCTCCACTCCTCCCAGGCAACCTCGTCCTCTACCTCCTGATTCTGGCCCTGCATGAAGGGAGGCTGGCCCGCTTTATAGCCCACCCGGAAGTGCTCCAGGTGCCTGACCAGCTGGTCTTAATTGCACCTCCGGGTGGGGCTGGTAAGTCGTCCATTGTGGCGGCTGGCTCTCTGCAGCACCCCCTAGCGGCCACCCCATCTCCCAACCGGGCTGTGGTGGACTCCATGTCCCATGGAGCCACGGGGGAGACTGAGGAAGGACCCACAGCCAGGGAGGCTGCCCCCAGGCGCCTGGGGGAGGCATTGCACTGCCCATGGTGGCTCCCCCGGGATGTATGCAGCAGAGGCATCCCAACCGGGCATGGGACCCGGCTGTCCGTCACAATGTCTATGAAGCTCACATAAAGCATGTAGGTCCCATAATGAACATTTAAATACAATGCACCCCTTGTGTCTCACATAGGCACTCCCTTATCTTTTGTTACAGTCATGTAAAAAACGTATCCTTAAGAAATATAAACCCCTGGGTCTGCTTAGTTGTGTTACACAGAAATCTGAATCTCTGTCTGAATCTGAATCCCTGGAAATCACTCACCTTGTAGGTGTCATATCTTAAAGCTTTATTGTTTAATGCATTACTGTCTGCTATGTACTGCTTTGTAAATCATTACTTCTTAGTTATTGTCTTTTAGTTGTACTCCTGTATGTTTCCTTTCAATATATTTTAGTTTACAGCAAAGTACGTCCAGTAAAATCCTGCAAGAAAGTTCACTCTTGTCGTTTTTATGTGGATGTGCTGAGTTGTTTTGGCTCTCTGTGGCTGCATGCAAACTGAGCAGAAAAGCCATAGACACCTAACCTTTCCTCCTCACAAAAACATGAGATTAAATAATTTTCTTGGCAATCATTACAAACAACATGGGGTAAGTAAAATACAATAAAATATATTTTTAGATGGTGTATACCTTTAAAAAATATGGCCACTACTACATCTACACATGTGTAAAAATATACCCCAGTGACATTTACAACTATTACAACCAAAATCCATAATGACTGAGCAGTAAAGTCACCAACAAACATCACAAAAACTGGACACAGATAAAAAAAGAAAAATTAAATATGACTAACAACTAAATCATGATGTGCCCAGCATGCCTTCATAGTTTCTCCAGAGACACCTCTGGCAGTCTCTGGTTTCCTTGCACCATCATTTTTTCTGTATGCCTTAAATGGCCAGTCCCCTTCCATGCTGCCTGTACCCTCAGAGGCACAAAGGATTTCATATACAGTTGGGCTTGTAGAATTGTATGATGCCCTCCACCGTTCCGTGACTTAGTTGCATTCTCTTGTCAGACTTTTTTTTTACTGTATTGAAGACCTTAAACCTGGCACCTTGTTGAATGTTGCCTTTTAATTGGTAATTTCTTAAAAACTGCAAATAGTACAAAAAGCATAAACAAAGATGACTAGCAGGCAGTAGCAGAGAAGATTATGTGCTCTTATTCAATGTTCTTTCCTTGTACCAATCCGGCAGGTAAAGTAGGCAACACAATTCTACACTGCGCTAACCCTGTCAGTCAGTCAGTCATTGTCCAACCTGCTATATCTTAACACAGGGTCATGGGGTCTGCTGGAGCAATGCACCTAACCTGCAGTTAGTCTGTATTTTATGAAGTATTGTTAATAGCATAGGCCACCTCAAGATGATTTATACAACAAATGAGATTATAATGCATTATCAGTTACACATCTGTGGGTAATCATGCTCTATTTGCATGGGTCCAATCAGGCGAGGTCTGTAGATACTTTTAACGAGGCATGTCAGTAAAAACTCCATTTAACTGGACGCTACAATTTTTGAAGACCCCGTGTATGCAGTTGTCAAGGTGTAGCTTGGGCTACACACCTGACCACTTCTGTTGTTCTCAAATTGTTCTTTACCTTTCTATCAGTGTTGCTATGGATAGTTAATCAGGCAGCACCCATGACGGAACAAGCAAAGCAAATCAAACCAGGAGGCTGGCAGGGAAACATTGCTTAAGAATAGTGTTTCCTGCTATTGAAATATCCTTTGTCTAATCCTATATTGGTTCTTGAAGTTTTTGTGATTTCGTAGGATTTTGACTGCTCTTTTTTTAATGTACAGTGGTGTGAAAAACTATTTGCCCCCTTCCTGATTTCTTATTCTTTTGCATGTTTGTCACACAAAATGTTTCTGATCATCAAACACAT
>JANRMT010062796.1:67949382-67969887 GCA_026402145.1 Polypterus bichir lapradei
CAAAAACACAACTTCGCTAATAGCAGTCACAAAAATCACGTAGTTAACGGAAGGAGTTGAAACTCGCACTGAGCTATAGGAGGGTACTGATACACGTGCTCTATCAAGGACAACAGCGCAGCGTTGCCAGATCGCTTGCAGTGTTGCTGAGGAAGCCTTTTCTCCGCCCACAGCACAAACGGAGCTGCTTGAGGTATGCTCAAGCACATTTGGACAAGCCAGCTTCATTTTGGAATAAGGTGCTGTGGACTGATGAAACTAAAATTGAGTTATTTGGGCATAACAAGGGGCGTTATGCATGGAGGAAAAAGAACACAGCATTCCATGAAAAACACCTGCTACCTACAGTAAAAAATGGTGGTGGTTCCATCATGCTGTGGGGCTGTGTGGCTAGTGCAGGGACTGGGAATCTTGTCAAAGTTGAGGGACGCGTGGATTCCACTCAGTATCAGCAGATTCTGGAGACCAATGTCCAGGAATCAGTGACAAAGCTGAAGCTGCGCCGGGGCTGGATCTTTCAACAAGACAACGACCTGAAACAGTGCTCAAAATCCAGTAAGGCATTCATGCAGAGGAATAAGTACAACGTTCTGGAATGGCCATCTCAGTCCCCAGACCTGAATATAATTGAAAATCTGTGGTGTGAGTTAAAGAGAGCTGTCCATGCTCGGAAGCCATCAAACCTGATTGAACTAGAGATGTTTTGTAAAGAGGAATGGTCCAAAATACCTTCAACCACAATCCAGACTCTCATTGGAACATACAGGAAGTGTTTAGAGGCTGTAATTTCTGCAAAAGGCGGATCTACTAAATATTGATTTCATTCCTTTTTTGTGGTGCCCAAATTTATGCACCTGCCTGATTTTGTTTGAACAATTATTGCACACTTTCTGTAAATCCAATAAACTTCATTTCACTTCTCAAATATCACTGTGTGTCTCTCCTATATGATACATTTAACTGACATTTTTTTTTATCGTAACAACCAACGATTTATACAGGAAAATGACTATTAACAAGGTTGCCCAAACTTTTGCATCCCACTGTATGTGTATATGTATGTGTTTGTATATGTATGTGTGTGTATATATACTGTGTATATATGTGTGTGTATATATATATATATATATATATATATATATATATATATATATCTATATCATTTATATGAGTGTGTGTGTGTGTATATATGTATGTACTGGCAGGCTTCACTCGCCAACCCCTTTGTTTGGTTAATCAGATATACAATTTTAAAAGCTTTTTTTTTTTCTTTGGAATCGTTGCTGTATTGTGGGACCACAGATTCTCATAGCGTATGGTCCATTATTGTGTAAATCCACGTTTTGTGCATTGAATGATCCGAAGGCGAAAAGACTTTGTTTTCCACTCTTTGCCTTTTATTTGTGACCTCACTTTGTTTTCCACTCTTTGCCTTTTATTTCTGTCCTCAATTTGTCCTGCTGTTTTTTCAATTACACCTGGTTCTGATGATTATTTACCTTTTGTTTGCGTTAATGCAATCTTTACTATCTTTTTTTTTTTTTGATACTGTAGCGGCTGACGTAATAAAGTGTCACAAAAGTTCTACTTGAACAATCGCTGACTTTGTTACCCCAAACACAACTTTCTAGCACCCTCTCCAACCCCTCCTCCCATGTGTCTCGCTTCCCCCTTACCGCATCAATCAGTACCCCGCTATCAGTCTTCCATGCTGTACTCCACCCTCCCTTAATCGGACCTAACAGTCACTTAAAACAAAAAAGGCTTCAACTTGTCTTGGATGCTGCAATACTTTAGAATTTTACTGCTTTCATATTCTGTACCTTTCTCTGCATGTGTATCGCGCCATCGTTTGTTTAAGCCTTTCAAATTCAACTGCTTTCATAATCTCTTATCTGCCTTTTTTCTCTCTCCAATGCTTTTGGGTCTCTTTTCTCCGCACTGCTCTTTCTTCTTTGCTGAGAGCACAGGATCTGTGTGTGCTACATGCCTTTACATGAGGGAGTGTTTTGCTGGCTGTCCATGCTCTTATTTGATAAGAAGGGTGTGTCTTGCAAGAATGTATTGTTCCACATCCCCGCGGGACGGCCTTTGGACAGTCTCTTGGCACCAAGTCTCATGTTTACGGCCCCCACGAGACGCTCCGCGGCTAGTCTTTTTTGTCTCTTGGGTCTTTTAAATGTCTTCCGAGAACTTCTGAGAAGATCACGTCTCGTCGCCCTGCCCTGCTTTTCCTTTCCAGGATTTTTTTTTTATAATAGAGAGATGTATCTGTTTTTATATATATAATTGCACTCACATGGAACTGATAGGCCATGCCTCAAAGCTGGTAGCGTAAACCGATAGTTTAGTCCTGGCGGCCAAGTGCTTGGTCCATTTAACAGAATGGTGCGTGGGCCGAATGCATGCTTGGTTAGCCCTGAGAGTCAAAACAAACTTTAACCCTGCAAAATGCTGCTACTACTACAACTAATAATAATAATAAAATATTTATTAATATTTACATGGTGTTTTTCTCTTTTTGTGCAGATCTCAAGTATAAATTGGCACTCATGCAGGCAGCCAAGAACAAAGTCTACTCCTGGCATACTGAGTTGCCCACTTATGTTTAAGCTGCTCTCTAAATCTGTCAATAACTGTGCCTACGATCATTTAAGTGAAAATTGCTATTGAGGCCCAGTTCACAGGGGTGGATGAGTTAGCATCTGTAGTGTTTTGTGTATTATCATGAATCTACGCAAATACTTTGCATATGAGTCTCCATACTTTCATGTCAACAATACAATTTTTTGCAAGGCTGTCCTTTATATGAATGACTGTAAAATTTTGTGCCACCAATTTAATCTGTCAGTGTTTGTCACTCTGTTGGCATGTTAATGAGATATACTTTCTGGAATGTGTTTCACAGAGTCATGGTTGACCTTTCAGCCCTCGAGGTTTACATGTTACATTTTTTTCTGTATGGCTAAGATTGGTACTTCTAGATAGAACTTGGTTTTCTTCTTCATGATTATTTTTAAATTACAAGAATTCCTTACTCTTAGCAAAATGCTTTATTTTAATGCTATACGATTGCACATTTCTCCGACTATCAGTCATTACTGTTTTTCCTTGTTGGTGCAACACAAGCAGCTTGTTTTGTTTTAATCCATTAAAGATGTGTTGCTTTTGTAATTCAGCACAGTATTACAAACTGTACAGTCAATGTTGGTACTCTTTCCCTGAAAATGCTCCCAAACCAAGGCACTTTTAATCTGAGACAATGTAAACTTATCTGAAATATATGATTACTTAAATTAACATGTCAAAGTTATTGGGTAATGAAGCAAGGTACTTAAATTTTCCAATGCAAATTTAAATAATCTTATCAATAAAAACTTGGTAACTAAATTACACCAGTTGAATAATGGTTAGTTTTTAACATTACTTCAGTGTGTGTATATATGCATGTACAGTATATGCAAAATGAAAGACTTGCTTGAAAACATATTTTTAAGTTTTGCCTTTCTTCTTTCTGTGTGACAAGATTGACAAACAACAATTTGAAGAAACAGTACGAACTCTAAACAACCTATACATGGAGGCAGAGAAACTTGGGGGCCAGTCCTACCTTGAAGGCTGCCTTGCTTGCTTGACTGCGTATACTATTTTCCTTTGTATGGAAACCCACTACGAAAAGGTAAACGATTGCATTGTTTTGTTTTGACAAATTACAAGTCTTGAAAGTTTTTGAAACACACTAGATTTCTGGGTTATGTCTGTTCTTAACTTAATTAAACTATTCACCGCTCATTATAGTGTTTTATTTAACCTGCAACAACCATGTAAAAATGCAACTTTTTGTTTTGGGTACATTTTAACCACTCGTGCAACCAATAGTAATAGCATTTGAGCAGGATCATCTATTGATTAAATAATCAGAAAGTCGACATGAGAAAACTGTAATGATGATCCAGAGTTTCTGCTTAAAACTGAATTGGGATCAGTGTTATTACCTTTAATGAAAAATAGAGAACAATATATTGTTAAAAAAAATCATTTCATAAATGAACTAAAATAAAAATGAAAAACTGTCTAAAAACTGGAACTAAATTAAAATGAGATAATAATAATGAAACCACTCTCTAATTTTGATTTTGGTTCTCATCACACTAGTCTTTCTCAATAATGTGCAAGTGAGCATGCAGTTGCAGGTGTTTTATTGTATATTACTTAAAATCATGTAGTCATAAATGTGGTCAGGAATGACCATTGATTTGTGGACGTGTACAGGTACCCTTCGCTGTTGGTGTCTGAATCTGTATGTTTCATTGATCTTTCATCTATCAGTTAGCTTTCCCTTCTTAAACTGAGAATGATTTATCAAAACCTTATCAGTTGTCAGTGACTTATTCTGTGGATTTCATTGGCCAAAATTGACATTCAGTTACAGGTAACCCTTTGAGTGCAAGTGGCAGGCAACTTTCACTAAGTTTTAATGGACAGGTGATTAAATTAAAACATGCCACATTTTACTTTGGAAGATACAGTTAAATAGTTTCAAAATTAGTGACATAGAAGATTTGTCAAGATCACATAGCCTCCCACCAATGCTTCAAGTGCAGTCAGTATTTAGGTTGGGGAAAAAAGTTTATAGAAATCTTTAAATCTCCAAGAAGGTAGGAATTTCAGCCAGTTTAACCTTGCTTCCCACAGATATTGCTTGTTTGTTGGTACTTTTGTAGTCCTAGATTTAGCAGATGAGTAGCATGCAGTCAGTGCCATCAACCAAGCAGCTGGTGCATGGATACGTTAAGTATTAATCATGTTATTAGTACTGATGTTGTGCGGTGTCACAGAGAACATTCCTGCCGAACTATCATGATAAAGTTCTCTAGGTAAAATGCTTTGTCGATAGCAAATGGATGGGCTTCAATAATCTAATAAAGAATGATGCCGTATTTCATATTTTTAACGGGATATTTGTCTGAGTGTTTACTTTGTAGAAGCACGGAGGTCTAGGAAATAATTAGCCATTTGAATGGTTGATGTCCATCTAGCTATGGCTGTAAAACTGATAAATGAAATCCACTCTTAACCTATTAATTGTTCCTTAACCTTATCGCAAGCTGTTGAACCTTTTGTGAAAGTGTTTATTTGATCTTTGGACTTCAGGCTTCACACGTTCTATAGTTTATGCCTACATTTTGTAACATTTATTACTAAAATATGAAAAAGTTTGTGTTTTAACAAAGTGTTTACACAGATTAATGTAGAAATGGAACACACATGAAATGTATGTGTTCCAAATAACGATCCATTATTTCCACTCTAAAACTCCAGCACTTCACTACCACATAATCAAACAAGGCATGAGCTGGGAGAAGTCTGTGAACGTTCTGCGACTCTGGGAGGATGGAATAGCAGGCTGCTTGTCTTAATCAGCCCGTTTACAGGAGAAAAGAAGCTGAGGGAGAGGTGCAAATGGATTTAAGGTGGACCGGATTTACGGGTTTTCTTGTAGGCCCTGGTAATTCTAGAGTTAAGTAATCATAATAGTATTCTTCTGGGGCGATGTTCACATTCATAGATGTGGAACTACATACCTCTCAAAAACATTTTCTGTACCTACTGATCTGGGTAGGCAAATTGTAAAGGTCCAACTCACGACAACAGTCATTCATTCATTCCAGTTGTGACTCCTGATGAAGACAGTCACAATGTAGTACATTTGCTCCACTCTGGTAAATTAAAAAATGAAAGTAGAAGCATATAAAATATTTATTACATATACAACACTTTATGAAAATTTTTATTTTGAGAAAATAAAAATAGCGATGTAATGACAACTTTCAAGCCAAAACACTTGGATTACAAGGAAACTCACCATGATTTAAAAGCACATGTGATGGTCAAAATGCAAATGTAAATGGGAAATATATTCAAATTACATGTTTAACAAGGAGCAAGAATTGACAGTGTTTCATATATAAGAATGTTCTTTTATCTGACCATCTGTGAATAGCATTCCAAATTTATAGATAAAAATAATCTTTGTAAATTGTTGGACAGTAGTATTTGGCAAAAATGAAGTATCAGCTGCCTCATAAAATCCCTTCCAGAATTATTGGCCATGATTTTTTTTTTTAATTCTAAGTGATAGACTACTGAGGTAAGTTTTCACATCTGCAAGTAAGGAGTGCAGAGTTCTTTTTTTTTTTTTTAGTAACTTCTGTTTAATAGCAGAACATGTCTTAAATCATGCTGTAATTGACATTCTATTTATTATCTTCCGTTTGAGGAAATGCTTGTTATGCACTTAGATTTAAGAGGAGCTTTCATAGCTGTTTACCACAATATTTTATTACATACGTTTTGAATGAATTATATTGAACCATCGAGCACTGTATAGTTGAATTTTTGCTAAGCAGATCATATTCATGTTAAGAAAAGTTATGATAATACACTACCATAACATTCTAAAATTTGATATACAGTAATCTCTCCTCGATCGTGGGGGTTGAGTTCCAGAACCCAGAAGTAGGATTCTTTATTTATAATTTCTGTATATTTCTAATATTTTCGCAGTTAGAGCATTGAAAACCTGTTTACGACCTTCTAAATACTTTTTTTTAACATTATTAGAGCCCTCTAGACATAAAAATTAAAAACACCCTTTAGTCAAAAGTTTAAACTGTGCTCCATGACAAGACAGAGATGACAGTTCTTTCTCACAATTAAAAGAATGCAAACATATCTTCCTCTTCAAAGGAGTGCGCGTAGCAGAGAATGTCAGAGAGAGATAGAAAAGTAAACAATCAAAAATCAATAGGGCTGTTGGGCTTTTATATATGCGAAGCACCGCGATAAAGCGCCGCAATGAAGGGATTAATGTGAAGGTAGTCTTTCAGCATTTTTTTAGCGGAGCATCCGTATCTTCTAAGCAAACAGCCTCTGTGCAAACAGCACCTTTGCTCACACCCCCTCCGTCAGGAGCAGAGAATGTCAAGACAGAGAAAAGCAAACAATCAAAAATCAATACAGGCTGTTAGAGCTTTTAAGTGTGCAAAGCACCGCAGGGAAGCATATCATATATACGTGCTCTGATTGGATAGCTTCTCAGCTATCCGCCAATAGCATCCCTTGTATGAAATCAACTGGGCAAACAAACTGAGGAAGCATGTACCATAAATTAAAAGACCCATTGTCCACAGAAATCCGCGAACCAGCGAAAAATCTGTGATATATATTTAGATATGCTTACATTTAAAATCCGCGATGGAGTGAAGCCGCGAAAGTCGAAGCGCGATATAGCGAGGGATCACTGTAGTGTACCTTCTTGAGATTGTCTTGGCAACTAAAATAACTGTTCCAGGTTTTTTTTTTTTTTTTTTCTTTTTTCAAATTTAATTTTGTGAATGATTCAAACCTGACATCTATCCAGAGCACAAAGCACATGAAAAGTTTTGTCAGACAGGTGCAACCTGAAAGACCACCATAAACTACAAGTGGATGCTGGCTTTTCCACTGCTTCATATTGTTTACAGAGCAGGGGCCACATGTATAACGGCGTGCATAGAACTCTCACTATAACATGGTGTAAGCACATAAGCGGGAATGTGCATACGCACTGAAAAATCCAGATGCAGGAATCCGTGCGTACGCAAACTTCCACGTTCTTCCGCTACATAAACCCTGATCAGCGTGAAAAGTAACGCTCGTGCGCGCGCCTGCTGTCCCGCCCCAACTCCTCCCACAATTACACCTCTTTGAATATGTAAATCAATATATATAGCCCTTAAGTTCAGCGTTCTGTGAAAAGACAATGGCAAAACCACAAGGAAAAATAGAACAGTTTCCGCGAATACCAAGTGGAGGCAAGGAAAAACGTACTATTTGTTGGTTTAAACAGTGATATAAACAAGAAAAGGAAGCTGATCAAGTGACATAGCTTGTCGGAGAAACTCGAAAGCTCAAGTTCACAGAGTCGCACAGTGCCCGAAATAAAAAAGAAGTCGCATATCAAAGTCGCCATGAAAAGGTGCGTCGTAGACCACCGTCTTGAGTGTAATATTAAAGCTTATTAGGGTACAGAGAAAAAAAAAAGGCACACAGTGGGGAAAAAGCACAAAATGTCAACTTTAATCTCGAAATTTCCACTTTAATCACGTAGTTCATTTTGTCATTAAAGTAGAACATCAAACTTAATCTTAAATCGTTTAATTTACTAGTTTCTCAAATCCTGTCGTAACTAAAGTAGTATATTAAATGCTTTGTTTTGTATTTGATCTTCTATGTGCTCTATGTGTGTGAATCACTATGTGCTTCTTAAACTGGCTTTCTCTTCCTCTGACAGGACACAGAATCTATTACATTTGTGATATTGCAGCTCTTTGAATAACTAAAAAACTGAGATGTATACGTGATATTTTCATGATGATAAGAGTTAAAGCATGTTATTAAACATGGGAACACGGTGCCGCAGTGATTGTGCGCGACCATCGATGAAATAATTTATTGCAGCAGTACTGTCTCTTTCAAATGTACTAATCTCCAATTCCTGTCCTTCCTTTTCTTTCTCCAAATACCCAATCGCCACCCAATCAGCTCTGTAATAGACGTTGAGCCATCTGTAAGCTTATAACGCCGATTCTGCAAAACTTTTAAGGAGCATTGAAATATCTTTGTAGTACATGTTTAATTATTCTATCCTTCACGCCAGTCCCAGTGAAGCATACAGTGCGAGGCAGGAACAATCCGTGAACGGAGCGCCGGATCCTTGCTAGCGTAGCGATACTGTGTCCTTTAATTATTAACAATATAGATTTTTTAAATAAAGTTAAATTTTATCTGTATAATACAATAAACATATTTTGCTGCATTTCATCTTAAAAATGATATCGTCCTCATATTTAAATACGCGCTTTATAAAGTGGCTCAGGTTGTGCAATATTATAACTGTATCGCAAGTTTACAGTGAGGTAATTGTACTTATAAGTACAAACAGTTCTACAAGGAGCACTTAATGGAGTGATTGATTGCGTTTAGAGCTCTTGGGATGAAACTCTTTCTGAACCGCGAGGTCCATACAGGAAAGGTTTTGAAGCGTTTGCCGTGTGAGAAGCAGTTCAAATAGGAAGCATGGCTGAGTCAGCGTATGCTTGATGCTGTATACCGATAATTCTCTTTCCGATCAGCTGCTCCGAATAGTGCAGTGAGAGTAATATGGAAAAAGATGATCCACTTTGGCAGCCCCTAACGGGAGAAGCTGAAAGAAGAAAAAGAAGGTGCAGTAACAACACTAAAGCAGCTATGGTATTTAGAATATTTTGACCATTCTGTGGTCCATTATATTGTTACAGGTTAATTACAATCAGATACATTAAACTAATAAACAATATGCGGTTAATTTCAGTGTATTTATAAAGCCGCGTCAGGGACGTGGATCTGAAAAAGAAAGATAAACCACACAAGAACAGTAGCATTTCTTTGACGCTGGGTGCCGTGGAGAACTTGTGTACAACAGGGTATGAGCTACCGTGGAACTGTGCGTGGCTTTATGCCAAGTTTAGGTTTTATACATAGCTATTTGAACGCGGAAATGTTCTTACGCAACATTTCTGTGCGTACGCACCATTTATACATGAGGCCTCAGGACATCTGCAGATTTGTCAACTCATGATGGCAAGGTACCAAAATAAGAAAGCAATAAATTATAGCTGTTGCTTTGTTCATAGTTATCTATGCCAGATCTCCGTGTAGAAACTTGTGGACACAATCGGAGCCAAGACAGATGGGAGAAAGATGTTGAGATTTTGGATACGAAACCTTTCTAAAAATTAGGAATTCCGTGTCATTTCAGCTAATCACAAAATTCTCTAAAATGATCAGATGGGAGTGAAAAAATATGAATTTCGCTGCATTGCAAACATAGCCTTTTATTTTCATCAGTCAAAAACAGCATTATGTGTATCTGTCAAATTCTGTTAGCTTACTCATTTCCTAACACCTTGAAACTATATGTGCTTACCGCCCATTTATTGCTTAAGTGCCTCAAATTGAAATCATGTGTGCTATTGGTGGAATTTAACAAATATGGGGAATGGTTGAAGTAGCTTGAGGAGACATTTGGAAACTAAACTTTTGTTCTAGTCAACTCTGGTGTATGCTTAATTTTTATTGAATCATTGTTTATTTGTATTTATTCTAATATTATGTTTTCAAGAACACCTACATGATTACTGTTAAGATAACTAATTTAAAAGTATTTTTTCTGGAATATCCAATACTTTTCTATAGTACTGTATACATATATAATATTGGTTGATTCTGGAGCCATGAATGACTTGTTCAGTTTTAAGGCCACCAATATTATAGAAATTGGAGAGAAAGGAGTCTTTAGTTATCTTATATTTTTTCAAAAAAAAAAAAAAAAAATCAATATACAAGAACTATGCATAATCCTATGGTAATTGGGGGGAAAAAACAGTTAATACCACACTGTTATGTCACAATGATGAGCCTATGTGTGCAACGTGAGTGGTAATATTTGATGGTTTAATTTTTAAGACTTGTCAAATGTAATTGATTTATTTTGCGTCTTGTTTAAGGTGACATAAAAACAAAATATTAATATGGATTAATGAACCGTAATACCTGAAATGCTATGCCATGTGTGATTTGTCAAATTACAGTTTGTTTACAAACTTGGTCATGTGACCCACTGTGGCTACAGCATTTAGTTCCAACCAGATTCACACTTACTGATGATGGACCTCAATTAGCCGATTGTGTTGTTCTTCTCTTATTCTGTATTCATAAAAGCACAGGAGTATGATTATTACATTTATTATAAAACATTTAGAATTATGTCCTTTTGCCGTTGCTTTAACACTAGCTTTACCAAAGCCTACGGAAAAACTTGTAAATCCATCCCACCTTAAATCCTTTCGCACCTCTCCATCAGCGTCTTTTGTCTTTTAAATGTGTTGATAAGCAACAAGCAGCCTGCTCTCACATCCCCCCAATGCCGCACAAGGTTTTCTCAGCTCAAGTCTTTTTACCTGCGTGTCAGTTGCTTAGAGTTGTATAGACTAGAGTAAATAGTATATTGTTATTTGGAGCACATGCATTTCATGTGTGTTCTGTGTCTACAACAATCTAAACATCGTTAAAACAGAAACGTTTGTCATGTTTTAGTAATAAATGACAAAATGTAGACTTGAAGCATACAGTGCATCCGGAAAGTATTCACAGCGCATCACTTTTTCCACATTTTGTTATGTTACAGCCTTATTCCAAAATTAAGTTCATTTTTTTCCTCAGAATTCTACACACAACACACCATAATGACAACGTGAAAAAAGTTTACTTGAGGTTTTTGCAAATTTATTAAAAATAAAAAAATTGAGAAAGCACATCTACATATGTATTCACAGCCTTTGCCTTGAAGCTCAGAATTGAGCTCAGGTGCATCCTGTTTCCCCTGATCATCCTTGAGATGTTTCTGCAGCTTAATTGGAGTCCACCTGTGGTAAATTCAGTTGATTGGACATGATTTGGAAAGGCAACCACCTGTCTATATAAGGTCCCACATTTAACAGTTCTTGTTAGAGCACAAACCAAGCATGAAGTCAAAGGAATTGTCTGTAGACCTCCGAGACAGGATTGTCTCGAGGCACAAATCTGGGGAAGGTTACAGAAAAATTTCTGCTTCTTTGAAGGTCCCAATGAGCACAGTGGCCCCCATCATCTGTAAGTGGAAGAAGTTTGAAACCACCAGGACTCTTCCTAGAGCCGGCTGGCCATCTAAACTAAGCGATTTGGGGAGAAGGGCCTTAGTCAGGGAGGTGACCAAGAACCCGATGGTCACTCTGTCAGAGCTCCAGAGGTCCTCTGTGGAGAGAAGAGAACCTTCCAGAAGGACAACCATCTCTGCAACAATCCACTAATCAGGCCTGTATGGTAGAGTGGCCAGACGGAAGCCACTCCTTAGTAAAAGGCACATGTCAGCCCACCTGGAGTTTGCCAAAAGGCACCTGAAGGACTCTCGGGCCATGAGAAACAAAATTCTCTGCTCTGATGAGACAAAGATTGAACTCTTTGGTGTGAATGCCAGGCGTCACGTTTGGCGGAAACCAGGCACCGCTCCTCACCAGGCCAATACCATCCCTACAGTGAAGCATGGTGGTGGCAGCTTCATGCTGTGGGGATGTTTTTCAGTGGCAGGAACTGAGAGACTAGTCAGGATAAAGGGAAAGATGACTGCAGCAATGTACAGAGACATTTTGGATGAAAACCTGCTCCAGAGCGCTCTTGACCTCAGACTGGGGCGACGGTTCATCTTTCAGCAGGACAACGACCCAAAGCACACATCCATGATATCAAAGGGGTGGCTTCAGGACAACTCTGTGAATGTCCTTGAGTGGCCCAGCCAGAGTCCAGACTTGAGTCCGATTGAACGTCTCTGGAGAGATCTTAAAATGGCTGTGCGTCGACGCTTCCCATCCAACCTGATGGAGCTTGAGAGGTGCTGCCAAGAAGAATGGGCAAAACTGGCCAAGGATAGGTGTGCCAAGCTTGTGGCATCATATTCAAAAAGTCTTGAGGCTGTAATTGCTGCCAAAGGTGCATCAACAAAGTATTGAGCAAAGGTTGTGAATACTTATGTACAGGTGATTTCTCAGTTTTTTTTATTTTTAATAAATTTGCAAAAACCTCAAGTAAACTTTTTTTCTCATTGTCATTATGGGGTGTTGTGTGTAGAATTCTTTGGAAAAAAATAAATTGAATCCATTTTGGAATAAGGCTGTAACATAACAAAATGTGGAAAAAGTGATGCGCTGTGAATACTTTCCGGATGCACTGTATAATGTGTGAAGCCTGAAGTCTAAATATCAGGTAAACACTCTCACAAAAGGTACAAGTATAACAAACCAAATGCGCTTTTATTCAAGAATATAACTGCAGAAAAAGAACCTGCGTTGGGGTGTGACATTGATGCGTCTTTAGTATGACTGCTTTGGTGCTGTAATGGTAAGAGCTGCTGACTGGTAATCAAAGGGTCACTGGTTTGATCCCACACAATTCCCATTTGAGAAGCGAACTGCTGTTATTCTTACTATTGTAGAATAAAAATATACTTTTGATTTGAGTCTGTAACAGCCGGTGTAAATGTATGGTACTTGTAAAGTTTAGCGTTGTTTTTTTTTTAATTCAGCTTTATTCTCCCAGTTACGTTCACACTCCTCCCCCACCCCGATCTGACACTGCTGTTTTCACATAAAGACGCGCTATAGCAGAGGTGAACTCAGATTAGGACGAGGGTTCTACATCAGAGAAAGAATGCATGTCGCACTTTTGCAGTCGCTGTACAGGTTTTTAAATGATCATCGCGCTGCGCAACAAGCAGAAAACGCAGCTCACCAGCAGCAGCAACAAGCCAGCAGATGATCCGACCGCTTCTCCTTAACATGCGTTAAGCACCTAAACCCACCCCCAGTCCCCAAACGCGAGCAGTGTTATATATCCTGCGAGAAACAGACTTAACCACTCCCGGGGCCGGAAATAAAGGACAAGTATTGTTTTTACAAAAGTTTTAAAGTAAAAGTGAAAATAATGCATATGTAACAATTCCCATGAAAATAACAATCTCTTTAAATTGTATATCTGATAAACCAAACCCGGGGGTGGGCGAGCAGGGGGCAGAGTGCCCTAGTTTATTTAAGATTTATTATTCATTTACAGTTTATCACCTTAAATGTGTATAAATCAGCTCATAGACACTGTAAACAGGTTTGGGTCACATCTCATACTGCTAGCTTAGTTGAGGTGATCTACAGCTCATCCAGCAGAGTAATTTTTTACACTTTCTTTGGCTTCGCTGAATACTGGAATTTGATGTTTTAAGTATAGGGTGGAAATTAACTCTATGTGAGCACCGTGTAAATCTGGTTTTATAGGTATCAAGTCAAGTCAAGTTGGGGAGCATGCACTGGTACAGTGTGTTGCCGCACCCACTGCACGACAAAATAACTCGGGATCCCGGTTTGCAACCCCCCAGGCAGACACGCAGTCCATTCTCACCCTCCGGAAATGACCCTCTATCTGCCACAGCCAGGTGTTGCGTGGGCGACCCCTTGGTCTGTCCATCCACTCGGGTCCCCAACAATGAGGATCTTACAAGCCCGTTCACCCTCCGGGAAACACGCCACATGGGTAATTGCCACAGGTAATTTGCCTTTGTGTCTTTGATTTACCCCTCCGCTCCAGTTTTATTTAACGGTATTTGCATATGTTTCAGTCACACCATTTAGAAATTACAGCACTTTTTCCACATGGGCACTTAATGTTTGGAACATAACAATGGTAGGTTTATTGAAGCAGGCATATTTTTTTATATTTTGTTGTATATCCCTTACATGCAGTGACTTCTTGGGATCAGCGATTCATATACATCGTCAGGTGCTGAGTATCTTCTCTGAAGATGCTCTTCTAAGCCTCTAACAGCCATCTTTAGTTCCTGCTTGTTTCAGGGACTTGTGCCCTTAAGTTTTTTCTTCAGCATATGGAAGGTATGCTCAATTGGATTGAAATCGTTGAGCTGGCTTGGTGATTCAAAAATGATCAAGTTTTTAGCTTTGGAACGCTCATGTGTTGCCTTAGCATTATGTTTGGGATCACTGTTGTTGTAGGATGAAATGCTGTCCAGTGGGTTTGGAGGCATTTACTGGAACTTGAGCTGATAAGATGTTTCTATACACCTCAGAATTCATTGTGGAAGTACCATCAGCAGGTACTTTATCAATGAAATTAAGTGTGCCAGTACCTGTGGCAGCCATACATGTCTAAGCCATACCACCACCACCACTATATTTAACAGATGCTTTTGTATGCTTTAGTTCTTGGGCATTTCCTTTTCGTCTCCACACTTTGCTCTTGCCACCATTCTGATACAGTTATGTTTTTGTCTTGTCTGTCCACAATACCTTTTATTTAAATGGTGACTCCCCCTGTTTTTTGTGTCTGTCTTTCCTAAATAATGTGTAACCAGCTATGTTTTACTCCTGCCCATCTCCCTCTAATTTAGATAAGTTTCATATTATAGTAATAGAAGAAACCTATGTGCAGTTACATACAATTACAACTTATTTATTATATTTTTAATACTCCTAGTATTCAAGGCAAGCCATTTTTAATGTATTACTTAATCTAGTATGGCACTTTAGCATCGGGCTGGAAATTAAGCTACTGTGTGTATTTAATAATATGATTCTTGTCTTTTCTTAAGGTGAATTTCTAAACCTGGCCTGTCCTAAGTTTCCTGATCCCCCATTTCTTGGTTTTAAACAATCTAAATTTTACTTACTCATACGTCTACTCAATACATTGGTAACCTCTCTGTTTAAATGTAAGCATTCTGGACTCCTCAGTCTTACCTGGACTAGTGTGTGCCATTGCAGAAGAGAAAGCGACATTGTCAGTTCCGATCCTTAACTTTGGCACCTAACTCTTTAAATGTTACACAGTGACTCTTCCAAAGATTTTTCGCTACCTAGTGACTTAAGAAAAAGATGATTTACTGTCCCATACTTTTTCAATTTGCATAGTATTACTGAGGCTGTGTTTTTCTGGACCCTTAAAAAAGGATTAAACACACTTGTTTGCTGGAAGATTGTATGCTCTGCTCATTTTTACTTGCTTTGAGTCCAGGTACTCCTATTTCCCTGCCACATCTGAATGGTGTATTAGATTAATTGTTGATTCTAAATTGACTTATCATGAGTGTAGCAGTTCATCTGAATTGAAATCAAAACATCCATCCTTTATTAAACCAATTCTGTTCTTTTCAAAAGTGATTAGCTGACTTTTAGGTAGATTTATAGTGAGCAGCAGTAGAGAATAACATTCTGAAACCCTACATACTCCATTTCTGAGTCGGAGGGAGTTGTGGCAAGGTAGCCATCTACCTTAGATTGGACACCAGTCCATTGCAGTGTTACATAACCTTCACTACCTTATGCCAGGGTGTTTTAAACAAGCTGGTCAATATAATCTGTATATTGTGATGTGGAATAAAGTAAGACTAATGAAAGAAACTCACATGGTACTAGGGAGAACTTTCAAATTCTACAGAGACACTACCCAGTCCAGAGGAGTGGAGCAGGGGCGGCACTGTGGAGCAGTGGTAGTGCTGCTGCCTCGCAGTAAGGAGACCTGGATTCGCTTCCCTGCGTGGAGTTTGTATGTTCTACCTGTGTCTGCGTGGGTTTCCCCTGGGTGCTCTGGTTTCCTAACGCAGTCCAAAGACATGCAGGTTAGGTGCATTGGCGATCCTAAATTGTCTCTAGTGTGTGCTTGGTATGTTAGGGGTGTGTGTGTACACTGTAGTGGGCTGGTGCCCTACCTGGGATTTTTTCCTGCTTTCCACCCTGTGTTGTGTGGGATTGGCTCCGGCAGACCCCCATGATCCTGTGTTAAGATATAGCAGGTTGGATAATGGATGGATGGACTGTGGAGCAGACAGACAGCGTCACTAACTGTTGTACCACCGTTTTGCTTCTGTGTGTCTTTTATACTGCGATCTCTGCTCACAAAATGAACATTTTATTTTTTTAAATACTGTATAAAAACTTGCAGAATATCTCTGAATTAGACGGACATAAGATTGTTTTACTGAATAATCTGTGAAATGCAGATCCATGTTTACTCCTTAGGTGAAAGGTATATTAATGGTGCCATCCAGAGGTTAAATTGTGTATGGCATGCTGCCATATAAATTTTGCTGGGATTATTATTTTTTTTACTTCATTTATATTGCCTATAAATATAATGATCCTTGTTTAAGCAGTTCACTAATTATCAGATTGTTTACCCAAGGATCAAGACCTTGTTTTTTGTTAAAATAGATGTCTTTATAAACATTTGTTCTGTTAAATTATTTTATGAGTTTTTCACCATTGCTTTCCACAGCCATTTTGTAAGATGCTTATTTATACTGTTTCATTTTCAGATCTGCTTAATTTCTTCTTCTAGTCAACTGGTGGGAGAAAGAAAATCAACCTGTATCTTGATAGTTCTTTTTAGTTATAGAGGGTTATGTATGGATTTGTAAATAGCTTTTCAGTCTCGGTGCAGGAGCTTTTAATAATTTCATCTGTCTGTTGTGTTTAATATACTAGAACCATTCCAAGAACTGTAACAAGAATATAAAACCATCAATATTTTGTGTGCTGTACCTTCTTCGACCATATCTTATTTGTATAAAATACACTGTATATCTCTCTGTTGTTTAAACTTTATTTTAAGGATGCTTGTTCAGTTACGTGGGTTTACTCTGTGATCTATAAATTGTCATCTTCATTCAGAAAAATTTTCTTCTACTTTAATTGCCAATGCTAAATTATGTAAGAACACAACAATGGACTGGGTGTTTATTCTAGATTTATGTCTTCCTTAGTCACATGAATCAACCCTAGACTTGAGTCCCTTTGACCCTGAAATAGATTGCTAGTTCAACAGTGGAAGGATTTTCCTGTGCCATCTGTTTTACTGCCAGCATCTACAGCTTGCACCCTGAGTACCAGAACTTAACTGAATATTTAAGTTATTATCAAAAACATAGTTTCTTCTCTGCTACTTCTCCTAGCCACACATTCATTTACATCAGACTAGAAATTTCCCATTTGTGTTCTAATTTCATATGTGTATATGGATCAAATATTAACAGGATTTTTCTAATCACTGTCTTGATTTTGCTGAAAATGGTGCAGTAAAAGTGAGGAAGATACAATACAGTTATTAGAATTTCAGTAGAATCTCAGATGGTTCATCAACTAATTGTAGCTTAAGTTAGAGGAGAAATGTTTAAAAAAAAATGTTAAAATTGCATTTGGTTAGTATGTTAACCATATTCATTAGAGAAGTTTATACCTGTCCTTAAATCAAAAGTGTACAAATGCATTTTTGTGCTTTTTATGTGCTGTCTTCACCTGCTTTTCAAAATTTACCCTCAAATAAATTGTTAATCCAGCCCGAGGTTCCATAGGTTCTGTAAAACTCTCTGAACAAATAAAGTATTAATTTATTAAAAATTATTAATAACTATTTTAATATGGGGCATTGAGAAGACTAGAAAAATGACAACTTTTATTGGCTAACTAAAAAGATTGTGATATGTAAGCATACAAGGCAACTTATGCCCCTTCAGGCAAAAAGAAGCCTGAGTTGCTCCAAAAGCTTGCATATTGTAGTCGTTATAGTTAACCAATAAAATATGTTATTTTGCTTGATTTCTCATTACATCCATAATAGCTAACATGGTACAACACCCTATTAAAATGGAACATTCAAAAGTGATTTATAAGTTTAGGTGACAGGCTTACACCTGAATTTTACAGTGTCCACCCCACTATATGCCATGGTACTTGGTTGTATTCCTTGTTCAGATGTAGTAGCACATAATACAGCTCCTATGTCTTCACCTAATGGTTTTCCTTTGCTCAGATAACAAACATCACATCTTTTGTTGAGTGTTCAGAATTGAAAGTTTTAAATGTCTGCATTAATTACTGTTTTGAAAAAATTACCGGATGTAATATTGCAGTATTCTCTCATCACTTTATGATGATGTCTGTTCTTTTTTTTTTTTTATTCTAAGCCTGCTTACTTTCCAAAGAACAGTGCATCTGTTTATTAAATGTGAAATCTTCTACTGTATGTAAATTAGGTGTTATTTTTCTACTGAATTCGTAATCTCACAATTTTATTGTCATTGCTGTTGAAGTAACTTTACCAAAAATGTTTAAAGCATTCACATCCTATTACTGTTAACTTATTAGCATCTTTGTAGTTGATACTTTATCCAGGAGAATCAGATAAACACTTAATACTGAATAAACCCCCACTATGCAAGCAATTATTTAAAATCATAAAGATCCCCTCACATAGATAAAAATTCTGCTACCATTTTGAGTAGAAACTATTTGTATTATTGTAAAATACTTTGTTCGTGAAGGCCACTGAAAGGAGAGTTGCAGTAACCCAGCCAAAACATAATGAATTCAAGATGGGTGTGATAGTTAGGGCTGAAATCTCAAAGTATTCTTACAGTAGGTTATCAAATTATATTGGACTGTGGCCAAGGCACAAGACAGGGCAGTTTAAAGGTTAACTGAAAGGCTGGGCTTAGAGGTAAATGGATTAAACTGGCCAACAAAAATGTCTATAGTTGTGTTCAAACTGTTGGATTGTAAAGGGTTGTAACATGCCTAGAAATAGCATGAGATACAGTTTTTCAAAGCTGAAAAATTAAAATTAGGACCAGTAAATGCAAAAAAAAAAAAAAAAAATAAAAAAAAAAAAAAATATATATATATATATATATATATATATATATATATGGTTATTTAAATACTAAGTAATAAAACTGTACCAATTAACATTTTCAGACACCTTTTTACTGTCATTAGTAGGTCACTGTCTCTGCCTGATGCCTGTTATGCTTAATGGTATTCTTAAGCTGTAAGTTATCTGATTGACTGATATCTCACAGATGTTCTGAACTAGCAGAAAGCCATATCTGACAAGCAGTAGCCAGTTTTGCGTACTCTTGTGTAATATGATGCTCTGATTTTCAGTATTTAACAAGCTTATTGGACAGAAGCAGCAAAAAGTCAGTCATGGCTCAAAATGTTTGTGTTTCTAACTTATAAACCTAACAAGTTGGAATTTAATTATATGCTATAGGTTTCATTAAAATAGTATTTCTTTGTTGTATGTGTTGTGGTTACATTACTTAAGCTACATAGTTTCTTTGCTGGAGTTGCTTTTTATGCGAAGTACAATGAAATAAGAGTCTGTTCCAACTTTTATCCCGCAGGTTTTGAAGAAGATCGCCAAATACATTCAAGAACAAAATGATAAGATCTATGCCCCCAGAGGTTTGCTTCTTACAGACCCAATCGAGCGTGGCCTTCGAGTGGTATCCTTTTTGGAAAAAGAAATGCACTGCCAAAAAAAATTAACTCCATATTTTCTGGTTTTATTTTTGGGTTGCTTTTTGCTCCAGTTTCTAGTATCAAAACCAGCTAGGAAACATTGATAGCAATTCTTTTACTGTTTATTTGATGGTGTGATATGAAGGAAATGTAATTTCCAGTTGTATATTATTTGACCAGTAGCAAAAAAATAGAAAGAAGACCTAAAAACATGAGTATCTACTGTAACAGGATGGGCTTATGAACCTTCTCCATGTTTGGAATGACAGCAGAGAGACCAGAGGTTTCATAGTCTGTGTGTTTGTCCTTCCTTGTGCATTCAATTTTTAGCAAATAAAGGATGAATAAAAAAAAAAAAAACCTTAAAACAAGCAGAGTAAATACCAATCCTTGTTTACTCCGGTCTACTACAGTACAGGCCAAAAGTTTGGACACACCTCCTCATTCAATGTGTTTTCTTTATTTTCATGACCATTTACAGCACTCCATCACTCTCCTTCTTGGTCAAATAGCCCTTACACAGCCTGGA